>JAVIAB010000104.1:31454963-32054963 GCA_032433765.1 Megaustenia siamemsis | reverse complement strand
TGTTTTTGTTACATTTCTTGTCAGTGTGGGGATGGTATGGTGTTTTAGTTACATTTTCTTGTCAGTCTGGGGACTTTTATGGTGTTTTTGTTACATTTCTTGTCAGTGTGGGGACTATATGCTGTTTTTGTTACATTTCTTGTCAGTCTGGGGACTTTTATGGTGTTTTTGTTACATTTCTTGTCAGTGTGGGGATGGTATGTTGTTTTTGTTACATTTCTTGTCAGTGTGAGGATGGTATGGTGTTTTTGTTACATTTCTTGTCAGTGTGGGGACTGTATGCTGTTTTTGTTACATTTCTTGTCAGTGTGGGGACTGTATGGTGTTTTTGTTACATTTCTTGTCAGTGTGGGGACTGTATGCTGTTTTTGTTACATTTCTTGTCATTATGGGGACTGTATGGTGTTATTGTCACATTTCTTGTCAGTGTGGGGATGGTATGCTGTTTTTGTTACATTTCTTGTCATTATGGGGACTGTATGGTGTTTTTGTTACATTTCTTGTCAGTGTGGGGATGGTATGGTGTTTTTGTTACATTTCTTGTCAGTCAGGGGACGGTATGGTGTTTTTGTTACATTTCTTGTCAGTGTGTGAATGGTATGGTGTTTTTGTTACATTTCTTGTCAGTGTGGGGATGGTATTCTGTTTTTGTTACATTTCTTGTCAATGTGGGGACTGTTTTCTGTTTTTGTTACATTTCTTGTCAGTGTGGGGATGGTATGGTGTTTTTGTTACATTTCTTATCAGTGTATGGATGGTGAGGTGTTTTTGTTACATTTCTTGTCAGTGTGGGAATGGTATGGTGTTTTTGTTACATTTCCTATCAGTGTGGGAGTGGTATGGATGGTGTTTTTGTTGCATTTTCTTGTCAGTGTGTGGACTGTATGCGGTTTTTGTTACATTTCTTGTCAGTGTGTGGGCTATGTGTTGTTTTTGTTACATTTCTTGTCAATGTGGGGATGGTATAGTTTTTTTGTTACATTTCTTGTCAATGTGGGGAATGTATGCTGTTTTTGTTACATTTCTTGTCAGTGTGGGGATGGTATGGTGTTTTTGTTACATTTTCTTGTCAGTGTGGGGATGGTATGGTGTTTTTGTTACATTTTCTTGTCAGTGTGGGGATGGTATGCTGATTTTTTTACATTTCTTGTCAGTGTGGGGACTTTTATGGTGTTTTTGTTACATTTCTTGTCAGTGTGGGGACTGTATGCTGTTTTTGTTACATATCTTGTCAGTGTGGGGACTGTATGCTGTTTTTGTTACATATCTTGTCAGTCTGGGGACTTTTATGGTGTTTTTGTTACATTTCTTGTCAGTGTGGGGACTCTATGCTGTTTTTGTTACATTTCTTGTCAGTCTGGGGACTTTTATGGTGTTTTTGTTACATTTCTTGTCAGTGTGGGGATGGTATGTTGTTTTTGTTACATTTCTTGTCAGTGTGAGGATGGTATGGTGTTTTTGTTACATTTCTTGTCAGTGTGGGGACTGTATGGTGTTTTTGTTACATTTCTTGTCAGTGTGTGGGCTATGTGTTGTTTTTGTTACATTTCTTGTCAATGTGGGGATGGTATAGTTTTTTTGTTACATTTCTTGTCAATGTGGGGAATGTATGCTGTTTTTGTTACATTTCTTGTCAGTGTGGGGAATGTATGCTGTTTTTGTTACATTTCTTGTCAGTGTGAGGATGGTATGGTGTTTTTGTTACATTTCTTGTCAGTGTGGGGACTGTATGCTGTTTTTGTTACATTTCTTGTCAGTGTGGGGACTGTATGGTGTTTTTGTTACATTTCTTGTCAGTGTGGGGACTGTATGCTGTTTTTGTTACATTTCTTGTCAGTGTGGGAATGGTATGGATGGTGTTTTTGTTACATTTTCTTGTCAGTGTGGGGATGGTATGGTGTTTTTGTTACATTTCTTGTCAGTGTGGGGATGGTATGGTGTTTTAGTTACATTTTCTTGTCAGTGTGGGGATGGTATGGTGTTTTTGTTACATTTCTTGTCAGTCAGGGGACGGTATGGTGTTTTTGTTACATTTCTTGTCAGTGTGGGGACTGTATGCGGTTTTTGTTACATTTCTTGTCAGTGTGGGGATGGTATTCTGTTTTTGTTACATTTCTTGTCAATGTGGGGACTGTTTTCTGTTTTTGTTACATTTCTTGTCAGTGTGGGGATGGTATGGTGTTTTTGTTACATTTCTTATCAGTGTATGGATGGTATGGTGTTTTTGTTACATTTCTTGTCAGTGTGGGAATGGTATGGTGTTTTTGTTACATTTCCTATCAGTGTGGGAGTGGTATGGATGGTGTTTTTGTTGCATTTTCTTGTCAGTGTGTGGACTGTATGCGGTTTTTGTTACATTTCTTGTCAGTGTGTGGGCTATGTGTTGTTTTTGTTACATTTTTTGTCAATGTGGGGATGGTATAGTTTTTTTGTTACATTTCTTGTCAATGTGGGGAATGTATGCTGTTTTTGTTACATTTCTTGTCAGTGTGGGGATGGTATGGTGTTTTTGTTACATTTTCTTGTCAGTGTGGGGATGGTATGGTGTTTTTGTTACATTTCTTGTCAGTGTGGGGATGGTATGCTGATTTTTTTACATTTCTTGTCAGTGTGGGGACTTTTATGGTGTTTTTGTTACATTTCTTGTCAGTGTGGGGACTGTATGCTGTTTTTGTTACATATCTTGTCAGTGTGGGGACTGTATGCTGTTTTTGTTACATATCTTGTCAGTCTGGGGACTTTTATGGTGTTTTTGTTACATTTCTTGTCAGTGTGGGGACTCTATGCTGTTTTTGTTACATTTCTTGTCAGTCTGGGGACTTTTATGGTGTTTTTGTTACATTTCTTGTCAGTGTGGGGATGGTATGTTGTTTTTGTTACATTTCTTGTCAGTGTGAGGATGGTATTGTGTTTTTGTTACATTTCTTGTCAGTGTGGGGACTGTATGCTGTTTTTGTTACATTTCTTGTCAGTGTGGGGACTGTATGGTGTTTTTGTTACATTTCTTGTCAGTGTGTGGGCTATGTGTTGTTTTTGTTACATTTCTTGTCAATGTGGGGATGGTATAGTTTTTTTGTTACATTTCTTGTCAATGTGGGGAATGTATGCTGTTTTTGTTACATTTCTTGTCAGTGTGGGGATGGTATGGTGTTTTAGTTACATTTTCTTGTCAGTCTGGGGACTTTTATGGTGTTTTTGTTACATTTCTTGTCAGTGTGGGGACTATATGCTGTTTTTGTTACATTTCTTGTCAGTCTGGGGACTTTTATGGTGTTTTTGTTACATTTCTTGTCAGTGTGGGGATGGTATGTTGTTTTTGTTACATTTCTTGTCAGTGTGAGGATGGTATGGTGTTTTTGTTACATTTCTTGTCAGTGTGGGGACTGTATGCTGTTTTTGTTACATTTCTTGTCAGTGTGGGGACTGTATGGTGTTTATGTTACATATCTTGTCAGTGTGGGGACTGTATGCTGTTTTTGTTACATTTCTTGTCATTATGGGGACTGTATGGTGTTATTGTCACATTTCTTGTCAGTGTGGGGATGGTATGCTGTTTTTGTTACATTTCTTGTCATTATGGGGACTGTATGGTGTTTTTGTTACATTTCTTGTCAGTGTGGGGATGGTATGGTGTTTTTGTTACATTTCTTGTCAGTCAGGGGACGGTATGGTGTTTTTGTTACATTTCTTGTCAGTGTGTGAATGGTATGGTGTTTTTGTTACATTTCTTGTCAGTGTGGGGATGGTATTCTGTTTTTGTTACATTTCTTGTCAATGTGGGGACTGTTTTCTGTTTTTGTTACATTTCTTGTCAGTGTGGGGATGGTATGGTGTTTTTGTTACATTTCTTATCAGTGTATGGATGGTATGGTGTTTTTGTTACATTTCTTGTCAGTGTGGGAATGGTATGGTGTTTTTGTTACATTTCCTATCAGTGTGGGAGTGGTATGGATGGTGTTTTTGTTGCATTTTCTTGTCAGTGTGTGGACTGTATGCGGTTTTTGTTACATTTCTTGTCAGTGTGTGAGCTATGTGTGTTTTTGTTACATTTCTTGTCAATGTGGGGATGGTATAGTTTTTTTGTTACATTTCTTGTCAATGTGGGGAATGTATGCTGTTTTTGTTACATTTCTTGTCAGTGTGGGGATGGTATGGTGTTTTTGTTACATTTTCTTGTCAGTGTGGGGATGGTATGGTGTTTTTGTTACATTTTCTTGTCAGTGTGGGGATGGTATGCTGATTTTTTTACATTTCTTGTCAGTGTGGGGACTTTTATGGTGTTTTTGTTACATTTCTTGTCAGTGTGGGGACTGTATGCTGTTTTTGTTACATATCTTGTCAGTGTGGGGATGGTATGGTGTTTTTGTTACATTTCTTGTCAGTGTGGGGACTGTATGCTGTTTTTGTTACATTTCTTGTCAGTGTGGGGACTGTATGGTGTTTTTGTTACATTTCTTGTCAGTGTGTGGGCTATATGTTGTTTTTGTTACATTTCTTGTCAATGTGGGGATGGTATAGTTTTTTTGTTACATTTCTTGTCAATGTGGGGAATGTATGCTGTTTTTGTTACATTTCTTGTCAGTGTGGGGATGGTATGGTGTTTTGTTACATTTCTTGTCAGTGTGGGGATGGTATGGTGTTTTTGTTACATTTCTTGTCAGTGGGGATGGTATGGTGTTTTTGTTACATTTCTTGTCAGTGTGGGGACTGTATGGTGTTTTTGTTACATTTCTTGTCAGTGTGGGGATGGTATGCTGTTTTTGTTACATTATTGTCAATGTGTGAATGGTATGGTGTTTTTGTTACATTTCTTGTCAGTGTGGGAGTGGTATGGATGGTGTTTTTGTTACATTTCTTGTCAATGTGGGGAATGTATGCTGTTTTTGTTACATTTCTTGTCAGTGTGGGGATGGTATGGTGTTTTTGTTACATTTCTTGTCAGTGTGGGGATGGTATGGTGTTTTTGTTACATTTTCTTGTCAGTGTGGGGATGGTATGCTGATTTTTTTACATTTCTTGTCAGTGTGGGGACTTTTATGGTGTTTTTGTTACATTTCTTGTCAGTGTGGGGACTGTATGCTGTTTTTGTTACATTTCTTGTCAGTGTGGGGACTGTATGCTGTTTTTGTTACATTTCTTGTCAGTGTGGGGACTTTTATGGTGTTTTTGTTACATTTCTTGTCAGTGTGGGGACTCTATGCTGTTTTTGTTACATTTCTTGTCAGTCTGGGGACTTTTATGGTGTTTTTGTTACATTTCTTGTCAGTGTGGGGATGGTATGTTGTTTTTGTTACATTTCTTGTCAGTGTGAGGATGGTATGGTGTTTTTGTTACATTTCTTGTCAGTGTGGGGACTGTATGGTGTTTTTGTTACATTTCTTGTCAGTGTGTGGGCTATGTGTTGTTTTTGTTACATTTCTTGTCAATGTGGGGATGGTATAGTTTTTTGTTACATTTCTTGTCAGTGTGGGGAATGTATGCTGTTTTTGTTACATTTCTTGTCAGTGTGGGGAATGTATGCTGTTTTTGTTACATTTCTTGTCAGTGTGAGGATGGTATGGTGTTTTTGTTACATTTCTTGTCAGTGTGGGGACTGTATGCTGTTTTTGTTACATTTCTTGTCAGTGTGGGGACTGTATGGTGTTTTTGTTACATTTCTTGTCAGTGTGGGGACTGTATGCTGTTTTTGTTACATTTCTTGTCAGTGTGGGAATGGTATGGATGGTGTTTTTGTTACATTTCTTGTCAGTGTGGGGATGGTATGGTGTTTTTGTTACATTTCTTGTCAGTGTGGGGATGGTATGGTGTTTTAGTTACATTTCTTGTCAGTGTGGGGATGGTATGGTGTTTTTGTTACATTTCTTGTCAGTCAGGGGACGGTATGGTGTTTTTGTTACATTTCTTGTCAGTGTGGGGACTGTATGCGGTTTTTGTTACATTTCTTGTCAGTGTGGGGATGGTATTCTGTTTTTGTTACATTTCTTGTCAATGTGGGGACTGTTTTCTGTTTTTGTTACATTTCTTGTCAGTGTGGGGATGGTATGGTGTTTTTGTTACATTTCTTATCAGTGTATGGATGGTATGGTGTTTTTGTTACATTTCTTGTCAGTGTGGGAATGGTATGGTGTTTTTGTTACATTTCCTATCAGTGTGGGAGTGGTATGGATGGTGTTTTTGTTGCATTTTCTTGTCAGTGTGTGGACTGTATGCGGTTTTTGTTACATTTCTTGTCAGTGTGTGGGCTATGTGTTGTTTTTGTTACATTTTTTGTCAATGTGGGGATGGTATAGTTTTTTTGTTACATTTCTTGTCAATGTGGGGAATGTATGCTGTTTTTGTTACATTTCTTGTCAGTGTGGGGATGGTATGGTGTTTTTGTTACATTTTCTTGTCAGTGTGGGGATGGTATGGTGTTTTTGTTACATTTCTTGTCAGTGTGGGGATGGTATGCTGATTTTTTTACATTTCTTGTCAGTGTGGGGACTTTTATGGTGTTTTTGTTACATTTCTTGTCAGTGTGGGGACTGTATGCTGTTTTTGTTACATATCTTGTCAGTGTGGGGACTGTATGCTGTTTTTGTTACATTCTTGTCAGTGTGGGGACTTTTATGGTGTTTTTGTTACATTTCTTGTCAGTGTGGGGACTGTATGCTGTTTTTGTTACATTTCTTGTCAGTGTGGGGACTTTTATGGTGTTTTTGTTACATTTCTTGTCAGTGTGGGGATGGTATGTTGTTTTTGTTACATTTCTTGTCAGTGTGAGGATGGTATTGTGTTTTTGTTACATTTCTTGTCAGTGTGGGGACTGTATGCTGTTTTTGTTACATTTCTTGTCAGTGTGGGGACTGTATGGTGTTTTTGTTACATTTCTTGTCAGTGTGTGGGCTATGTGTTGTTTTTGTTACATTTCTTGTCAATGTGGGGATGGTATAGTTTTTTTGTTACATTTCTTGTCAATGTGGGGAATGTATGCTGTTTTTGTTACATTTCTTGTCAGTGTGGGGATGGTATGGTGTTTTTGTTACATTTTCTTGTCAGTCTGGGGACTTTTATGGTGTTTTTGTTACATTTCTTGTCAGTGTGGGGACTATATGCTGTTTTTGTTACATTTCTTGTCAGTCTGGGGACTTTTATGGTGTTTTTGTTACATTTCTTGTCAGTGTGGGGATGGTATGTTGTTTTTGTTACATTTCTTGTCAGTGTGAGGATGGTATGGTGTTTTTGTTACATTTCTTGTCAGTGTGGGGACTGTATGCTGTTTTTGTTACATTTCTTGTCAGTGTGGGGACTGTATGGTGTTTTTGTTACATTTCTTGTCAGTGTGGGGACTGTATGCTGTTTTTGTTACATTTCTTGTCATTATGGGGACTGTATGGTGTTATTGTTACATTTCTTGTCAGTGTGGGGATGGTATGCTGTTTTTGTTACATTTCTTGTCATTATGGGGACTGTATGGTGTTTTTGTTACATTTCTTGTCAGTGTGGGGATGGTATGGTGTTTTTGTTACATTTCTTGTCAGTCAGGGGACGGTATGGTGTTTTTGTTACATTTCTTGTCAGTGTGTGAATGGTATGGTGTTTTTGTTACATTTCTTGTCAGTGTGGGGATGGTATTCTGTTTTTGTTACATTTCTTGTCAATGTGGGGACTGTTTTCTGTTTTTGTTACATTTCTTGTCAGTGTGGGGATGGTATGGTGTTTTTGTTACATTTCTTGTCAGTGTATGGATGGTATGGTGTTTTTGTTACATTTCTTGTCAGTGTGGGAATGGTATGGTGTTTTTGTTACATTTCCTGTCAGTGTGGGAGTGGTATGGATGGTGTTTTTGTTGCATTTTCTTGTCAGTGTGTGGACTGTATGCGGTTTTTGTTACATTTCTTGTCAGTGTGTGAGCTATGTGTTGTTTTTGTTACATTTCTTGTCAATGTGGGGATGGTATAGTTTTTTTGTTACATTTCTTGTCAATGTGGGGAATGTATGCTGTTTTTGTTACATTTCTTGTCAGTGTGGGGATGGTATGGTGTTTTTGTTACATTTTCTTGTCAGTGTGGGGATGGTATGGTGTTTTTGTTACATTTTCTTGTCAGTGTGGGGATGGTATGCTGATTTTTTTACATTTCTTGTCAGTGTGGGGACTTTATGGTGTTTTTGTTACATTTCTTGTCAGTGTGGGGACTGTATGCTGTTTTTGTTACATTTCTTGTCAGTGTGGGGATGGTATGGTGTTTTTGTTACATTTCTTGTCAGTGTGGGGACTGTATGCTGTTTTTGTTACATTTCTTGTCAGTGTGGGGACTGTATGGTGTTTTTGTTACATTTCTTGTCAGTGTGTGGGCTATATGTTGTTTTTGTTACATTTCTTGTCAGTGTGGGGATGGTATAGTTTTTTTGTTACATTTCTTGTCAATGTGGGGAATGTATGCTGTTTTTGTTACATTTCTTGTCAGTGTGGGGATGGTATGGTGTTTTAGTTACATTTCTTGTCAGTGTGGGGATGGTATGGTGTTTTTGTTACATTTCTTGTCAGTCAGGGGATGGTATGGTGTTTTTGTTACATTTCTTGTCAGTGTGGGGACTGTATGGTGTTTTTGTTACATTTCTTGTCAGTGTGGGGATGGTATGCTGTTTTTGTTACATTATTGTCAATGTGTGAATGGTATGGTGTTTTTGTTACATTTCTTGTCAGTGTGGGAGTGGTATGGATGGTGTTTTTGTTACATTTCTTGTCAGTGTGGGGAATGTATGGTGTTTTTGTTACATTTCTTGTCAGTGTGGGGATGGTATGGTGTTTTTGTTACATTTCTTGTCATTATGGGGACTGTATGGTGTTTTTGTTACATTTCTTGTCAGTGTGGGGACTGTATTGTGTTTTGTTACATTTCTTGTCAGTGTGGGGATGGTATTCTGTTTTTGTTACATTTCTTGTCATTATGGGGACTGTATGGTGTTTTTGTTACATTTCTTGTCATTGTGGGAACTGTGGTGCTATTGTCACATTTCTTGTCAGTGTGGGGATGGTATGGTGTTTTTGTTACATTTCTTGTCAGTGTGTGAATGGTATGGTGTTTTTGTTACATTTTCTTGTCAGTGTGGGAGTGGTATGGATGGTGTTTTTGTTACATTTTCTTGTCAGTGTGGGGAATGTATGGTGTTTTTGTTACATTTCTTGTCAGTGTGGGGATGGTATGCTGTTTTTGTTACATTTCTTGTCAGTGTGGGGACTGTATGCTGTTGTTGTTACATTTCTTGTCAGTGTGGGGATGGTATGGCTTTTTTGTTACATTTCTTGTCAGTGTGGGGATGGTATGGTGTTTTTGTTACATTTCTTGTCAGTGTGGGGACTTTTATGGTGTTTTTGTTACATTTCTTGTCAGTCTGGGGACTTTTATGGTGTTTTTGTTACATTTCTTGTCAGTGTGGGGACTGTATGTTGTTTTTGTTACATTTCTTGTCAGTGTGAGGATGGTATGGTGTTTTTGTTACATTTCTTGTCAGTGTGAGGATGGTGTGGTGTTTTTGTTACATTTCTTGTCAGTGTGGGGACTTTTATGGTGTTTTTGTTACATTTCTTGTCAGTGTGGGGACTTTTATGGTGTTTTTGTTACATTTCTTGTCAGTGTGGGGACTATATGCTGTTTTTGTTACATTTCTTGTCAGTGTGGGGACTTTTATGGTGTTTTTGTTACATTTCTTGTCAGTGTGGGGATGGTATGTTGTTTTTGTTACATTTCTTGTCAGTGTGAGGATGGTATGGTGTTTTTGTTACATTTCTTGTCAGTGTGGGGACTGTATGTTGTTTTTGTTACATTTCTTGTCAGTGTGGGGACTGTATGGTGTTTTTGTTACATTTCTTGTCAGTGTGGGGACTGTATGCTGTTTTTGTTACATTTCTTGTCAGTGTGGGAATGGTATGGATGGTGTTTTTGTTACATTTTCTTGTCAGTGTGGGGATGGTATGGTGTTTTTGTTACATTTCTTGTCAGTGTGGGGATGGTATGGTGTTTTAGTTACATTTCTTGTCAGTGTGGGGATGGTATGGTGTTTTTGTTACATTTCTTGTCAGTCAGGGGATGGTTTGGTGTTTTTGTTACATTTCTTGTCAGTGTGGGGACTGTATGGTGTTTTTGTTACATTTCTTGTCAGTGTGGGGATGGTATGCTGTTTTTGTTACATTTCTTGTCAATGTGTGAATGGTATGGTGTTTTTGTTACATTTCTTGTCAGTGTGGGGATGGCATGGTGTTTTTGTTACATTTCTTGTCAGTGTGGGGACTGTATGCGGTTTTTGTTACATTTCTTGTCAGTGTGGGGATGGTATTCTGTTTTTGTTACATTTCTTGTCATTATGGGGTCTGTATGGTGTTTTTGTTACATTTCTTGTCATTGTGGGAACTGTGGTGTTATTGTTACATTTCTTGTCAGTGTGGGGATGGTATGGTGTTTTTGTTACATTTCTTGTCAGTGTGGGGATGGTATGGCTTTTTTGTTACATTTCTTGTCAGTGTGGGGATGGTATGGTGTTTTTGTTACATTTCTTGTCAGTGTGGGGACTATATGCTGTTTTTGTTACATTTCTTGTCAGTGTGGGGACTTTTATGGTGTTTTTGTTACATTTCTTGTCAGTGTGGGGACTGTATGTTGTTTTTGTTACATTTCTTGTCAGTGTGAGGATGGTATGGTGTTTTTGTTACATTTCTTGTCAGTGTGGGGACTGTATGTTGTTTTTGTTACATTTCTTGTCAGTGTGGGGACTGTATGGTGTTTTTGTTACATTTCTTGTCAGTGTGGGAATGGTATGGTGTTTTTGTTACATTTCTTGTCAGTGTTGGGATGGCATGCTGTTTTTGTTACATTTCTTGTCAGTGTGGGGATGGTATGCTGTTTTTGTTGCATTTCTTGTCTGTGTGGGGAATGTATGGTGTTTTTGTTACATTTCTTGTCAGTGTGGGGATTGTATGCTGATTTTGTTACATTTCTTGTCAGTGTGGGGACTGTATGCTGTTTTTGTTACATTTCTTGTCAGTGTGGGACTGTATGGTGTTTTTGTTACATTTCTTGTCAGTGTGGGACTGTATGGTGTTTTTGTTACATTTCTTGTCAGTGTGGGAACTGTATGCTGTTTTTGTTACATTTCTTGTCAGTGTGGGACTGTATGGTGTTTTTGTTACATTTCTTGTCAGTGTGGGGACTGTATGCTGTTTTTGTTACATTTCTTGTCAGTGTGGGAATGGTATGGATGGTGTTTTTGTTACATTTCTTGTCAGTGTGGGACTGTATGGTGTTTTTGTTACATATCTTGTCAGTGTGGGAACTGTATGCTGTTTTTGTTACATTTCTTGTCAGTGTGGGACTGTATGGTGTTTTTGTTACATTTCTTGTCAGTGTGGGGACTGTATGGTGTTTTTGTTACATTTCTTGTCAGTGTGGGGATGGTATGCTGTTTTTGTTACATTTCTTGTCAATGTGGGGACTGTTTTCTGTTTTTGTTACATTTCTTGTCAGTGTGGGGATGGTATGGTGTTTTTGTTACATTTCTTATCAGTGTATGGATGGTATGGTGTTTTTGTTACATTTCTTGTCAGTGTGGGAATGGTATGGTGTTTTTGTTACATTTCCTATCAGTGTGGGAGTGGTATGGATGGTGTTTTTGTTGCATTTTCTTGTCAGTGTGTGGACTGTATGCGGTTTTTGTTACATTTCTTGTCAGTGTGTGGGCTATGTGTTGTTTTTGTTACATTTCTTGTCAATGTGGGGATGGTATGGTGTTTTTGTTACATTTCTTGTCAGTGTGTGAATGGTATGGTGTTTTTGTTACATTTTCTTGTCAGTGTGGGAGTGGTATGGATGGTGTTTTTGTTACATTTTCTTGTCAGTGTGGGGATGGTATAGTTTTTTTGTTACATTTCTTGTCAATGTGGGGAATGTATGCTGTTTTTGTTACATTTCTTGTCAGTGTGGGGATGGTATGGTGTTTTTGTTACATTTCTTGTCAGTGTGGGGATGGTATGGTGTTTTTGTTACATTTCTTGTCAGTCAGGGGATGGTATGGTGTTTTTGTTACATTTCTTGTCAGTGTGGGGACTGTATGGTGTTTTTGTTACATTTCTTGTCAGTGTGGGGATGGTATGCTGTTTTTGTTACATTATTGTCAATGTGTGAATGGTATGGTGTTTTTGTTACATTTTCTTGTCAGTGTGGGAGTGGTATGGATGGTGTTTTTGTTACATTTTCTTGTCAGTGTGGGGAATGTATGGTGTTTTTGTTACATTTCTTGTCAGTGTGGGGATGGTATGGTGTTTTTGTTACATTTCTTGTCATTATGGGGACTGTATGGTGTTTTTGTTACATTTCTTGTCATTATGGGGACTGTATTGTGTTATTGTCACATTTCTTGTCAGTGTGGGGATGGTATTCTGTTTTTGTTACATTTCTTGTCATTATGGGGACTGTATGGTGTTTTTGTTACATTTCTTGTCATTGTGGGAACTGTGGTGCTATTGTCACATTTCTTGTCAGTGTGGGGATGGTATGGTGTTTTTGTTACATTTCTTGTCAGTGTGTGAATGGTATGGTGTTTTTGTTACATTTTCTTGTCAGTGTGGGAGTGGTATGGATGGTGTTTTTGTTACATTTTCTTGTCAGTGTGGGGAATGTATGGTGTTTTTGTTACATTTCTTGTCAGTGTGGGGATGGTATGCTGTTTTTGTTACATTTCTTGTCAGTGTGGGGACTGTATGCTGTTGTTGTTACATTTCTTGTCAGTGTGGGGATGGTATGGCTTTTTTGTTACATTTCTTGTCAGTGTGGGGATGGTATGGTGTTTTTGTTACATTTCTTGTCAGTCTGGGGACTTTTATGGTGTTTTTGTTACATTTCTTGTCAGTCTGGGGACTTTTATGGTGTTTTTGTTACATTTCTTGTCAGTGTGGGGACTGTATGTTGTTTTTGTTACATTTCTTGTCAGTGTGAGGATGGTATGGTGTTTTTGTTACATTTCTTGTCAGTGTGAGGATGGTGTGGTGTTTTTGTTACATTTCTTGTCAGTCTGGGGACTTTATGGTGTTTTTGTTACATTTCTTGTCAGTCTGGGGACTTTTATGGTGTTTTTGTTACATTTCTTGTCAGTGTGGGGACTATATGCTGTTTTTGTTATATTTCTTGTCAGTGTGGGGACTTTTATGGTGTTTTTGTTACATTTCTTGTCAGTGTGGGGATGGTATGTTGTTTTTGTTACATTTCTTGTCAGTGTGAGGATGGTATGGTGTTTTTGTTACATTTCTTGTCAGTGTGGGGACTGTATGTTGTTTTTGTTACATTTCTTGTCAGTGTGGGGACTGTATGGTGTTTTTGTTACATTTCTTGTCAGTGTGGGGACTGTATGCTGTTTTTGTTACATTTCTTGTCAGTGTGGGAATGGTATGGATGGTGTTTTTGTTACATTTTCTTGTCAGTGTGGGGATGGTATGGTGTTTTTGTTACATTTCTTGTCAGTGTGGGGATGGTATGGTGTTTTAGTTACATTTTCTTGTCAGTGTGGGGATGGTATGGTGTTTTTGTTACATTTCTTGTCAGTCAGGGGATGGTTTGGTGTTTTTGTTACATTTCTTGTCAGTGTGGGGACTGTATGGTGTTTTTGTTACATTTCTTGTCAGTGTGGGGATGGTATGCTGTTTTTGTTACATTTCTTGTCAATGTGTGAATGGTATGGTGTTTTTGTTACATTTTCTTGTCAGTGTGGGGATGGCATGGTGTTTTTGTTACATTTCTTGTCAGTGTGGGGACTGTATGCGGTTTTTGTTACATTTCTTGTCAGTATGGGGATGGTATTCTGTTTTTGTTACATTTCTTGTCATTATGGGGTCTGTATGGTGTTTTTGTTACATTTCTTGTCATTGTGGGAACTGTGGTGTTATTGTCACATTTCTTGTCAGTGTGGGGATGGTATGGTGTTTTTGTTACATTTCTTGTCAGTGTGGGGATGGTATGGCTTTTTTGTTACATTTCTTGTCAGTGTGGGGATGGTATGGTGTTTTTGTTACATTTCTTGTCAGTGTGGCGACTATATGCTGTTTTTGTTACATTTCTTGTCAGTCTGGGGACTTTTATGGTGTTTTTGTTACATTTCTTGTCAGTGTGGGGACTGTATGTTGTTTTTGTTACATTTCTTGTCAGTGTGAGGATGGTATGGTGTTTTTGTTACATTTCTTGTCAGTGTGGGGACTGTATGTTGTTTTTGTTACAATTCTTGTCAGTGTGGGGACTGTATGGTGTTCTTGTTACATTTCTTGTCAGTTTGGGAATGGTATGGTGTTTTTGTTACATTTCTTGTCAGTGTTGGGATGGCATGCTGTTTTTGTTACATTTCTTGTCAGTGTGGGGATGGTATGCTGTTTTTGTTGCAGGTCTTGTCTGTGTGGGGAATGTATGGTGTTTTTGTTACATTTCTTGTCAGTGTGGGGATTGTATGCTGATTTTGTTACCTTTCTTGACAGTGTGGGGACTGTATGCTGTTTTTGTTACATTTCTTGTCAATGTGGGACTGTATGGTGTTTTTGTTACATTTCTTGTCAATGTGGGACTGTATGGTGTTTTTGTTACATATCTTGTCAGTGTGGGAACTGTATGCTGTTTTTGTTACATTTCTTGTCAATGTGGGACTGTATGGTGTTTTTGTTACATTTCTTGTCAGTGTGGGGACTGTATGCTGTTTTTGTTACATTTCTTGTCAGTGTGGGAATGGTATGGATGGTGTTTTTGTTACATTTCTTGTCAATGTGGGACTGTATGGTGTTTTTGTTACATATCTTGTCAGTGTGGGAACTGTATGCTGTTTTTGTTACATTTCTTGTCAATGTGGGACTGTATGGTGTTTTTGTTACATTTCTTGTCAGTGTGGGGACTGTATGGTGTTTTTGTTACATTTCTTGTCAGTGTGGGGATGGTATGCTGTTTTTGTTACATTTCTTGTCAATGTGGGGACTGTTTTCTGTTTTTGTTACATTTCTTGTCAGTGTGGGGATGGTATGGTGTTTTTGTTACATTTCTTATCAGTGTATGGATGGTATGGTGTTTTTGTTACATTTCTTGTCAGTGTGGGAATGGTATGGTGTTTTTGTTACATTTCCTATCAGTGTGGGAGTGGTATGGATGGTGTTTTTGTTGCATTTTCTTGTCAGTGTGTGGACTGTATGCGGTTTTTGTTACATTTCTTGTCAGTGTGTGGGCTATGTGTTGTTTTTGTTACATTTCTTGTCAATGTGGGGATGGTATGGTGTTTTGTTACATTTCTTGTCAGTGTGTGAATGGTATGGTGTTTTTGTTACGTTTTCTTGTCAGTGTGGGAGTGGTATGGATGGTGTTTTTGTTACATTTTCTTGTCAGTGTGGGGAATGTATGGTGTTTTTGTTACATTTCTTGTCAGTGTGGGGATGGTATGGTGTTTTTGTTACATTTCTTGTAAGTGTGGGGACTGTATGCTGTTGTTGTTACATTTCTTGTCAGTGTGGGGATGGTATGGTGTTTTTGTTACATTTCTTGTCAGTGTGGGGACTGTATGCTGTTGTTGTTACATTTCTTGTCAGTGTGGGGATGGTATGGCTTTTTTGTTACATTTCTTGTCAGTGTGGGGATGGTATGGTGTTTTTGTTACATTTCTTGTCAGTGTGGGGACTATATGCAGTTTTTGTTACATTTCTTGTCAGTCTTGGGGACTTTTATGGTGTTTTTGTTACATTTCTTGTCAGTGTGGGGACTGTATGTTGTTTTTGTTACATTTCTTGTCAGTGTGAGGATGGTATGGTGTTTTTGTTACATTTCTTGTCAGTGTGGGGACTGTATGTTGTTTTTGTTACATTTCTTGTCAGTGTGGGGATGGTATGCTGTTTTTGTTACAGGTCTTGTCTGTGTGGGGAATGTATGGTGTTTTTGTTACATTTCTTGTCAGTGTGGGGATTGTATGCTGATTTTGTTACCTTTCTTGACAGTGTGGGGACTGTATGCTGTTTTTGTTACATTTCTTGTCAATGTGGGACTGTATGGTGTTTTTGTTACATTTCTTGTCAATGTGGGACTGTATGGTGTTTTTGTTACATATCTTGTCAGTGTGGGAACTGTATGCTGTTTTTGTTACATTTCTTGTCAATGTGGGACTGTATGGTGTTTTTGTTACATTTCTTGTCAGTGTGGGGATGGTATGCTGTTTTTGTTACATTTCTTGTCAATGTGGGGACTGTTTTCTGTTTTTGTTACATTTCTTGTCAGTGTGGGGATGGTATGGTGTTTTTGTTACATTTCTTATCAGTGTATGGATGGTATGGTGTTTTTGTTACATTTCTTGTCAGTGTGGGAATGGTATGGTGTTTTTGTTACATTTCCTATCAGTGTGGGAGTGGTATAGATGGTGTTTTTGTTGCATTTTCTTGTCAGTGTGTGGACTGTATGCGGTTTTTGTTACATTTCTTGTCAGTGTGTGGGCTATGTGATGTTTTTGTTACATTTCTTGTCAATGTGGGGATGGTATAGTTTTTTTTGTTACATTTCTTGTCAATGTGGGGAATGTATGCTGTTTTTGTTACATTTCTTGTCAGTGTGGGGATGGTATGGTGTTTTTGTTACATTTTCTTGTCAGTGTGGGGATGGTATGGTGTTTTTGTTACATTTTCTTGTCAGTGTGGGGATGGTATGCTGATTTTTTTACATTTCTTGTCAGTGTGGTGACTGTATGCTGTTTATGTTACATATCTTGTCAGTGTGGGGACTGTATGCTGTTTTTGTTACATTTCTTGTCTGTGTTGGGACTGTATGCTGTTTTTGTTACATTTCTTGTCAGTGTGGGGATGGTATGGTGTTTTTGTTACATTTCTTGTCAATGTGGGGAAGGTATGGTGTTTTTGTTACATTTCTTGTCAGTGTGTGGATGGTATGGTGTTTTTGTTACATTTCTTGTCATTATGGGGACTGTATGGTGTTTTTGTTACATTTCTTGTCAGTATGGGGATGGTATGCTGTTTTTGTTACATTTCTTGTCATTATGGGGACTGTATGGTGTTTTTGTTACATTTCTTGTCATTGTGGGAACTGTGGTGTTATTGTCACATTTCTTGTCAGTGTGGGGATGGTATGGTGTTTTTGTTACATTTCTTGTCAGTGTGTGAATAGTATGGTGTTTTTGTTACATTTTCTTGTCAGTGTGGGAGTGGTATGGATGGTGTTTTTGTTACATTTTCTTGTCAGTGTGTGGACTGTATGCGGTTTTTGTTACATTTCTTGTCAGTGTGTGGGCTATGTGTTGTTTTTGTTACATTTCTTGTCAATGTGGGGATGGTATAGTTTTTTTTTTACATTTCTTGTCAATGTGGGGAATGTATGCTGTTTTTGTTACATTTCTTGTCAGTGTGGGGATGGTATGGTGTTTTTGTTGCATTTTCTTGTCAGTGTGGGGATGGTATGCTGATTTTTTTACATTTCTTGTCAGTGTGGTGACTGTATGCTGTTTATGTTACATATCTTGTCAGTGTGGGGACTGTATGCTGTTTTTGTTACATTTCTTGTCTGTGTGGGGACTGTATGCTGTTTTTGTTACATTTCTTGTCAGTGTGGGGATGGTATGGTGTTTTTGTTACATTTCTTGTCAGTGTGGGGACTGTGTGCTGTTTTTGTTACATTTCTTGTCAGTGTGGGGATGGTTTAGTGTTTTTGTTGCATTTCTTGTCAATGTGGGGAAGGTATGGTGTTTTTGTTACATTTCTTGTCAGTGTGGGATGGTATGGTGTTTTTGTTACATTTCTTCTCAGTGTGGGGACTGTATGCGGTTTTTGTTACATTTCTTGTCATTATGGGGACTGTATGGTGTTTTTGTTACATTTCTTGTCATTGTGGGAACTGTGGTGTTATTGTCACATTTCTTGTCAGTGTGGGGATGGTATGGTGTTTTTGTTACATTTCTTGTCAGTGTGTGAATGGTATGGTGTTTTTGTTACATTTTCTTGTCAGTGTGGGAGTGGTATGGATGGTGTTTTTGTTACATTTTCTTGTCAGTGTGGGGAATGTATGGTGTTTTTATTACATTTCTTGTCAGTGTGGGGATGGTATGGTGTTTTTGTTACATTTCTTGTCAGTGTGGGGACTGTATGCTGTTGTTGTTACATTTCTTGTCAGTGTGGGGATGGTATGGCTTTTTTGTTACATTTCTTGTCAGTGTGGGGATGGTATGGTGTTTTTGTTACATTTCTTGTCAGTGTGGGGACTATATGCTGTTTTTGTTACATTTCTTGTCAGTCTGGGGACTTTTATGGTGTTTTTGTTACATTTCTTGTCAGTGTGGGGACTGTATGTTGTTTTTGTTACATTTCTTGTCAGTGTGAGGATGGTATGGTGTTTTTGTTACATTTCTTGTCAGTGTGGGGACTGTATGTTTTTTGTTACATTTCTTGTCAGTGTGGGGACTGTATGGTGTTTTTGTTACATTTCTTGTCAGTGTGGGGACTGTATGCTGTTTTTGTTACATTTCTTGTCAGTGTGGGAATGGTATGGATGGTGTCTTTGTTACATTTTCTTGTCAGTGTGGGGATGGTATGGTGTTTTTGTTACATTTCTTGTCAGTGTGGGGATGGTATGGTGTTTTAGTTACATTTTCTTGTCAGTGTGGGGATGGTATGGTGTTTTTGTTACATTTCTTGTCATTCAGGGGATGGTATGGTGTTTTTGTTACATTTCTTGTCAGTGTGGGGACTGTATGGTGTTTTTGTTACATTTCTTGTCAGTGTGGGGATGGTATGCTGTTTTTGTTACATTTCTTGTCAATGTGTGAATGGTATGGTGTTTTTCTTACATTTTCTTGTCAGTGTGGGAGTGGTATGGATGTTGTTTTTGTTACATTTTCTTGTCAGTGTGGGGAATGTATGGTGTTTTTGTTACATTTCTTGTCAGTGTGGGGATGGTATGGTGTTTTTGTTACATTTCTAGTCATTATGGGGACTGTATGGTGTTTTTGTTACATTTCTTGTCATTGTGGGAACTGTGGTGTTATTGTCACATTTCTTGTCAGTGTGGGGATGGTATGGTGTTTTTGTTACATTTCTTGTCAGTGTGTGAATGGTATGGTGTTTTTGTTACATTTTCTTGTCAGTGTGGGAGTGGTATGGATGGTGTTTTTGTTACATTTTCTTGTCAGTGTGGGGAATGTATGGTGTTTTTGTTACATTTCTTGTCAGTGTGGGGATGGTATGGTGTTTTTGTTACATTTCTTGTCAGTGTGGGGATGTATGGTGTTTTTGTTACATTTCTTGTCAGTGTGGGGACTATATGCTGTTTTTGTTACATTTCTTGTCAGTGTGGGGATGGTATGGTGTTTTTGTTACATTTCTTGTCAGTGTGGGGACTGTATGTTGTTTTTGTTACATTTCTTGTCAGTGTGGGGACTGTATGGTGTTTTTGTTACATTTCTTGTCAGTGTGGGGACTGTATGTTGTTTTTGTTACATTTCTTGTCAGTGTGGGGACTGTATGGTGTTTTTGTTACATTTCTTGTCAGTGTGGGGACTGTATGTTGTTTTTGTTACATTTCTTGTCAGTGTGGGGACTGTATGGTGTTTTTGTTACATTTCTTGTCAGTATGGGAATGGTATGGTGTTTTTGTTACATTTCTTGTCAGTGTGGGGATGGTATGCTGTTTTTGTTACAGGTCTTGTCTGTGTGGGGAATGTATGGTGTTTTTGTTACATTTCTTGTCAGTGTGGGGATTGTATGCTGATTTTGTTACCTTTCTTGACAGTGTGGGGACTGTATGCTGTTTTAGTTACATTTCTTGTCAATGTGGGACTGTATGGTGTTTTTGTTACATTTCTTGTCAATGTGGGACTGTATGGTGTTTTTGTTACATATCTTGTCAGTGTGGGAACTGTATGCTGTTTTTGTTACATTTCTTGTCAGTGTGGGGACTGTATGCTGTTTTTGTTATATTTCTTGTCAGTGTGGGGATGCTATGTGTTTTTGTTACATTTCTGTCTGTGGGTGGAATGTATGGTGTTTTTTTTACATTTCTTGTCAGCGTGGGAATGGTATGGTGTTTTTGTTACATTTCTAGTCAGTGTGGGGATGGTATGCTGTTTTTGTTACATTTCTTGTCAGTGTGGGACTGTATGCTGTTTTTGTTAACATTTCTTGTCAGTGTGGGGACTTTTATGGTGTTTTTGTTACATTTCTTGTCAGTGTGGGGACTGTATGGTGTATTTGTTACATTTCTTGTCAGTGTGGGGATGGTATGGTGTTTTTGTTACATTTCTTGTCAGTGTGGGGACTGTATGCTGTTTATGTTACATATCTTGTCAGTGTGGGGACTGTATGGTGTTTTTGTTACATTTCTTGTCAGTGTGGGGATGGTATGGTGTTTTTGTTACATTTCTTGTCAGTGTGGGGACTTTTATGGTGTTTTTGTTACATTTCTTGTCAGTGTGGGGACTGTATGTTGTTTTTGTTACATTTCTTGTCAGTGTGGGGATGTATGCTGTTTTTGTTACATTTCTTGTCAGTGTGAGGATGGTATGGTGTTTTTGTTACATTTCTAGTTAGTGTGGCGACTGTATGCAGTTTTTGTTACATTTCTTGTCAGTGTGGGGACTGTATGCAGTTTTTGTTACAT
Source organism: Megaustenia siamemsis (assembly GCA_032433765.1). Lineage (NCBI taxonomy): Eukaryota > Metazoa > Mollusca > Gastropoda > Stylommatophora > Ariophantidae > Megaustenia > Megaustenia siamemsis. Next base: position 32,034,327 of record JAVIAB010000104.1, on the reverse strand, counting down.
TTCTTGTCAGTGTGGTGATGGTATGCTGTTTTTGTTACATTTCTTGTCAGTGTGGGGACTCTATGCTGTTTATGTTACATATCTTGTCAGTGTGGGGACTGTATGCTGTTTTTGTTACATTTCTTGTCAGTGTGGGGACTGTATGCTGTTTTTGTTACATTTCTTGTCAGTGTGGGGACTGTATGCTGTTTTTGTTACATTTCTTGTCAGTGTGGGGATGCTATGGTGTTTTTGTTACATTTCTGTCTGTGGGTGGAATGTATGCTGTTTTTGTTACATTTCTTGTCAGTGTGGGGACTGTATGCGGTTTTTGTTACATTTCTTGTCAGCGTGGGAATGGTATGGTGTTTTTGTTACATTTCTTGTCAGTGTGTGGATGGTATGCTGTTTTTGTTACATTTCTTGTCAGTGTGGGGACTGTATGCTGTTTTTGTTAACATTTCTTGTCAGTGTGGGGACTTTTATGGTGTTTTTGTTACATTTCTTGTCAGTGTGGGGATGGTATGGTATTTTTGTTACATTTCTTGTCAGTGTGGGGACTGTATGCTGTTGTTGTTACATTTCTTGTCAGTGTGGGGATGGTATGGTGTTTTTGTTACATTTCTTGTCAGTGTGGGGACTGTATGCTGTTGTTGTTACATTTCTTGTCAGTGTGGGGATGGTATGGCTTTTTTGTTACATTTCTTGTCAGTGTGGGGATGGTATGGTGTTTTTGTTACATTTCTTGTCAGTGTGGGGACTATATGCAGTTTTTGTTACATTTCTTGTCAGTCTGGGGACTTTTATGGTGTTTTTGTTACATTTCTTGTCAGTGTGGGGACTGTATGTTGTTTTTGTTACATTTCTTGTCAGTGTGAGGATGGTATGGTGTTTTTGTTACATTTCTTGTCAGTGTGGGGATGCTATGGTGTTTTTGTTACATTTCTTGTCTGTGTGGGGAATGTATGGTGTTTTTGTTACATTTCTTGTCAGTATTGGGATTGTATTCTGTTTTTGTTACATTTCTTGTCAGTGTGGTGATGGTATTCTGTTTTTGTTACATTTCTTGTCAGTGTGGTGATGGTATTCTGTTTTTGTTACATTTCTTGTCAGTGTGGTGATGGTATTCTGTTTTTGTTACATTTCTTGTCAGTGTGGTGATGGTATTCTGTTTTTGTTACATTTCTTGTCAGTGGTACATTTGGTGTGGGGATGTGTTGATGGATCAAAACTGTTTCAAAGCTTTGTTATTTATCTTCTTCTCAGTCCAACCAGTTCTGGCTGTCTCTCTCTCCCTCTCTCCCTCTCTCCCTCTCCCTCTCCTTCTCCTTCTCCTTCCTCTTCCTCTTCCTCTTCCTCTTCCTCATCTCATTTCATAACATTCACCTGTTATGTGGATATAGATGCATTGTGTCGCAAATTAACAACAAAAATACAATATCTGCACCTTTCAGCACAGCTCATCCGTCTGACCAATAGATAGATTTTCCTGAACATTGCTGGATAGTGGCCATTTCCGCACTTTTACCTGCCAATAATTCTTTAATGTGCATGAGTGCAAACGATACCTCCTGTTTTTATCCATTATACAAGAAGGTTAAACATTGGATCTCACTACCCAGAGACCAGGGAAAGAAACCACAAACTCTAAGTGAAAAATTTTAACCGCCTATAGCACAAAACTTAGACTATTCAAATCAAGCGTACTATCTACCCTTACGTATGCATATGAGAGCTGGAGAACAACAAGGGACATAGAAACAAAGTTGAACGCATTCAAAAATAAATATCTAAGGAAAATACTTCTTGTAGCTTTGAATGAATTCAAAACAGATGAGGAAATTTGAGAAATCGCCGATAATAAAATAATAACCGAATAACAAAGCAAGCCCTCATGTGAGAAACAACAGGTAAGAGAAAAAGAGGCTGACCCAGAGAGACACTTAGAAGAACATTGATGAGAGAGGCAAGAGCAGCAGAATCGGCTCCTTAATGAGACAGAGTTGCTTGCACAGAACAGAGACAAATAGCGAGATTTTATAAAATATCTTTAGAAGGATTGAAAACTGCTAGAATAAAAATTTTAATAAGAGAAAGCGTATCTAGGTCTATGCCCTATGGGACAGCTATGGCTTGAAAGGTCAATAGATAGATAGAGATAGTTAGATGGCACTATTTGCACTGCCTTTTGCACTTTATGCATCACCTATGGCACTATTTGTACCACATAAGGGACTATTTGCAACTCCTGTGACATTATTTGCAACTCCTGTAGCACTATTTGCACCACCTATGGCACTATTTGTAATTCCTGTGACATTATTTGCAACTCCTGTAGCACTATTTGCACCGCCTTTGGCACTATTTGCACCACCTTTGGCACTATTTGCACTGCATATGGCACTATTTGCACCGCATATGGCACTATTTGCACCGCATATGGCACTACTTGCACCACATAAGGGACTATTTGCAATTCCTGTGACATTATTTGCACCTCCTGTAGCACTATTTGCACCACCTATGGCACTATTTGCACCACCTATGGCACTATTTATACAGCCTATGGCACTATTTGCACTACCTATGGCACTATTTGCACCACCTATGGCACTATATACACCACCTATGGCACTATTTGCACCACCTATGGCACTATTTGTGTAACAGGTCTATTGCCCATCTTTCGTGCACCATTTGTGACGGGCTAAACAACCTCCCTCGTGAACTTGAATCTGGAGAACGGTATAACAGAAGAACTCGCCAATAACCAAGCCTCCACTATAATTGAATGGGAACTGTGTTAGGTAGCACTCTCGTTCAGATCTGCCTTTCCGTTGTCATGACAAGAAGTTCTGGAGATCAGCCCACTTGTCTGTTACCTCAGGTTACTGCCCCCAGATAGGGGCTACACTTGTTCACTGCTCACAGATGTCATTTCTCTTGGCTTACTCTAAGCCTATAGATTGTGGTACACCCACATTAGCAAAGTCCCCTCACCATAAATGCTCTACTAAATTCCTAATTATATTACTTGCTTGGCTTACACTAAGCCTATAGATTGTGGCACAACCACATTATCAAAGTCTCTTCAAAAGAATGGCCCTGCCTCATTCATAATAATGTCACTTCTCTTGGCTTACTCTAAGTCTATCGAGTGTGGCACAACCACATTATCAAAGTCTCTTCAAAAGAATGGCCCTGCCTCATTCATAATAATGTCACTTCTCTTGGCTTATTCTAAGTCTATCGAGTGTGGCACAACCACGTTATCAAAATCTCTTCACAAGAAAATGCACTACTAAATTCATAATTATCTTACTTGCTTGGCTTAAACTAAGCCTACAGATTGTGGCACAACCACATTATCAAAGTCTCTTCAAAAGAACTGCACTGCTATATTCATAATAATGTCACTTCTCTTGGCTTATTCGAAGCCTATAGATTGTGGCACAACCACGTTATCAGAGTCTCTTAAAAAATACTGCACTGCTAATTTCATAATAATGTCACTTCTCTTGGCTTATTCTAAGTCTATCGAGTGTGGCACAACCACATTATCAAAGTCTCTTCACAAGAAAATGCACTACTAAATTTATAATTATCTTACTTGTTTGGCTTCCACTAAGCCTATAGATTGTGGCACAACCACGTTATCAAAGTCTCTTCAAAAGAACTGCACTGCTAAATTCATAATAATGTCACTTCTCTTGGCTTATTCAAAGCCTATAGATTGTGGCACAACCACGTTATCAGAGTCTCTTCAACAATACTGCACTGCTAAATTCATAATAATGTCACTTCTCTTGGCTGACTCTAAGTCTATCGAGTGTGGCACAACCATCTTACCAAAGTCTCTTCACAAGAAAATACACTACTAAATTCATAATTATCTTGCTTGCTTGGCTTACACTCAGTCTATAGATTGTGGCACAACCACATTATCAAAGTCTCTTCAAAAGAACTGCACTACTAATTCATAATTATATTACTTGCTTGGCTTACACTCAGCCGATTGCCGTTGGAACACTCCCATTAATTTCAGAAACACTGCACTGCGGATTTCATCTTAATGTCCCTTAGCTATCGTTGCTGACCATCCTAACACATCTGCCTAGCTAGACTGCTACCTATTCACTAACCTGCTATCACCAAGTCCTTATCAACTTTCCGGTTCCCAGTATCAGCTGTTGTTGCAGGTTTAGTTATTTTACTAACTTGTTGATCTATCTTCTGTACTCTTATCTTGCTATTTGTTTTGGTAATTGTTCTTGTCATTTCTTGCTATCTTCTACTTTCATAATATATATATGTATATAGAGACACACAACTCGTCATCATTATAGTTTTCGAACAAATATAATATATGTCTTTATTGTTGATATCCACTTCAAAACTTTAACAACAGTTAACACTGGTTCTGTACAATTAACAAACTATACTGTCGTCTTATAATATAAATGTTCCTTTATTGTTACTGTGTTGAGCCTATCGGCGATGTATATTCACAAGTAACGCTCGTGATCGTATACCAGTTAACTCTCAATCTTATAGACCTTGAGGTCTTACTTCTAAACCTAAACCACACAAATCTCTGTGCGAACTCTATTAGTCAAACTCTTGATTTCTCTACTCTAACTCCAGACAGGTTCACTACTCTCTCCTGCTCATCTGATCGGTTTCGTACAATGAACAAACTATATTGTCCTCTTATAATGTTCCTTTAAGTACTGCGTCTAGGGTCTAAGTTCTCTTTATCTAAATCCAAGTTCTCTTCTGTGTGTTCTGTTCTGTCTCTATTAATCTAAGATCTAAGTTTCTCTGTCTCTGTCTTGTCGTGTCTCGTGTTCTCTATCTTCTTGTCTTTCTGCCTTGTGTTCTTGTTTCCAGTCCAGTCATGGCCTTTTAACGTCCATTTAGCCACCCCCACCTGCCAAATCATCATGGGAATCTAGTCTAGATACGGCTTATCTTTCGTCCGTCTGTAGTCACTATTTCGTTAGCTCCGCCTTTTTTTTAATTATGTCCATGTCTTATTGCTTTAAGCGTCTTGTCAACACCCGTCAATCTTCCTAAGTTTCTCCCCTCACAACTAAATCCTATGGTGGTCTTGTCTACGCGCAGTGATTCTTTGATCTCCAAGTCAGAGAGACTCAAAGCGTTACCCACTGCCGAACATAAAGATGACCTGGTGTCGGTGACGTCTTTGATCACGCCCTTTTTTGGCTTATCTCTGAATGTTACAGGGCTGGGCTAGCCATCCCATATCAGCAGGTGTCTAGAATCCAGTGGCCGCGTCGTTGCATTACGCAACTTTGTTGGCCAGAGCAAACATCTCTCTGGACCTCCAGGCTCTCCCTGTACGTATTTACCTGTAATCTAAAAGTTGATTACGACACAGCGACTGAGTTCGGTATACTTAACGTCTCCTTGCTAATCCTCAAGACTTCACTTTAATTCCATGCCGCCTAAAACTATTTTACCTCCTATCATCGTCGTATCGTCATATCATCATCGTATCGTATCATTCTTTTATTCTTCTGTCTATCATCATATTCTTCTTCTCTCTTCCCATTATCGTTAATGGCTCTGAGTCACACTGTAACACTGTCACATCCCCTACAGTCATCTGGATCGAACCCTCGCGTCGTCCCGAATGAATTCGTGTAAACCTTTGTCTCAGCTTTCCTTTTCCCCTCCTATCATAATCCTTGTTTCATTTACCCTCGTTTCTACATTGTTCACAAATCCTGTGCCGCACGATCTGCTCAGACCGTTCATACATAACGTGAATCCGAAGTTTCCTCTTGTTTACGGCTCCTATCCCTTTTTCCCTCACCTTTCTCTAACCTTGGCCTTTATACTACCACACTCATCTTTCCCGTCTTCCTTTATTTTTACTGCTATCTCACTGTTTCATTTGCATCACCTATGACACTATTTGCACCACCTATGGCACTATTTACACCACTATTTGCACCACCTATGGCACTATTTGCATCACCTATGGCACTATTTGCACCACTTATGGCACTATTTGCACCACCTATGGCACTGTTTGCACCACCCTTTGCTCCTCTAATGAAAATAAACCACAACAATTTAGAGGTAAGACATCAGCCTCTGGACAAAAAGGTCCCAGGTTCGATTCCCACCACAGGTGTTTTATTTTTTTGGGTGGGTGGGGGGGGGGGGGGGTTTGAATCCCCAGGTTCTTTGTGGCTTTACCCTCTACTGGTCTCTGGTAGTGAGATCCAATGTCTAGCTCTCTCTGGGTAGTGAGATCCAATGTCTAGCTCTCTCTGGGTAGTGAGATCCAATGTCTAGCTCTCTCTGGGCAGTGAGATCCAATGTCTAGCTCTCTCAGATAATGGCAAAAAACAGGAGGTCTTGTGCACTTTCTGCGCACATTAATGAACCCTTGGCAGTGAAAAATAAAAAAGAGTTAGTCAAAAAGGACCACTGCCTGGGCAAAATTTATATGAAAAAAATTCACCAAAAATATTAAAACTTTTGATGGTAACAAAAATCAGAGTACCTCTGAAAAAATGTCACCAAAAATATTAAAACTTTTGATGGTAACAAAAATATTAAAACTTTTGATGGTAACAAAAATATTAAAACTTTTGATGGTAACAAAAATATTAAAACTTTTGATGGTAACAAAAATATTAAAACTTTTGATGGTAACAAAAATATTAAAACTTTTGATGGTAACAAAAATATTAAAACTTTTGATGGTAACAAAAATATTAAAACTTTTGATGGTAACAAAAATATTAAAACTTTTGATGGTAACAAAAATATTAAAACTTTTGATGGTAACAAAAATATTAAAACTTTTGATGGTAACAAAAATATTAAAACTCTCAATTGTGAAAAAATGAAGTACCTCTGAAAATATATCCACCAAAAATATTTAAAATCTTGATGGTAAAAAAAAATGAGAATACCACTGCAAGTGAGATAATCTGCTTGTTTGGCAAGGGCCACCTGGTGGTGTGAAAAATAGGCAAAAACGATACTCACCTAAAGTTCACTCCCCTTGGACTTCACTAGAGATGTAAAACTGGCGAACGCAAATAAACAACAAATTAAACTGTAACCATCAAGTAAGCTAACAAAGTGTATCTATTTTCAGATTTGCGTCAGGATATGCTGACCTTGCAAATCCTGCAGGTCATGGACAATATTTGGCAGGCAGAAGGTCTGGACTTCAGGTCAGTTCTGTTTGCAACGTACTTTTCACAGTTGTTTGTCTTTGAGATTTCAGTACATGATTTCCACATTTATGTCTTTCCAGAAAGATAAAAAAAACATGCTTCTTCTGTTATACATTCAAAGTGATTAGTAGAAGTTGTATCTTAAAATGTAAAAGCTTTTGTGGTTTCAAATTGAATATTGCATCCCCCGAAACTCTCAAATTGACCATTTCTTTTATCGTTTTGTTACTTACATTAACTATCTATCTACCGACCTTTCGAGCCATAGCCAGCCCATAGGGCATATATGCAGCATGAACCATTGAGGCTCAGTCTGAAAAGTGTTCCTTGTTGCAGTTTCCTCATATTCCTAGTCCAGCTTGCTGCAGGAGCTACTGAGTTTAGTGCTTTGTGCACACTATGAGCTATGTGTTTCATCCGGATTGTGTTTCGATATTCTGATTGCTTACAATGAATGATGAAGGACAGTTCAGCTGCGTTTGCTTTTGATGCCGCTTGGCCTTATGTCTTTTACATTTGCTGTAGCTGCTATGATGGGGACTGTAGCTGCCTTTCTTTGTTTGGATCCTTTAATGAGATGAGTTTTAATTCGGATGATTCCACTGGCACAAGTGGTTGAACAATTATGAATTTTAATTCGTTTGCAGTGATACCGGGGCCTTCGAATAACCATGACCATAATGGAGACTTACTGATTTGTTGTAAGCCTCAGTTTCAAGTGCTGGGTTGACCAGTTTCTGGCTGCCTTACCTTTCAAGGTAATATCTCAGGTACCAAAAAGACTTGTTCTAAGTCTCAGCTTCAAGAGGTGTGCTGGCCAGTTCCTCACTACCTTACCTTCCCAGGTAATATCTCAGGTACCAAAGAGACTTGTGGTTCTAAGTCTCATCTTCAAGAGCTTGGCTGGCCAGTTTTCACTACCTTACCTTCCCAGGTAATATCTCAGGTTCCAAAGAGACTTGTTGTTCTAAGTCTCATCTTCAAGAGCTTGGCTGGCCAGTTTTCACTACCTTACCTTCCCAGGTAATATCTCAGGTTCCAAAGAGACTTGTTGTTCTAAGTCTCATCTTCAAGAGCTTGGCTGGCCAGTTTTCACTACCTTACCTTCCCTGGTAATATCTCAGGTACCAAAGAGACTTGTGGTTCTAAGTCTCATCTTCAAGAGCTGGGCTGGCCAGTTCCTGGCTATCTTACCTTCCCAGGTAATATCTCAGGTTCCAAAGAGACTTGTTGTTCTAAGTCTCATCTTCAAGAGCTGGGCTGGCCAGTTCCTGGCTATCTTACGTTCTGGATACAAATAATAATACATAAATATTATTATATAGGGAACTTCCGAGGCGATAATAATAGGGGATAATAGAACAAAGAAGTATGTGTTAGCACTCGGAAAAATGACAGACAAACAACAACAGAAAAAAACAGAGAACAATATATGGTCCGAAGCAGGATTCGAACCCGTACTCCATGGCACCGCGCCTTGCCACGAGAAGCCGAATGCTTGGTACACTGCCACGCAGCTAACAAAAAATTAGCTATTGTGAGCAGTGTCTTACACGAAGGCGTTCCCATGACTATAGCATAGGGTTACGAATACAGATCGGAAATAAATTGTATTTCTGTACTTTCCTATTAATGCAAGTATCTCCCAGTAGGGCTGAATACTTGTGTTGCAGACAAACATTTATTGGACGAAACTAAACGAATAGTAGTTTCCAGTGGTTATATCTATCTATCTATTGACCTTTCGAGCCGTAACCGGCCCATAGGGCGTAGACCAAGATACACCTTCTCCTATATGAATTTTTGTTCTAGCAGTTTTCTTTTAAAGATATTTTATCAAATCTCGCCATCTGTCTCTGTTCTGTGCAAGCAGTTCTATCTCATTGAGGGAGCCGATTCCTGCTGCTCTTGCCTCTCTCATCAATGTTCTTCTCAGTGTCTCCCTGGGTCTTCCTCTTTTTCTTTTACCTGTTGTTTCCCATATGAGGGCTTGCTTTGCTATTCGATTATTAAAGTGGTTATATACTGGATACAAATAATAATACATAAATATTATTATATAGGGAACTTCCGAGGCGATAATAATAGGGAATAATAGAACAAAGAAGTATGTGTTAGCACTCGGAAAAATGACAGAGACAAACAACAACAGAAAAAAACAGAGAAGATACTGGGAGATACTTGCATTAATAGGAAAGTACAGAAATACAATTTATTTCCGATCTGTGTTCGTAACCCTATGCTATAGTCATGGGAACGCCTTCGTGTAAGACACTGCTCACAATAGCTAATTTTTTGTTAGCTTGTGGCAGTGTACCAAGCGTTCGGCTTCTCGTGGCAAGGCGCGGTGCCATGGAGTACGGGTTCGAATCCTGCTTCGGACCATATATTGTTCTCTGTTTTTTTCTGTTGTTGTTTGTCTGTCATTTTTCCGAGTGCTAACACATACTTCTTTGTTCTATTATTCCCTATCTTACGTTCCCAGGTAATATCTCAGATACCAAAGAGACTTGTTCTAAGTCTCATCTTCAAGAGCTGGGTTGTCCAGTTCCTCACTACCTTACCATCCCAGGTAATATCTCAGGTACCAAAGAGACTTGTTCTAAGTCTCATCTTCAAGAGCTAGGCTGACCAGTTCCTCACTACCTTACCTTCCCAGGTAATATCTCAGGTACCAAAAAGACTTGTTGTTCTAAGTCTCATCTTCAAGAGCTGAACTGGCCAGTTCCTCACTACCTTACCTTCCCAGGTAATATCTCAGGTACCAAAGAGACCTGTTGTTCTAAGTCTCATCTTCAAGAGCTGGGCTGGCCAGTCCCTCACTACCTTACCTTCCCAGGTAATATCTCAGGTACAAAAGAGACCTGTTGTTCTAAGTTTCATCTTCAAGAGCTGGGCTGGCCAGTTCCTCACTACCTTATCTTCCCAGGTATTATTGTAATAGTGAACTAGGAGATTGTAGAAAGTGTGCAAAGTATGGAAATATAACATATGTACATGAAGTGTTCAAGATGGTGCATTCTGGACATTTCTAGAAGGGGGAAAAGAGGTGACGTATTTGTGTAGCAACTAGGAGACAACGGAAATTAGAGTGGCAGAATTTGATTGGCTGAGTGAGGGAGCTTGGGATTGCAACTAGGGGGAAATATAAAATTTAGAAATCAGTCAATGGAGCAGTCAGAGCAGAACAGTCAGCGGAGCAGTCAGAGCAGAGCAGTTAACAATCAAGTTTTTAGAAGTAGTTAGCAGTCAGTCTCTCCTTAGTTAATACAGGATTAGTCTAGCTGAGTAAATTACAGATATTGTAGATTGGATTGTGAACATCAGAGAATGAAATGAATAAACTAATTGATATCTTGTGGAAGATCATGTTATTCATTCATCAAGTTGAAGTCTGATCTTGAGTGTGGTGACACTGGAACAAGATCTCATGTACCAAAGAGACCTGTTGTTCTAAGTTTCAGCTTCTTGAAAGTTGCTGTGCCATTTTTTTTATTGTTGTTCTCCATGTGCTACGATCTGCAATCAGATTTTCCCAGTTTCTTTCACTGAAAGAGAATTCCCTCAAGGAAGCCCTGCAAACATCCTTATATCTCAGCACTGGTCTGCCCTTCGGTCTCTTTCCGTCCATAACTTTGCCATACAATATTTGTTTGGGATTACGACTGTTTGCCATTCTTCTTACATGACCCAGCCACCTTAGTCTACAACTCCTAAGTGTTGCCATAATGGATGGGAGTTTGGCTCATTGTAAGACATTAGAGTTGGTTACTTTGTCTTGTTATTTGATGTTCATAATCTTTCAAAGGCAGCACACCTGAAAACCGTTTAACCCTACCAGACCACTGTACCTAGTTTTCTGTAATTTCCAAATCTGCCGCTATGTCACTGTCCCGAATTTTTGGTACTTTGCCTAGTATGTGAAAAAATGCGTTACAAACTAAAAATAACCAACCAACCGTGGTCATACCTCATGGTTAGCCATTGCAAATGTCTGCCCCCCATGTGTTTGAATTGACTTTGTGTGGTTTGACGTGAATAAATTATGAAAAATCACAATGTAATAAGCAACTGATAAACCAAGCACTTCAACAGGAAAGTGAAGTAGGTCTAGGCTTTCCACATTCCAACAGGAGATCGATATTCTCTTATTCAGTGTCTGAATACTTTGGTTGATTCAGACTTTGAGGAGTCAGATTTTCATAAAAACTATGTTTCCAGTTCAAGTGACACAGACAAATACAGATCAATAGTAAGAGAAGGGGATATGTCCCCCAAATTGCTGATGGGGCTGCCTCTGTGTGAAACAAGGCTCATCCTGGTGGGTGGATTGGCACACAAAGGTGGAATATTGGTGCTAGATGAAAGGTAGACCTATTTTCTACAATGTCTCCAAGTTCTATCTTATTCTAACCACTTGTTTGCATGTAGCTAACATTTTTATATATCATGTTGGTTTTTTCTCTTTAATGCTCAGAAGCCCAGGTATATGGGACAGTTAGTTTCAGGGCTTCAGGTCTGGTAGGATTAACCTTTTCTTCTGCCCTGCGTAGGTAGTCCAATTTCCTGATCCATATAACAGTACTAAGCACACAACTTTGGTAATATATATATATATATATATATATATATATAAATAGTTTTCTGCAGCTATACTCGCGGCCCTGAGTAATATTTAATATTTTTTATGTTTGATATCTGTGCATGAGTTTGTGGATGATTTAAAATAAAACTTGATGATCTTAACATTAAGTATTGAATGCCAAGTTTTATTTTATTATATCGTCCTTAAAATCATGCACAATGATCTAAATAGATTCTTAACATAGGAGAGCGGGTGGCCAAATTGATAACTCATCATGCACCAATGATGAGGAAGGCAATGGAGGAAGGATAGAAGAAGAAGAAGATCATGCACCAAACCTGGAGAACATAGGCTCAAATTCTATTATAGGCTCAAATCCTAACATAGGCTCAAATCCTAACATAGGCTCAAATCCTCTTTGGGTGTTTTTTCCTATCGGGGATGAAATAAAAATTCAGACCTGAACATCTCATGGTGACTGCACAGGACAAACGGCCGTTATTTTCTGGTCCTATATGTCACCATTCCCTAAAATCCCTCAAAGATTTCAGTAATGGGGTAATGCTATAAAGATCGTTCTTTTTGTTTTTAACGTTCATATGTCTGTTTCCCCAGAATGAATCCATACATGTGTATGGCCACGGATCTTGCTCAAGGCATGATTGAAGTTGTCTCCCATGCAGACACAATGGCAAACATTCAGAAGTGGTACAAGAAGACAGCCTTTGACAAGAAGGCTCTTTTTGAGTGGCTGAAACAGAAACATAATTCTGACGATAGGTGAGTCCTTTCTGGCACATCTGATGGCATTTTTTGTTTTAAAAAGAAGAAAAAAGTGGTATGGTGACAGCTTTACGTGGTAATGGACAAAACAAAAGTCGACGTTTCGGCCAAGTAGGCCTTCTGCTGGAACAACAAACAACAACACACAAAAGTATATATAAGGATATGTACACAAATCTAACTACATGGCGATAATATGCTAGATACTCAATAAAGGATATAAAAAAAGGTCACTTATCTGTGTTCCAGAGCGAGGCCAGCTTCTGAATGAACTAAAATAAGTGGGTGGGCTGACGAACTATATATCTCACTGACCAGGCAGTCAGGCGAGAAGACGGAATGGAAGGGCTCTAAAAATATGAGAGGTGGGTACAAGATATGTATAAACTGTGCATATCTAATTCTGTGTGTGCACCCAGAACCAATGAGTAAGGAAATGTGTGTATTTATCAATACATGCGTACAAGCATAAATCTGTATATATTGCCACAAAGCACGCAAAAGAAAACCCATAGGTGCCCAAATGTGCCAATACATATGCAGACAAATATATATATATACATGTATAGGTTCAGTAGCGCATGGGGGTAAGAAATGCGTAGTAGGTGTCCTCATGTGTATGAGAGCAATATGTTCATGCCTTGGGGGGGGGGGGGGGGGGAACAGCGAACCCAACTGGGCAATGAGGCGATTCTCAAAGGCGAACTGGCTGTGTTTGCTGGAGTGAAACGAGACAATGCCAGTGACTTGCATGTCAGGTTTACCACTATGGCCAGGGGAGTTGAAATGAGCAGACACCGGGCTGCCAGTCTTTTGCTAAAAGTGTCACTCCAGCAATCGCAGCCGGTTCGCCCTTGAGAATCACCTCATTGCCCAGTTGGGTTCGCTGTCCCCCCAAGGCATGAACACCTAGAGGTAGGATCAAATCTAGCTAAATGCATTTATATTCCTTGATAATCTTGTTTCTTGTATGTGTCACTACAGTCTCGATGCTGCTGTGGAGGAGTTTATCATGTCCTGTGCTGGCTACTGTGTCGCCACCTATGTTCTGGGCATTGGAGACAGACATAATGATAACATCATGATGAAAACATCCGGGCAGGTAAGTTGAACATGCTCTTCTGCAAGTGTCAGTAACAAACACTAAAATAATGTGGCTTCATTAAGGATGTTAAATGTCAGGGGATTGGCATGTGTCAGGGGGATTGGTATAAGCGTCAGGGGGATTGGCATAAATGTCAAGGGATTGGTATAATTGTCAGGGGATTGGCATAAATGTCAGGGGATTGGTACAAATGTCAGGGGGGGATTGGTATAAATGTCAGGGGGATTGGCACAAATGTCAGGGGATTGGCATAAATGTCATGGGGGATTTGCATACCTGTCAGGGGGATTGGCATAAGTGTCGGGGGATTGGCATCAATGTCAGTGGATTGGGTGGTTTAGTGGGGGCCTCTGGGCAGAAAGGTCCTCTGTTCAAATCCCACCATAGAGCAGTGGACATTTTTTGTTTACTTCAGTTCATGGCTTCTTCATGGCTTTACCCACCCCTGATTTGTGGGCAGTAACTTTTATGTCAAGCCCTCTCAGATAACATAAAAGAAACAGGAGGTCCCGTGTGCATGTGCACACATTAGAGCATCTTTGGCAGCTGAAAATCTAGAAGACCAGGCCAAAAATGGTCGCTACCTGGACAAATAATGCTAAGAAATCTGCCCATGCCAAAGATGAGTATACCAGGCCAAATGGCGCAGATATAGTGGTTTTTGCTGTACACTAAGACACAACAGACACATGTCTGTTTAACGAGTGAATTTATGAAGGTGGCATATATATCCAGGGCTGGAGTAAAATTGAAGAGGAAGAAGAAAACACCTAGTGACAGCCTGTGCTATGTAGCAAGTATGGTGTTAATGCCCCACGCTTTTTGGGTCATACATAGATTTTTGGGTAATGTGGTCAGCATTACATCTGTGCTGTTGGGGTGGTGGTTGCGTGAGGGAGGTAGGAAAAGGTCATGAAACTTTTTTCTAGCTTTTTTTTGTTTGATTTTATTTCAGTTCTTCTTCCTCTTCATCATCTTTTAATCAAGCAATGCTGTCATTTTGATGCAATTGGCTGCATTGAACAGCTGCTGTCAAAGTCTATAAATTTAATGATTTGTAGGGCCCCTTTTGTCTGCAGTTATTTCAGCAAGTATATTTTATTAAATTCAATTTTGTCAGTAACTATTTCAACAAGTATATTTTATTAAATTCAGCTCTGTCAGTAACTATTTCAGCAAGTATATTTTATTAAATTCAGCTTTGTCAGTAACTATTTCAGCAAGTATATTTGATTAAATTCAACTCTGTCAGTAACTATTTCAGCAAGTATATTTTATTAAATTCAACTCTATCAGTAACTATTTCAGCAAGTATATTTTATTAAATTCAACTTTGTCAGTAACTATTTCAGCAAGTATATTTTATTAAATTCAACTTTGTCAGTAACTATTTCAGCAAGTATATTTTATTAAATTTAACTTTGTCAGTAACTATTTCAGCAAGTATATTTTATTAAATTCAACTCTGTCAGTAACTATTTCAGCAAGTATATTTTATTAAATTCAACTTTGTCAGTAACTATTTCAGCAAGTATATTTGATTAAATTCAACTTATTTACTATAGAGGGTATAGTGAAGTTTCATTCTTCATTCCACTGTAACATATACATGTTACAGAAACAGAATGTAAATTTGTGGGAGGGATTGTTTGTACCAACAGGTAGGCAGATAAAATTAGTTTCTTTTGCTTGAAATTTGTTTCCTTGATTTGAATCGTCAGATGTTCCACATTGACTTTGGCCACTTTCTTGGCAACTTCAAAAGTAAGTTTCATGTGAAGAGAGAGAGAGTTCCGTTTGTTCTGACCAGCCATTTTGTGTATGTCATCACGAAGGGAAACTCCAAAAATGACAATTTTCAAAGGTATTTTTATTGGAAGACATTTTGTTACCAATCATGTGTATTTTACTTGATTTTGTTTGTAGTTGTGCTTGTTTGAATCTGTTCATCTGTAATTATGTTTGTTTGAATCTGTTCATCTGTAATTATGTTTTTTCTAGTCTATTTAGTCTATAATCATGTTGTTCTTATCCAAAGCTAGTTTATTTATATACACATTATCCTAATTAATTTTTTGTTTCTATTCATGTTTATCCAGTTTAGTTTGTCTCTATTAATGTTTATCTAAATCTATATTTTTTCAATTCTTAACCGTCCACTACCCCACAGTTTAATAGATTTTGAAGCTGAAACACCAGCAGCAGAATTAGATATAAATATAGATGACTACACCTTGAGCGAAATAGAAACCACCTTAAAGCGTATGGCCAATAACAAGGCTGCTGGAGAGGATAAGTTAACAGCTGAGATCCTCAAGGCAATTGATAGACATAATTTAATACATCTCCAGAAAATATTCAACATCATTTGGAAAACAGAGAAGATGCCTCATAAATGGAAAAAAAGGAATCATTGTTAACATTCCAAAAAAGGGCAATCTTAGAGATTGTAACAACTGGAAAGGCGTGACATTTTTGTCAGTTGCCTCAAAGTTATTCTGCAAAATCATCCTAGATAGAATAAAGGATTCAATAGATACAGTAATGCGTGAAGAACAGGCTGGGTTTAGAAAAGGGAGAAGCTGCCGTGACCACATTTTTATTCTACGACTTATATTGGAGGAACACAGTGAAAAGCAAAAACCTTTTGTACTTAACTTCATCGACTTCAAAAAAGCATTTGACAGTATTCATCGAGATTCTTTGTTGAAAATTCTGAAGCAATATGGTTTACCATCAAAAATCATAAATTTTATTAAAGACATGTATGATGGTTACACATGTGCAGTTCAAACAGAGGAAGGACTGAGCGAATGTTTCCCAATAGAAACTGGGGTTAAACAAGGATGTATTTTATCGCCCTTGTTATTTGGAGTTGTTATGGACTTCATAATGAAGAAATGCTGCACTGGTAATAAAGGCATCAAATGGATACAAGGAGACCATTTGGAGGACCTCGACTTTGCTGATGACATAGTTCTCATCAGCAGTCAGATAAAAACGATGCAGGAAAACACAAATGAACTATCATCAGTAGCCAGCAAAATTGGGCTTGAGAGTGAAAAGACTAAAGTCATGAAAAGCTTAATTCCAATAGACGACAAAATATACACGGAAAACAAACCAGTGGAAGAGATCGATCACTTTTATCTATCTTGGAAGTCACATTGATCGAGAAGGGGATACAAGCAAAGAAATTAGAATCAGAATAGCTAAAGCAGCAATGTCTTTCAGAAGCCTTGAAAAGTTGTGGAAATTAAAGCTCATCAGCACAAACACAAAACTTAGACTAATAAAAAAAATGTCCTATCAACCCTTACGTATGCGTGTGAAAGCTGGAAAACAACAAGAGATATAGAAACAAAGTTGAACGCATTCAAAAATAAATCTCTAAAGAAAATACTTGGTACAGCGTGGAACAAATTCAAAACAAACGAGGAAATCGCCAATCAACCACTAATATCTTCAGTAATAAAGAAAAGACGATGGTCATATGTTGTACATGTGATGAGAAGAGATAATAACCGAATAGCAAAGCAAGCCCTCATGTGGGAAACAACAGGTAAGAGGAAAAGAGGAAGACCCAGAGAAACACTGAGAAGAACATTGATGAGAGAGGCAAGAGCAGCAGGAATTCGGCTCCCTCAATGAGATAGAGCTGCTTGCACAGAACAGAGACAAATGGCGAGATTTGATAAAATATCTTTAAAAGAATTGAAAACTGCTAGAACAAAAATTCAGATAAGAGAGGGAGTATCTTGGTCTACGCCCTATGGGCTGGCTACAGTTCGAAAGGTCAATAGATAGATAGATAGAAAACTATATTTGACTTTCAGCATCTTGACAAACGGTTGGTAGCAAGCATAATCATCTGCAAAATCTAGATCTTTTAAGTAATTCTTGTTTTATCATTTTCTATCCCAATGGTAGAAATCAATGACATTTATTGTGGTTTCATGTCATTTCTTGTTGTTTCATGTCATTTCTTGTACTTTCTACCTTGTTGGCAGATATCATTGATAGTTCTAATGTTCTATATCTTTAAACCGTTATAACATCTAATGTTCTATATCTTTAAACTGTTATAGCATCTAATGTTCTGTGGCTTTGAACTTTTATAACATCTTGCGTTCTATATCTTTAAACTATTATAGCGTATATCATATCTTGCTTGTATTTTCTATCTTGCAGGTTTCAATCAATGTGCGACAGAGCATTTCTGATCCTGCGCAGCAAGTTTTCACTGCTGATGTCTTTGTTCATGATGATGTTGTCTGGTGGTATACCCCAACTCAGCAGTCCCAAAGACGTCAACTACCTCAGGGAGACACTGGTACCACACCTATCTGAAGAGGAAGCTCGCACTCACTTCAAAGCAAAGTTCACAGAGGCACTTTTAGGCTCATGGAAGACCAGTGTCAATTTTTGGTTTCATATGAAAGCCAAGTAAATTCTGAGAGAGGCCAAGTAGGCATAACTTTTCATTTAGATGCTCCATAGAGGCATAACTTTTAATTTTTAGACTCCAGGTAGGCATAACTTTTAATTTTTAGACTCCAGGTAGGCATAGTATTTTAAGTTATAGAGTTAATTTTTAATTTTCTAAAGCCAAGTAGGCTAACATTTGCATTTATAGACTCAACGTAGGCTTAACATTTAATTTTATAAAGCCAAGTCGACATAACTTTTAATTTGATAAAGCCAAGTAGACATAACTTTTTAATTTATAGACTCCACACAGACTTAACTTCTGATTTTAAAAAGGCTCATAGGCATAACTTTAAATTTAGAAAAGCCAAGTAATCATAATTTGTAATTTAGAAGCTCCAAGTTATCATGACTTCTAATTTAGTAGGCTAAATAAGTACAGCTTGTAATTTAGAAAAGTCAGGTAAAGACAGCATCTAGTTTACAAAATCCAAGTAACGCTCATTTCTAAATTTAGAAAATCTTATAGGTTTAAGTATTATTTGGAAAAGCCATTTGATAAAAAAACATATAATTTATGAAAGCTTTAAATGAATTTCTTGAAAGGCTATTTAGATAGAACCTTTGAATTAGGAAAGATTTGCAAATATAAATTTTAGTAATGAAAAGCTGTGTAGATAAAACTTTGAATTAGGAAAGATTTGCAAACGTAAATTTTAACTGTGAAAAGCTAAAAGATATGTAGATAGAATTTTGAATTAGGAAAGATTTGCAAACATAAATTTTAGTAATGGAAAGCTATGTAGATAGAATTTTGAATTAGGAAAGATTTGCAAACATAAATTTTAGTAATGAAAAGCTATATAGATAGAATTTTGAATTAGGAAAGATTTGCAAACATAAATTTTAGTAATGGAAAGCTATGTAGATAGAATTTTGAATTAGGAAAGATTTGCAAACATAAATTTTAGTAATGAAAAGCTATATAGATAGAATTTTGAATTAGGAAAGATTTGCAAACATAAATTTTAGTAATGGAAAGCTATATAGATAGAATTTTGAATTTGTGAAAGTTAGGTAAGCAGAACTGATTATTATTATCTATTTTTGAATTAAAGCTCAGTAGACTAAACTTTTGCTGTCAAAAAAGCAAGTGGACATAGTTTCTACTTTACACAAGATCAGTGAACATGATTGTTGTCATATGAAAGTGAAATATTAGCCAGTATCTGGCACCCATAGTTGTTGAGAACAATTCAAAGATTTATGTAAATGGCTTATTTGCATTTTAACTGATGTTTGACTCTGGTATGTCCAGCATTTAACCCAGGGCATCAGTTTTTCAACAATTTTGTATGCATTTTAAAAAAAAATCTAGTCTTAACTTGTTAACGGTCTTCCTGCAAGGCAGCATGTTGTGAAATACCAAATAAATCATGTTGTGAGTTTTTTTTTAGTGCAGCGGGTTAAAACCTTTTTTGAACTCACAGTACATATCTTCTTTGTTCTTCCTTTTCTCCTGTTGGTGGGGGTGGGTCTCAGACATCGAAGTCAAGTTCACTGAGATCCACAGATCTTCAAAGAGCCATAGGTCTTATCATCAGAGTCATTAGGTCTGGTCGCTCAGAAACATCTCGGATGGCCAGAGTCTTTTTTGAACTAAAATGTACAGAAGGATAAGACTTAGATACGATGCCAGATGTCGTAAAACAATAGAGCTCCAAAAAATGTTTCGAAGGAAGCTCTACAAATTTGGTACTGGGTGGTCTAGAGGTAAGACATTGGCCTCTGGACAGAAAGGTCCCAGGTTTGAATCTCATCACAGATTGTGGAAATTGTTCCCTTTGAATCCATGATTTCTTCATGGTTTTAACTCTTCCTTGGTCTCTGGATAGTGACATCCAATGACTAGCCCTCTTGGATAATTGTAAAAAACAGGAGCTAAGTAAAGTAATCATTCAGCTCGGCAGGGTATGTTGTAACTGGGCCTATGGAGCTACCGATATCATAATACAGAAATCCATCAAAAAAGTGTTGTCACCTCAGGGCCCCATCTGATGATTCTGTATCAGCGCAGTGACTGGGGTTTTGTGGTACACCATCATGGCAGAGAAGGGGCTAGGGAATCTGGCAAGTGTAGCATGATGGTGTCCATCATAAGAATGGAGATAGAAGCAGCAACAGTAATGTGGTTGGTTGCACAAAATGTAGTTATGCAGTCTTGATGACTGACTCGCAAAGTATGTTACAAAAGATTGACAGACAGTCTCTGTGGCAGGAGTGGATGCAGCTCTTAAATGGCTCTCCAGCATGTTAACCTGGGTGTACTGTCCAGGGCAATGAAATAGCCAACAAGCTCGCTAGCAAATCTGAGTGTGGCCTGACTTTGAACAAACAGGACATTGCCAAGTTTGTTCTTCATTCCTTAGAGAAAAGGTGGAGAATGGGTGGGTCAATGCTGTATACATTGAGAGACTGAGAAGTCTAAAGGTAAAAATGGGGTCTGGTCATCTTAGAGTGCTTAGTGAGAAAAGCAGTTTTATCTACAAACACCTTACAGGAAAAATCAGTCTGCATATACTTCAAGAAATGCTGGAACGGGCCATGGAGTGGATATAGAGGTGCGAGACTGCAATGAAGCTGATTCCATGAATAGAATAGAATAGAATAGAATAGAATAGAATAGAATAGAATAGAATAGAATAGAATAGAATAGGTTGGAGAGTATTTTTAATTCTCTGGAGAATGACCACAGTGACAGAGATCAGTACTTCCTCATGTCAGAAACAATAACTTCAAACTGCAAGTAAAGGTTCTCCCAAGCCTTAAGACATGTGGGGCATGTGATGTTAGTGGCAACATTTTTAGTGCCCAATGACACATTTTGTGGGTGATGTTGTGGACTGTGGCTGATATCACACCTGACCACCCTACTTTCCCTGGACCAAATTTCTAGCATTTATTTTTAGTTGCTGGGTAAACCCCAAAGTAGGTGTGTTCTATATCTGTGGATTGAACCAAGATTCCCAAAGTAGGTGTGTTCTATATCTGTGGATTGAACCAAGATTCCCAAAGTAGGTGTGTTCTATATCTGTGGATTGAACCAAGATTCCCAAAGTAGGTGTGTTCTATATCTGTGGATTGAACCAAGATTCCCAAAGTAGGTGTGTTCTATATCTGTGGATTGAACCAAGATTCCCAAAGTAGGTGTGTTCTACATCTGTGGATTGAACCAAGATTCCCAAAGTAGGTGTGTTCTATATCTGTGGATTGAACCAAGATTCCCAAAGTAGGTGTGTTCTATATCTGTGGATTGAACCAAGATTCCCAAAGTAGATGTGTTCTATATCTGTGGATTGAACCAAGATTCCCAAAGTAGGTGTGTTCTATATCTGTGGATTGAACCAAGATTCCCAAAGTAGGTGTGCTCTACATCTGTGGATTGAACCAAGATTCCCAAAGTAGGTGTGTTCTACATCTGTGGATTGAACCAAGAATCCCAAAGTAGGTGTGTTCTACATCTGTGGATTGAACCAAGAATCCCAAAGTAGGTGTGTTCTACATCTGTGGATTGAGCCAAGAATCCCAAAGTAGGTGTGTTCTATATCTGTGGATTGAACCAAGATTCCCAAAGTAGGTGTGTTCTATATCTGTGGATTGAACCAAGATTCCCAAAGTAGGTGTGTTCTATATCTGTGGATTGAACCAAGATTCCCAAAGTAGGTGTGTTCTACATCTGTGGATTGAACCAAGAATCCCAAAGTAGGTGTGTTCTACATCTGTGGATTGAACCAAGATTCCCAAAGTAGGTGTGTTCTACATCTGTGGATTGAACCAAGATTCCCAAAGTAGGTGTGTTCTACATCTGTGGATTGAACCAAGATTCCCAAAGTAGGTGTGTTCTACATCTGTGGATTGAACCAAGATTCCCAAAGTAGGTGTGTTCAATATCTGTGGATTGAACCAAGATTCCCAAAGTAGGTGTGTTCTATATCTGTGGATTGAACCAAGATTCCCAAAGTAGGTGTGTTCTATATCTGTGGATTGAACCAAGATTCCCAAAGTAGGTGTGTTCTATATCTGTGGATTGAACCAAGAATCCCAAAGTAGGTGTGTTCTACATCTGTGGATTGAACCAAGAATTCTAAAGTAGGTGTGTTCTACATTTGAGGATTGAACCAAAAACCCCAAATTTAGTGTGTTCTACATCTGTGGATTGAGCCAAGAATCCTAAAGTAGGTGTGTTCTACATTTGAGGATTGAACCAAGAACCCTAAAGTAGGTGTGTTCTACATCAGGGGATTGAACCGAGAACACTAAAGTAGGTTTTTTCTACATCTGTGGATTAACCAAGAACCCAAAAGTAGATGCGCTCTACATCAGGGTATTGAACCAAGAACCTTTTCATCACTAATGAGCACTTTTCTTCCTCTTCTTCATCAATCAGTTACTGCTGTGCATCTAGAGTTTTGGCCAAAATTGGTCACGAACAAGACAGTGCTTTTGACATCCTCCCCAGTTCCCCACAACTTGTCATACAGGGTTGTTTCTGGGGGTCATGTTTGTGTTTTTAGGGCTTTGAGAGTGCTGCAGGCCTGTAGGATGCCTTCTAGAGTCTCTTTGGATGCTCTACAGTCACAAGTTGAGTCCTGTCTTGTGTAAGTGTGCTCTGAGGCTAAAGCACCATTCAATTTGCAGAGGGACGTGCATTTTGTCTGTCCTGAATATATTTTCATCTAAACAGCCTTTGTTAAGTGACCTCAATGTGTTGTCCTTGACCTCAGATAATGTCCTCCATTTTAAGTGCCTTTGAAACAAAGCAAGTCAGCAATCTCTCTCTGTGTCCGAGTGAATTCTCGATTATCTTGTAAATAGTTATTTATTACAATTACATCATTCTAATCATTCCTCTTTAATGCAGCACAGACAGGGAGAGATTTATTTTGTCTTCCATCTTTTTTTCCCCCTTCTTTTCTTTAGTCATGTACACATTTTCAAAGAAGGCCAGGTTTTAAAAAAAGTTCAGAAGCAAAATTATAGACTGGTTTATGGATGCATAATAAGAAAGCTTATAAGTGCATTAAAAAAAATGCTTATTAGTGCACAAAGTTAAGAGTGCTCGTTAGTGCACAGAAAGAATACTTATAAGTGCATTTAAAAAATGCTTATTAATGCACAAAGTTAAGAGTGCTCATTAGTGCACAGAAAGAATGCTTATAAATGCATTTTAAAAAATGCTTATTAATGCACAAAGTTAAGAGTGTTCATTAGTGCACAGAAAGAATGCTTATTTTTTACAAAAAAAAAGAGAGTTCTACTGTGCACAACATTTGTGTTTGACAATGTTTATAGACAGTTTTTTTATATTTTTTATTTTTATTTTGTTCTTTTAAAATCAAATCACTGTCAAGGTACTTGATTGTGTCCATTTGTACTTTTATCTGAGTACATAGAAAGATCTTAGCATAGTGCACAAACTGTGGTGCTGGCGTGAGACCATATGGACAGTTTTCCTTATGTTAGTTATGTTAGTTTTTTTCTGTTATGTAAAAATTTGACTGCACATAATCTAAGTTCAGATATGCAGTAGCAGTGTTTCTCTTCTCAGAGATTTTTGTATCAAAGTAAACAGTAATCTGTAATTGGTGTACATTATTAGTTTTAATGAGTGCACAAAGAGTTTTTATGAGTGCACAAACAGCTTTTATGAGTGCACAAACAGTTTTTATGAGTGCACAAACAGTTTTTAATGGGAGCACAAGGGATGTTACATGTTTAATTTTGCATGTCAAAATATTTAAAAGTAAATAAATATGCACGTTTTGTTTAAAAATTATGCCAATCTTAGTAATGTTAAAGAAAGCATTGGTCAGCTTCAGTTTAATGACATCATCATGTAACTTGCTCGGAAATGGTAATGAAATATGAACAGTAATGATATTAACAGTGTAACTAAACATCATGAAAAATTTAATTCCAACAGATGACAGAATATACATAGAAAACAAAACAGTGGAAGAAATCGACCACTTTATCTATCTTGGAAGTCACATTGATTGGGAAAGGGATACAAGCAAAGAAATTAGAATCAGAATAGCTAAAGCAGCAATGTCTTTCAGAAGCCTTGAAAAGTTGTGGAAATCAAAACTCATTAGCACAAACACAAAATTTAGACTATTCAAATCAAACGTATTATCAACCGTTATGCATGCATGCGACAGCTGGAAAACAACAAAAGACAGAAACAAAGTTGAACACATTTGAAAATTAATGTCTTAGGAAAATACTTGGTATAGCAGGGAACAAATTCAAAACAAACAAGGAAATTAGAGAAATCGCCAATCAACCACTAATATTAGTAATCAAGAAAAGACGATGGTCATATGTTGGACATGTGATGAGAAGAGATAATAACCGAATAGCAAAGCAAGCCCACAAGTGGGAAACAACAGGTAGAAGAAAAAGAGGCTGACCCAGAGAAACACTGAGAAGAACATTGATCAGAGAGGCAAAGGCAGCAGGAATCAACTCCCTCAATGAGATCAAGATGCTTGTACAGAACAGAAACAAATGGTGAGATTTGATAAAAGATCTTTGCAAGGATTGAGACTGCTAGAAAGAAAATTTATAAGAAGAGAAAGAGTATCTGAGTCTATGTCCTATGGGCCGACTACAACTCGTAATGTCGATAGATAGATAGAAACATCATGTTTTTTAAAATCTAAATTCAATTCCTTTTATTTCCTTTTGAGTGCCAAGATAGATAAAAATAAAAATTCTTAGTTCTCTTCTTCCAGTCTTCATGTATTGTCACGGGATACTGTTGTAGTTTCCACGATTTCTTTGCTCTAGATCTGTTTGCTTCTCCCCATCATATGTACATCTTGTATAGTGTGGATCTCATAGTATGTACATCTTGTATGGTGTGGACCTCATCATATGCACATCTTGTATGGTGTGGAGCTCATCATATGTATGTCTTGTTTGGTGTGGATCTCATCGTATGTATGTCTTGTATGGTGTGGATCTCATAGTATGTACATCTTGTATGGTGTGAATCTCATCATATGTACATCTTGTACGGTGTGGAAATCATCATATGTATGTCATGTATGGTGTGGAACTCATCGTATGTACATCTAACATGGTGTGGAGCTCATCATATGTATGTCTTGTTTGGTGTGGAGCTCATCGTATGTATATCTTGTATGGTGTGGACCTCATCGTATGTATATCTTGTATGGTGTGGATCTCATCATATGTATGTCTTGTATGGTGTGGAACTCATCGTATGTATGTCTTGTATGGTGTGGAAATCATCGTATGTACATCATGTATGGTGTGGAGCTCATCGTATGTATGTCTTGTATGGTGTGGACCTCATCGTATGTACATCATGTATGGTGTGAATCTCATCATATGTACATCTTGTACGGTGTGGAAATCATCATATGTATGTCATGTATGGTGTGGAACTCATCGTATGTACATCTAACATGGTGTGGAGCTCATCATATGTATGTCTTGTTTGGTGTGGAGCTCATCGTATGTATATCTTGTATGGTGTGGACCTCATCGTATGTATATCTTGTATGGTGTGGATCTCATCATATGTATGTCTTGTATGGTGTGGAACTCATCGTATGTATGTCTTGTATGGTGTGGAAATCATCGTATGTACATCATGTATGGTGTGGAGCTCATCGTATGTATGTCTTGTATGGTGTGGACCTCATCGTATGTACATCATGTATGGTGTGAATCTCATCATATGTACATCTTGTACGGTGTGGAAATCATCATATGTATGTCATGTATGGTGTGGAACTCATCGTATGTACATCTTGTATGGTGTGGACCTCATCGTATGTATGTCTTGTATGTTGTGGATCTCATCATATGTATGTCTTGTATGGTGTGGAACTCCTCGTATGTATGTCTTGTATGGTGTGGAAATCATCGTATGTATGTCTTGTATGGTGTGGAGCTCATCGTATGTACATCTAACATGGTGTGGAGCTCATCGTATGCACATCTAACATGTTGTGGAGCTCATCGTATGTACATCTAACATGGTGTGGAGCTCATCGTATGTATGTCTTGTATGGTGTGGAGCTCATCGTATGTATGTCTTGTATGGTGTGGAGCTCATCGTATGTATGTCTTGTATGGTGTGGAGCTCATCGTATGTACATCTAACATGGTGTGGAGCTCATCATATGTATGTCTTGTATGGTGTGGAACTCATCGTATGTATGTCTTGTATGGTGTGGAAATCATCGTATGTACGTCTTGTATGGTGTGGAGCTCATCGTATGTACGTCTTGTATGGTGTGGAGCTCATCGTATGTATGTCTTGTATGGTGTGGAGCTCATCGTATGTACGTCTAACATGGTGTGGAGCTCACCGTATGTACATCTAACATGGTGTGGAGCTCATCGTATGCACATCTAACATGTTGTGGAGCTCATCGTATGTACATCTAACATGGTGTGGAGCTCACCGTATGTACATCTAACATGGTGTGGAGCTCATCGTATGCACATCTAACATGTTGTGGAGCTCATCGTATGTACATCTAACATGGTGTGGAGCTCACCGTATGTACATCTAACATGGTGTGGAGCTCATCGTATGCACATCTAACATGTTGTGGAGCTCATCGTATGTACATCTAACATGGTGTGGAGCTCATCGTATGTATGTCTTGTATGGTGTGGAGCTCATCGTATGTATGTCTTGTATGGTGTGGAGCTCATCGTATGTACATCTAACATGGTGTGGAGCTCATCGTATGTATGTCTTGTATGGTGTGGAGCTCATCGTATGTATGTCTTGTATGGTGTGGAGCTCATCGTATGTACATCTAACATGGTGTGGAGCTCATCGTATGTATGTCTTGTATGGTGTGGAGCTCATCGTATGTACATCTAACATGGTGTGGAGCTCATCGTATGTACATCTAACATGGTGTGGAGCTCATCGTATGTACATCTAACATGGTGTGGAGCTCATCGTATGTATGTCTTGTATGGTGTGGAGCTCATCATATGTATGTCTTGTATGGTGTGGAACTCATCGTATGTATGTCTTGTATGGTGTGGAAATCATCGTATGTACGTCTTGTATGGTGTGGAGCTCATCGTATGTATGTCTTGTATGGTGTGGAGCTCATCGTATGTATGTCTTGTATGGTGTGGAGCTCATCGTATGTATGTCTTGTATGGTGTGGAGTCACAAAAACATTCTCTCCAATTTATTTGGTGTCTAAGTTTGTAGTTGAAGATTGCTTCTTTCACTTGTTGTCTCTTTTCTTCTATCCACTTTCTTCAAACATCATCATATTCTCTCTCTCTCTCTCTCTCTCTCTCTCTCTCTCTCTCTCTCTCTCTCTATCTCTCTGTGATCAAGACTCAATCAGAGTAGGATTCCAGACTCTCTCATGAAGTCAGCTGTCTGTTTAAGTGAGTCAATTGCCCCATATAGTTTCTCTTCCAGCGAGGTGGGTGTGGACCACATTGCTCTTCTCAGGTATGTGTACTGGGGGCAATCCTGTAGAACATGTTTTGTAGTCATATTGTCCAGTGTACAGTGGCATAGGCTGGTTGTACCTATTTTGAATTTGGTGAACATGTGATTTCTCATTCTATTGTGGCCAGTGAGTAGGCGAAGTATGATGACTTGTTCCCTCCTTGATAGTTGGTGGTAACCATCCCTCTCGTTATGCTTTGGGTGTTCTCGTTTCCATTTTTCATGATACTGACCTTTGAGGATGGATTTGGCTTCATCATAACTGAGCGAATGGTTCTCTTGTGGTAATCTCCCTCCCTCTTTAGCTAATTTGTCTGCGCGTTCGTTCCCATGTATATTACAGTGTGATGGTATCCACTAAATGAATGACTACTCTCTGTAAGTTATTGCATAGTTGGTCTAGGGTTGTTCTCAAGTCATCTAGTTCATTGTTCTTGGGGCTTTTTAGAGCTGTTAGTACCGAGTCAGTTTGAAGATGGCGTCCGTGTTTGGACAGTGTTTTCCATTAAAGCGTGTGTTGTTTCGAAATACGCGGTGTGATTCTTGAGATTAATATTCTGCTCATGCCTGTTGTGGTTGTTTAACTTCTGACAGGCTGGTGGATGGTGGAAATTCTCGTTGTTAAGTGGGTATTTATCATCTTTTCATTCGAGATTGACATGAACGCTAAAGTAGGAAAAGGTAGATATAAGACCATTATAGGAAATCACGGTTTAGGAAAAAGAAATGACACAGGAGATTAATACAATTCTGTGAAGAAAAAGACTGATAATATGTAACACCTACTTTGAGCAAGAGAAAAGGAAACTGTACACATGGAAAAGCCCTGGAGATAAGAAGAGGAATCAACTAGATTACATAATGATAAAAGAAAGGTTCCGTAACAGCATAAAGAAAGCCAAAACCTACCCAGGAGCAGATATTAATTCAGATCACAATCCTGTAATGATTAAAATGAAAATCAAACTAAAGAGAAACAAGCAAAAGTCTAATTCATCAACAAATCCACTAGATATAACAGCTTAAAATCAAAAACATATTAAAGATACCTATACAATACAAGTAAAGAACACATACCAGAAGCTGCTTGAAGAAGGAATTGAACAATACAGAAGAGAAAATCCTGATGAAAAAGTCACAACCAAATGGCAATGCATAAAGAAAAAGAAAAGCATACAAGAAAACTGCGACACCTTACCCAAAAGAGAAAAGTACAAAAAACAAAAATGGATAACTAACACCATCTTAGAAAAAATGGAAGAAAGGAGACAAGTGAAGAACACTGCCCAATACAATTTAATAGATAATGAGATACGCAAAATGTGCAAAAAGGCAAAAGAAGACTGGCTCAGCCAAAAATATAAAGAAATAGAAACTATGGAAAGCAAACAAGACTTAAGAGGAATGCACACAGAAATAAAGAGAATGACTAATAAAAATAAAAAAAGCCACAGAAGGTGGATACATTGCAGACAAAAAAGGAAAAATGCTAACAGACAATAAGGATATTATAGATAGATGGCAGGAATATATAACAGAACTATTTCAGGATCAAAGGGACAAGAAACCAGTTATAAAATGTACATCAGGCTATACAATCTTAAAATCTGAGGTGGAAAAAGCTATAAAAACAATGAAAAAGGGAAAAGCAGCAGGACCTGACAGCATACAGATAGAGATGATACAGGCACTAGAAGATTTTGGCATTGAAGTGATTACAGACATATGCAACGACATATACCACACAGGATACATACCAAATGAACTAAAAACATCAACTTTCATTGCATTGCCTAAAAAGAATGGTGCAGTTGAATGCAGTGACTTTAGAACAATAAGCCTAATGAGCCATGTTACAAAAATCTTGCTAAAAGTTATACAAGGAAGGATTCAGAATAAAATCAATACTGAATTAAATGAGCAGCAATTTGGATTTAGGAAAAATAGCGGGACAAAAGAAGCCATATTCTGCATGAGAGCATTAATCGAAAAGTGCACAGAAGTAAACAAACCAATATATGTGTGCTTCATAGACTACACCAAAGCTTTTGATAGAGTACACCACAAATAACTTATAGAATGCCTAAAAGAGATACATATGGGTGTAAACTCGCGTGCTAAGACGCCGGTTCAAGTCTCGTACTTTACCTTTACCTTTATCTAGATGACATGGACATACGACTAATATGTAATCTATACTGGGAGCAAACAGCAATAATAAATATAACAAAGAGAACTCTACACCCATTGACATAAAAAGAGGGAGTAAGACAAGGATGCATCCTATCACCAAGCTTGTTCAATCTATACACTGAGCAAATTTTTAAAAACATCATAGAGATGCCAGACCTACAAATTAATGGAAAGATAATCAATAACCTAAGATATGCTGATGATACTGTACTACTAGCAGAAAATCCTAAAGATCTACAATTACTTAATGAAATAAACATGATAAGCAAAAAATATGGACTAGATATGAATATCAAAAAGACTAAAACTATGATCATAAACAAAGGAAATACTCAAAACCCACAAATGGATATAAAAATTGAAGGAATAGACCTGGAGACAGTTCAGAACTACAACTACCTTGGACATACTATAACCAGTGATGGAAATGTACAACTGAAATAAACAAAACAATAGGAATGGCAAAAAGTAATTTTAATGGCATGAAGAACATACTAACATCAAAACAAATAACACCAGGGCTAAAACTAAGAATAGCAAAATGTTATATCTTCTCAATATTCCTATATGGTGCAGAAACATGGACATTAGACAAGAAAACAGAACAGGGAATTGAAGCCTTTGAAATGTGGCTATATATAAGAATAGGTAGAATTGGATGGAAGGAAAATAAAACAAACGATGAAGTCTTAAAACAACTAAAAATAAAATGAAAAGAGAACTACTAAACACAATTCAAACAAGACAAATGAGATTTTTGGGTCATGCTAAAAGACACAACAGCCTACTAAAAGTAATCCTGGAGGGGAAAATACAAGGTAAAAGAAGCAGAGGCAGACCAAGACTAACATGGACGAGTAACATCAAGAGATGGACAAATCAGCCTATGACAACCTGCACGATCAAAGCAAGAGACAGAGCAGAATGGCGCTCCATGGTAGCCAACCTTCGTTGCGGAGACGGCACTCGGTGATGATGATGATGATGAGTACTGACAGTGCATCAGTCAGAATCACCAATTTATTGTGCATGTTATTTTTGTGTTGAGTAACCAGTATTGCAGCATCTCTGAGGGCCTCAGTTTGTGCTTTAATGTTGTTTGAGAACTTCCCAGTAGCTATTGACTTGGTGATCTCGTCCTGATTATTCAGCGTCAAGAACACACCTTCCCCTCCATTTCTCGTGGCATTTGTAGCAGAGCCATCTGTGTATATGTGGGACCAAGAGTCATGTGGGTAGGTATCGTTTATGTGTTTTCTGCTACGTGTTTTCTTTCTATGTCTGATTGGATGCCTTTTATCATGATTCCTATTATATCCTCCTTAAGTTCTGGTATTTTGTGTTTCCCATGAGGAGACATATCAGATGGGCCCAAGTATTTCGGTATTTTTTGGGAAAGTACTGGGTCTCTAGTAGTTAGTTCATTGGAGATTGCAGCGAAGTTGTTCCTCTTTAGTCGTACTATTCCGAAACCAGTTATTCTTTGGTGCGTGGGGTAGCTAAGGAGCCTTCTATATTTCTCCGCTTGTTGCAATACTTTAGTGACCCGTCTGTCATCTAAGGGTTGTAAACCTGTTACTGTTTCTAGAGTCTTGATGGGTGTAGATTTCATAGCACCAGTGATGATACGGGCAGCTTGGTTCTGTGGTCTGTTAATTTTGCTAAGGTGTGATTTGGAAGCCATAGCCCAGGCTGTGACTCCATACTCTAGGACTAGTCTGACTCTTCCTATATATAGTCGTTTCAAAATATTGCTGTCTGCTCCCCAGTCCGTTCCTGCCAATTTCTTCATAATATTTGTTCGTTTTCTGGCTTTTTTGCTTGATCTGTCTGTCTGATTTTTCCTAGTCATTCTGTGATTCATGGTGATGCCAAGATATGTTGGGTTTGGGTCAATAGGAAGTGTATGTTCTTTTATCTTCAAGTTTGCAGATAGTGTGTTTCTTGATAGGTTGAAAATTGTATATGTAGTTTTTTTTTCGTTAATTGGTAATAACCAGGTGTTCGTCCATTTTTCAAGTTCTCCTAGGGCATCTTGC
Organism: Megaustenia siamemsis; assembly: GCA_032433765.1. Classification (NCBI taxonomy): domain Eukaryota; kingdom Metazoa; phylum Mollusca; class Gastropoda; order Stylommatophora; family Ariophantidae; genus Megaustenia; species Megaustenia siamemsis. Next base: position 32,002,460 of record JAVIAB010000104.1, on the reverse strand, counting down.
ATCCTGGATCCAGCCACCGACATACTTTCCTCACGAGCCCATAACGCCAGATCATCTGCGTATATTGCTGAGTGTATTCTGGGTGGAATGTCCATTACGATGTCATTTATGAAAATTAAAAAGAGTGTTGGGGACAATACTCCGCCTTGTGGCACACCTTGTTCGATTGTGACCTTCTTACTTACTTGACCTTGTACTTGTTATCTGGCCGTTCTATCCTGAAGGTATTGAGAGACCCAATTGAATAAACGACCCTGGATGCCAAAGTCTAAAAATTTGTTCTTTAAACCCTCTCACCATACCCTATCAAAAGCCTTCTCCATGTCTACCCACACTGCCAGTGTGTGTTTCTTTTCTTGTAGAGCATCCTCTATATCCTGTGCGATGTAGGCAATCAGGTCTTCAGTTGATCTGTGCTGACGGAAGCCACTTTCTTGTGGTATGATTTGTTGTTTTGTCTCCAAATGCCACATAAGTCTTCTGTTGACCAGCTTTTCCATAAATTTACTCAGGCAGCTCAGTAGGCTATTTGGTCTGTAGCTACTTGAGTCTAGTAGGTCTTTTCCACGTTTGAGGATGGGCACCATAATAGCTTCTTTCCAGATTGCCAGCACATGACCTCTCTTCCAGCTAGCATTTATTATCCTTAGAAGCTGGCCCTTGGCTTTCTGTCCCAATTTTATGAGCATTTCGTTGGTGATTCCATCTTTACCAGGGGAACTTTTGAGCTTCAATCCCTTGAGGGCAACATCTAATTCAGTTGGGGTAAAGATGGTCATCTGATGTTCTTCTATATTTGTATATATGATATATATATGATGTTCTTCTCTATATCATATACTTCTTCGAACATCGTTACCTTCTTTAAACATCGTCTTCTTCAAACATTATCATCTTCCTTAAAAATCATTTTCTTCTTCTTAAAACAACATCCTCTTCAAACATCATTTTCTTCTTCAAACATCATCTTTTTTCATCAAACGTCATCTTCTTCAAACATCATCTTCTTCTTCTTCAGACATCATCTTCTTCAAACATCATCATCTTCTTCAAACATCATCATCTTCTTCTTCTTCAAACATCATCTTCTTCTTCTTCTTCTTCTTCAGACATCATCTTCTTCAAACATCATCATCTTCTTCAAACATCATCATCTTCTTCAAACATCATCATCATCTTCTTCTTCTTCTTCTTCAAACATCATCATCATCTTCTTCTTCTTCTTCTTCAGACATCATCTTCTTCAAACATCATCTTTTTCAAACATCATCTTTTTCAAACAGCATCTTCTTCAAACATCATCTTTATCTTCTTCAAACATCATCATCATCTTTTTCAAACATCATCTTATTCAAACATCATCTTTTTCAAACATCATCTTCTTCAAACATCATCTTCATCTTCTTCAAACATCATATTCTTCTACTTCAAACATCATCATCTTCTTCTTCAAACATCATTACCTTCTTCTTCAAACATCATCATCTTCTTCAAACATCATATTCTTCTACTTCAATCATCATCTTCTTCTTCTTCAAACATCATATTCTTCTACTTCAATCATCATCTTCTTCTTCTTCAAACATCATCTTATTCAAACATCATCTTCTTCAAACATCATCTTCATCTTCTTCAAACATCATATTCTTCTACTTCAAACATCTTCATCTTCTTCTTCAAAAATCATCATCTTCTTCTTCAAACATCATTACCTTCTTCAAACATCATTACCTTCTTCAAACATCATTACCTTCTGCAAACATCATTACTTTCTTCAAACATCTTCATCTTCTTTTTCAAACATCATCATCTTCTTCTTCAAACATCATCATCTTCAAACATCATCATCTTCTTCAAACATCATCATCTTCAAACATCATTACCTTCTTCAAGCACGATCATCTTCTTCAAACATCATCATCTTCTTGAAACATCATCTTCTTCTTCTGCTACATTCATCCAACCACTACACTTCACCACTCACACTTCACAAAGGAAGTTAAATAGATATAGATATTTTTTGTTGTTTACAGCAACAGCAAAATGTTGTGCCTTTCATCCCAGTGCATCTGTTTTCAGCACAATATTTTGCCTTCCATCATCAATTTCAACTTGTCTGGCCAGACTGATTAGTCTGTTTCCAAATGTGCATTACTGTCTTCATCAGCTATTGCTTTGATCCTGACTTAAACAGTAAGCTATGAGTCACTGACCATTTTCATCTCAGGCACTTTTGAATATCTCTCCCCCCCCCCCCCAACATTTAATTTCCATGGTGATTAATTTACCCTCCCCCCTTTTTTGAGAATGAAAACAGACTTACGTAAGCAGTCGCAATTACACTTACAGTATTACACAGACTATTTGTTGTTGCAATGCTTTCTTTATATTTTGGTTGAAAAATCAAAATTTTGTTTCAGATTATTTTGATGTGTACAGTTGTTACTATTTTGATGTCTTGTTATATTGCTAGAACTTGAAAGCATTTAATGTGATGAATTAGTGTCATTGTTGATATAGTGTCATTGTTGATATTGTCATTGTTGATAATTTTTTTAATGATTGATAATGTACCTCATTTGTTGTTATGAATTTGTAGTGAAGTGTATAATGTACTATGATAAATATTCACAATTTATAATAATGTAGTATTATAAATATTCACAATTTATAATAATGTACTATGATGAATATTCACAGTTTATAATAATGTACTATGATAAATATTCACAATTTATAATAATGTAGTATTATAAATATTCACAATTTATAATAATGTACTATGATAAATATTCACAGTTTATAATAATGTACTATGATAAATATTCACAAATTGTAATAATGTACTATGATAACTGTTCATAATTTGTGATAATGTGCCATGATATACATTCACAGTTTGTGATAGTGTGCTATGATGAACATTCACAATTTATAATAATAGGATACTTTTAAATATAGTTACATTTTGTGATAATATGTTATGATATACATTCATAATTTGTTATAGTGTGCTATGATATACATTCACAATTTGTGATAGTGTGCTATGATACAAATGCACAGCATTCCTCCTTGACAGAAGTGAAGGTGTAGTTAATGTCTTTGCCTATGTGCTGTTGTAATGGGGGCTGCTCTATAACTTATGTTTGGTTGTACGTGTGAGATGTGGAGTGATAGTTCTTAGGGTGAATGTATGGTGTATTAAGTGGTAGTTCTTAGGGTGAATGTATGGTGTATTAAGTGGTAGTTCTTAGGGTGAATGTGTGGTGTATTAAGTGGTATTTCTTTGGGTGAATGTGTGGTGTATTAAGTGGTAGTTCTTAGGGTGAATGTGTGGTGTGTTAAGTGGTATTTCTTTGGGTGAATGTGTGGTGTATTAAGTGATAGTTCTTAGGGTGAATGTGTGGTGTATTAAGTGGTATTTCTTTGGGTGAATGTGTGGTGTATTAAGTGATAGTTCTTAGGGTGAATGTGTGGTGTATTAAGTGGTATTTCTTTGGGTGAATGTATGGTGTATTAAGTGGTAGTTCTTAGGGTGAATGTGTGGTGTATTAAGTGGTATTTCTTTGGGTGAATGTGTGGTGTATTAAGTGATAGTTCTTAGGGTGAATGTGTGGTGTATTAAGTGGTATTTCTTTGGGTGAATGTGTGGTGTATTAAGTGATAGTTCTTAGGGTGATTGTGTGGTGTATTAAGTGGTAGTTCTTAGGGTGAATGTGTGGTGTATTAAGTGATAGTTCTTAGGGTGATTGTGTGGTGTATTAAGTGGTAGTTCTTAGGGTGAATGTGTGGTGTATTAAGTGGTATTTCTTTGGGTGAATGTATGGTGTATTAAGTGGTAGTTCTTAGGGTGATTGTGTGGTGTATTAAGTGGTAGTTCTTAGGATGTATATGTGAGGTGTTGAATGGTAGTTCTTAGGATGTATATATATGTGAGGTGTTGAATGGTAGTTCTTAGGATGTAATTGTTTAGTGTTTAATGGTAGTTCTTAGGATGTATATGCGTGGTGTTGAATGGTAGTTCTTAGGATGTATGTGTGAAGTGTTGAATGGTAGTTCTTAGGATGTATGTGTGAAGTGTTTAATGGTAGTTCTTAGGATGTATATGCGAAGAATATAGGGGTGGTTGTGTAGAAACATGCTTTATGGGATTTGAATATGTGTGCTATATATTGAAGTGCTATAAAATTAATACAGTGATTTTAGCATTTACATAATTTATATGTGAACATTTGTTTCCAGTTGAATACGAATGAATATATTTAAATGTTTAATGTTGGAAATATAACATAGTTAAATATGAACTAACACAGTTGAAATCATGAACACAGTTTTAACATTTTTACACAGTTGAAGTTGAAATATGTATACAGGTAAAATATAGGGTGTTTATAAAGTCTCACTACACTTGGTATCTAGGTCAATTTGAAAAAAAATGTTTATGACGTCATCACAATATGTGCTCAATGGTAAGTTCACTTGTTGCGACAGTTTTCTTAATGACTTGTCTGGACTTTTAAGGATTCTGTCTTGGATATCTAAACATATTTCATCATTCACAGCAGGCCTACCAGATCGCGGAGCATCTTCCACATTTCCAGTAGCAATAAACTTATTCAACAAATTTCTAACCGTAATGCGATGAGGAGGTTGTTTATCAGGAAATCTTGCTATAAATCTTTGAACAACTACCCGTGTGTATCGCACAATTGACAGTGGGAGCACATATTGTGATGACGTCATAAACATTTTTTTTCAAATTGACCTAGATACCAAGTGTAGTGAGACTTTATAAACACCCTGTAATTTAATATTTGTACAGTTGAATTGGGTATATGATCTAAGTTTAATATGAACAAATGTATGCAATTTAAAATTAAATTGTTTACGGTGAAGAAATATGTGATTTTTTAAATGTAAGTGTATGAGAAATGTAAGAAATGTTCTTAGGGTGATTGTGTGGTGTATTAAGTGGTAGTTCTTAGGGTGAATGTGTGGTGTATTAAGTGGTATTTCTTTGGGTGAATGTATGGTGTATTAAGTGGTAGTTCTTAGGGTGAATGTGTGGTGTATTAAGTGGTATTTCTTTGGGTGAATGTGTGGTGTATTAAGTGATAGTTCTTAGGGTGATTGTGTGGTGTATTAAGTGGTAGTTCTTAGGGTGAATGTGTGGTGTATTAAGTGATAGTTCTTAGGGTGATTGTGTGGTGTATTAAGTGGTAGTTCTTAGGGTGAATGTGTGGTATATTAAGTGATAGTTCTTAGGGTGAATGTGTGGTGTATTAAGTGATAGTTCTTAGGGTGAATGTGTGGTGTATTAAGTGGTAGTTCTTAGGATATATATATCTGGTATTGAGTAGTAGTTCTTTGGGTGTACATATGAAGTATGAAGTGATAATTTGTAGGGTGTATTTGTAAGATTTTAAGTGGTAGTTTTTCTTGGGATGTATATGTATGGTGTTGAATGGTAGTTTTTCTTGGGATGTATATGTGTGGTGTTGAATGGTAGTTCTTAGGATGTATATGTGTGGTGGTAAATGGTAGTTCTTGGGATGTATATGTGAGGTGTTGAATGGTAGTTCTTAGGATGTATATGTGTGGTGTTGAATGGTAGTTCTTAGGATGTATATGTATGGTGTTGAATGGTAGTTCTTAGGATGTATATGTATGGTGTTGAATGGTAGTTCTTAGGATGTATATGTATGGTGTTGAATGGTAGTTCTTAGGATGTATATGTGTGGTGTTAAATGGTAGTTCTTGGGATGTATATGTGAGGTGTTGAATGGTAGTTCTTAGGATGTATATGTGAGGTGTTGAATGGTAGTTCTTAGGATGTATATGTGAGGTGTTGAATGGTAGTTCTTAGGATGTATATGTGTGGTGTTGAATGGTAGTTCTTAGGATGTATATGTGAGGTGTTGAATGGTAGTTCTTAGGATGTATATGTGTGGTGTTGAATGGTAGTTCTTAGGATGTATATGTATGGTGTTGAATGGTAGTTCTTAGGATGTATATGTGTGGTGTTAAATGGTAGTTCTTGGGATGTATATGTGAGGTGTTGAATGGTAGTTCTTAGGATGTATATGTGAGGTGTTGAATGGTAGTTCTTAGGATGTATATGTGAGGTGTTGAATGGTAGTTCTTAGGATGTATATGTGAGGTGTTGAATGGTAGTTCTTAGGATGTATATGTGAGGTGTTGAATGGTAGTTCTTAGGATGTATATGTGTGGTGTTGAATGGTAGTTCTTAGGATGTATATGTGAGGTGTTGAATGGTAGTTCTTAGGATGTATATGCGTGGTGTTTAATGGTAGTTCTTAGGATGTATATGTGAGGTGTTGAATGGTAGTTCTTAGGATGTATATGTGTGGTGTTGAATGGTAGTTCTTAGGATGTATATGTGAGGTGTTGAATGGTAGTTCTTAGGATGTATATGTGAGGTGTTGAATGGTAGTTCTTAGGATGTATATATATGTGAGGTGTTGAATGGTAGTTCTTAGGATGTAATTGTTTAGTGTTTAATGGTAGTTCTTAGGATGTATATGCGTGGTGTTGAATGGTAGTTCTTAGGATGTATGTGTGAAGTGTTGAATGGTAGTTCTTAGGATGTATGTGTGAAGTGTTGAATGGTAGTTCTTAGGATGTATGTGTGAAGTGTTGAATGGTAGTTCTTAGGATGTATGTGTGAAGTGTTGAATGGTAGTTCTTAGGATGTAATTGTTTAGTGTTTAATGGTAGTTCTTAGGATGTATGTGTGAAGTGTTTAATGGTAGTTCTTAGGATGTATGTGTGAAGTGTTGAATGGTAGTTCTTAGGATGTATGTGTGAAGTGTTGAATGGTAGTTCTTAGGATGTATGTGTGAAGTGTTGAATGGTAGTTCTTAGGATGTAATTGTTTAGTGTTTAATGGTAGTTCTTAGGATGTATGTGTGAAGTGTTGAATGGTAGTTCTTAGGATGTATGTGTGAAGTGTTGAATGGTAGTTCTTAGGATGTATATGCGAAGAACATAGGGGTGGTTGTGTAGAAACATGCTTTATGGGATTTGAATATGTGTGCTATATATTGAAGTGCTATAAAATTAATACAGTGATTTTAGCATTTACATAATTTATATGTGAACATTTGTTTCCAGTTGAATACGAATGAATATATTTAAATGTTTAATGTTGGAAATATAACATAGTTAAATATGAACTAACACAGTTGAAATCATGAACACAGTTTTAACATTTTTACACAGTTGAAGTTGAAATATGTATACAGGTAAAATAATTTAATATTTGTACAGTTGAATTGGGTATATGATCTAAGTTTAATATGAACAAATGTATGCAATTTAAAATTAAATTGTTTACGGTGAAGAAATATGTGATTTTTTAAATGTAAGTGTATGAGAAATGTAAGTATATAAAGACAAGTGGAACAATAATACAACAGGTAAATGAATTTAAATATTTGGAAACTTTGTTAACCTCAGACGGAAGATGTACAAAAGAGATGAGATGCAGAATGGCTCAGGCAAAAGCAGCGTTCCAAAAAATGAGGAAGATACTATGCAATCCATTTTTGGCAATAGAAACAAGAAAAAGAGTTCTTAAATGTTATGTAGAGCCAGTCTTAACATATGGATGCGAATCATGGACAATAGGACAACAGACAAGAAAATCACTGGAGTCTGTAGAAATGTGGTTTTACAGAAGAATGTTGAGAGTACCATGGATAGCTAAAAAGAGTAATGAAGATGTTCTGAGAGAGGTCAAAGCAAAAAGAGAGCTAATTTCCAATATTAGGAAGAAACAATCATCATTTTTTGGCCATGTAATGAGAATAGAACAACTGGAATATATTGTAACAACTGGAAAAATTGAGGGACGAAGAGATAGAGGGAAGTAAAGAGAAAAAATAACAGACAGCTTAAGAGAATGGCTTGGCAGAAGGTCAAGAACAGAAATGATAAATAGCTGCTGAGATCGAAAGTTGTGGAGAGACATGATCACCTATGCCAGTAGGCCCGGTACATGATGATGATGATGATGATATGAGAAAAGTTCAATGTTCTTGCTCTTCTTTGTTCTATGTAAAAGATGTTTATTGATGCAGCATTGCAGTTTTTTTATCCATACATCTCTGACTTGACCACTGCATATTTTGAGAACCAGGTTATATGCCAGATTGTGTAGTTGTTTCTGCAACTCAGAGTAGTGTCTTAGGCAGCTATGGGTGATTGTTATTTGCATTCGCCAGCTTTATATCTCTAGCAAACCCTCGAGGGACTGAATTTTGTGCGAATATAATTTTTTTCCCCATTTTTTTTTTGCACTGGTAACCATATGGTGAGGTATCCCCTGCCATACAGGCATATATTCTTCAACTTCATAAATATTCTCATATTGTTATCATCTAGAGTTTCCATGTTTTGGATTGATTTCTTCCTATTAATTTTGTCCAGGCAGTGGCCGTTTGGCCTACTCTTTTCAATTTCCAACAGGTTCTTTAATGTGCCCCACTACATGAAGTCAGAGTAGGGTCTTAGTCAGCTATGATTGTTGCACACAGGATCTTCTGTTTTTCGCTGTTATCTGAGAGGACTAGACATTGGATCTCCTAGACCAAGGGAGGGTAAAGTCATGAAGAAACCACGGATTCAGTTTTTAACAAATTAAATTAATTTTTCAGCCCTTTTGTGGTGGGAATCGAACCCGTGACCTTCTTGTCCAGAGGCCGATGTCCTACCTCTAAACCACCCAGCCCCCTTGCAATGGGTGACTGACAACTCTCAGTTCTTTCGCTGAGTCTTGGTTCTTTATTTTAAATAAGATTAGTTGTACATTGCTGTTTGTCAGTGATATATTAGATGCATTGCACATTTGTTCATTTTAATTCAGAAATAATATATATGATTCTCATGGTGTTCATTTCATTGTTCATTTGTTTACACCCTACCACTTGTACCATACAATTTGTCAGCACATTTTAAAATGTCAATGTGTGATGTTCAGGTTCCCAAGAATCAAAATACTAAATGTACTTATTTTGTTTACCTCGATATTAAAAACCTGAGGCAGCGAACAGTCAGATGATCTGACAGGGGTTTTCATCTTTTGTTAAGACAGGAGCCAGACTATATTATTGTTGTTCTTCTTCTTCCCTTAACTCTGGTGGATCAGGTTTTAGCTGGTGGAGACTTCTTTAGTCTTCTCCATTAATGGAGTTAGTAAAGGGAAAGTAAGAGACTTGAATCGGCGTCTTAGCATTCAAGTTTTCACCCACATGCGCTCGGCCGCCTATCCAGAAGTGTTCAAAGATGGAGATAAGCACAGATTATATGTGTTGGCATACTGATGGCCATACAACCATTTATCTAGTTTACTATTAACTTTTACCAGACCACTAACCGATACTTCAGCTTCACTTATGAAGGTACTATGGGACCAAAACCAACACATCGGCTCGGACCAAGTATGATCAGATATTCTAAATTTAAAGTAATGATTCTGTAATAATATTCACCAATACTTGTATTTTTATATCCAGAAGAAGCTTCATAATTACTTCCTTCGATGACCACATGATATTTTCTTTCTTCAATAGATAGATTGGTTGAATTTCCAATGTAAATGTGTGTTTATTTCTGATAAATAGTGGCCTCACCCACTACTTCTTAGTAGTCTATTATTTCTTTGGTGCCTAATTTCATTATTTGTGGACATAAATGCATCAAATGAAGTGTATTTTGAAGAACTTTGGATTAGTTTGTGTAACATTTCGAGAAGCGTGGATAGCAACACACTTCTAATCAGGGAAAATAGAGGTAAGTGAAATATGATATTTTGAATTGAAAATTATCTGCCTTTGAATATTTTTGTATTATTTATAATAAATAATATATTTTTTCCTTCAGACATCATCAATAGTTCATAGCTATTTTCATTTTCTTCAACCATTTTCCTTTCCAGTGATATTTTTGCATGAAGTTGAGACAACATGTCGATGATGGGAGATTTTAATGGAAGGCTTGGGAAATGCAACAGTGAGAACAGAGGGTCCTGGGACCCATTGGTGATAAGACAGCTGAAGTAAATGAAAATGGAAGCAGACTTGAAGCTGCAATTATGTAATGAAAATGATTTATTTATCACCAACATATTTATTATTACATTTGTATTTATTATTACCTCTAAGCATCTTTAATCTCCAACAAGACTTCTAGTCGATATGGCTGGTAGGCAGCAGGAACCATTCAGGCTCAGTCTGAAAAGTGTTCCTTGTTGCAGTTTCCTCATATTCCAAGTCCGGCTTGCTGCTAGAGCTACAGAGTTTAGTGCTCTGTGCACACCATGAGCTGTGTTTTTCATCCGGATCATGTTTTGATATTCCAGTTGTTTACGATTCATTAATGATAGCTTGCACAGAATAAAGGGATGGAAATGGCAGGACAAAATCACTAACATAGAATTATGGAAAAGTACCAGTAGATAAAGAGATGCAGCGGAGACCCATGAAGCTGGATAGGACACACACCACAGAAACCAACTGAAAGTATTACACAACAGGCCTTTTTTGGAATCCTCAAAGAAAAAAGCAAAGAGGAAGACCAAAATATTCTTGGAGCAGACAGATGGAAGCAGAGATGAGAATGATGGGGAAGACATGGAATGATCTTAAAAGAATGGCAAGAAACAGAACAGCGCGGAAAGTGTTTGTTAAAAACCTATGCTCCACAGGGAGTTAAAAGGCAGAAGGAGAAGAATTTTGTTGAAGAACCATGCTCCACTGAGAGATGAAATGTGAAAGTTAGAAGAATTTTTGTTGAAGACCTTAAGTTCCACAGGGAGTTGAAAGGTAGAAGAATGTGCACCTTTGGTCAAACAAACCAGTCTTAGACATGGTATATTTGAATTCATCTTCATCCAAACGTTGTGCTACCAATGCCAGTCCTGGACCCTGGATGCAAGAACAATAGGGAAAATAACCTCTGCTGAGATTAAATGTGTCAGACAAATGACAAGAAACAGTCTGGGAGATAAGATCAGAAATGAAGAACTGAGAAAAAAGCTAGGAATAGCCCCCGCCATAGAATATATAAAGAAGTAACAGATAAAATGGTTTGACCACATGACACGGCAGATAGATCAAAACACAACACAACGAGCCCTCAATAAACGTTGCGAGAATAACAGACCCAATTGTCGACCACAAAAAAGATGGATCGATGGAATATTAGAAGCACTAGGAAACATAACAACAGCAGAGACGAACAGAAGAGCAAAAGACTGCAAATTATATCTCCCCTCGACGCTGAAAGGCAAATATGGAAGGAAAGAAGAAGATATTTGAATACCGGGTTGCTTTCTAACTCGATCCATACTCATTTGGCCAGACAGAGTTGGTTAGTCTCTTACTAGGGACACAGCGAAGAGGTGGAGTGGAGTTTGGATAGTTGTGGTTACATTTTTGGAGGAGAAAAAAAGTTACAATTTTACCACAGTTCAGTTGCTATCAAGTCAGTTTGTTACAAATGTTGACATTTACTCATATCGAGATTTGTTACAGATTGCTAAAGTTTAGTTCAAACTTGTTAAACTGTTTACCCTCAGCTGTTATGATTGGCAAAGTGTCTATTTGTTGTCTTATTTCTAATCTTATTACAATTATTAGCTGTCCTGTTTAGTTCTAATTCTGTCTCAACTATTCGTTGTTTTATTTCTAATTTTGTTATTTCTGATTTTATCACAATTATTTGTCATTTTGTTGTTTCCAATTTTGTTGCTACTATTTCTTGTCTTATTTCTTGCTTGTGTTTGCCCGATAACTAAAGGAGTACGCCTCTTCGTCATCAGTCCTTAAAAGGACATTAAGTGGGCATGTCTGTGTTGTGCTGTGGTTTGCAGTGTAACTGTGATATTTGTGCCTTTCAACCCAACACATCTGACTTCAGCATGAAATTTTTGAGTACCGGGTTGTCTGCCCTTTTCGATCCCTACTCGCTTGGCCAGACTAGACAGATTAGTCTGATACTAGAGGCACCATGGAGAGGTGGAGTAGGGTCTGGATAGTTCTGGTTCACCAATCCTGGCGCAAGCCATCAACTGTGGGTTGCTGACAACTTCCAGGTCTGCTGCTGTGAGGCACACCTTTGCTTCCATCTTGTTATATCTCATTTTATTGTAACTATTTCTTGTTTTGTTATATCTCATTTTATCATAACTATTTCTTGTCTTGTTATATCTCATTTTATCGCAACTATTGCCTTCTTGTTAATCGCCAATTGCACTGCAACTATGTTTTGTCCTGTTCACATTTTTTATGTTATTGCAGTTATATTTCTGCTTTGTTCATTTCTAATTTTTAAATTTTTATTTGACTGCATCTCCATGATCATTTTCATTTAATTATTTCTTGTGGCTAAAGTCTTGCGTTGTCAAACGTTTTTACCATCACACAAGTAATTTGTCTTTTTATCATTTTTCTTTTACTGTGTAAAGTACCTGTATTGTTTCATTTTATTTATTCATTTGTTAGTTTCTATATTGATTTCTTTTTGTTGTTTTTTTTTCTTTTTATTCTTTTAAATGTTACATGGTACAGACTATCTGGTTTGATTTGTTGTTTTTTTTTCTTTTTATTCTTTTAAATGTTACATGGTACAGACTATCTGGTTTGATATGTTGATTTCATCTTTACATGGATTTATGCAAAACTGAGAGCAAAAAAAAAAGCAACTTTTTTTTTGTTTTTTGTTTCAGTGATGTTTATTGTACTTTTTGCGTTCAGTTTAAAAAAAAACGTAGGTGATTTATTTTCCAAAACATCTCAATTTTGATTATGTAGAGATTTATTTGAATTCAAATGTTTCATACGCTAATTGAAATGTATGAGAGTGTATATAATTCTAACTATAGTTATGTGAAAATATTTTAATCAAAAATGGATTGATATGCAAACTTTGACATTCACATATAAACATATATATGTTGCTACAGCTGTCATTTCATGTTTATTTTTTTGCCGTGTACCGTACAGTTAGTTTGTGTGTGTGTGTTGTGGGTTTGGAAATAATGAAAGGGAGGGAGGGAGGACTGGCAGAATTCGTAGGTGATTTGTCACCATGACAGGGTTGGTGGGCCCATCAACTGATGCAGACATCACTTGACCTCCCAGTTGGTCTCTGCATCACAAGACTGGCTAAAATAAAGTTGTCATTAAATTAGGAAGGAAGGGAGGGAGAACTGTCACCATGACAGGGTTGTTGGGCCTATCAGCTGATGCAGACATCGCTTGACCTCCCAGTTGGTCTCTGCATCACAAGACTGGCTAAAATAGGTTGTCATTAAATTAGGAAGGAAGGGAGGGAGAACTGTCACCATGACAGGGTTGTTGGGCCTATCAACTGATGCAGACATCACTTGACTTCCCAGTTGGTCTCTGCATCACAAGGCTGGCTAAAATAGGTTGTCATTAAATTAGGAAGGCTGGGAGGGAGACCTGGCAGGCTTTGTAGGTGATCTGTCACCATGACAGGGTTGTTGGGCCTATCAGCTGATGCAGATATCACTTGATCTCCCAGTTGGTCTCTGCATCACAACAGATGCTAATTTAGGTTGTCTAAGAAAGAAGATTGACATGTTCTGAGAAGAGACAACAAGAGAATTCCAAAACAGGCTCTTCTATGGGAAACATCACAATACAGTGTGAATTGTACTCATGGTTGGAAAAAAAAAAAATACCCCTACGGTCGACCCAGCCTTTGGTAGAAATGAGTACCAGGGTATTACCCTGGGAAGTTGAGGAATGTTGCTTCGCATCTGAGTTTCGATGCTTGAGGCGACACTATACAGAAATTTCCGTACATTTCTGGATAGGCGGCCGAGCACATATGGGTGTAAACTCGCATGCTAAGATCCGGTTCCAGTCTCGTACTTTACGTTTACATCACAATACAATAAAGAGGAAGACCTAAAGAGACACTAAAAGGGACACTTATAAGAGAAGCAAAGTTGGCAGGTATAGACTCATTAAATAAGATCGAACATCTCGTCCAAAATAGAGATGTATGGCAAAAAGCATTGCAAGCCCAATGTGACGTCTAGCAACAGGGGAAGGTACCAAAATTATTTATGTAAATAGGTAGATGTTTTGTACTGAACAATTTTATAAATAAATATCAGTTGTCCCTTTTAACACCTTTATGATTTTTGGGAGGACTGTTCTATTATCCCTCTTCATTATCATCATCATTGAGTTCTGTCTCCGCATCAAAGGTTGGCTACCATGGAGCGCCATTTCTGTCTCTTGCTTTGATGGTGCAGGTTGTCATAGAGTGATTTGTCCATCTTTTGATGTTACTTGCCCATGTTAGACTTGGTCTGCCTCTTTTACCTTGTATTTTCGCTTCCAAGATTACTTTTAGTAGGCTGCTGTATCTTTTAACATGGCCCAAAAATCTCATTTGTCTTGTTTGAATTTTTGTGTTTAGTAGTTCTCTTTTCATTTTTAGTTGTTTTAAGACTTTTTTCTTTCATTCCATCCAATTATTCCTATATTCTTCTATAAATCCACATTTGAAAGGCTACAATTTTCTGTTGTGCTTTCTTGAACCCTACCTAACAAACTGTAAAGTTGGATATTGCCACTGCTCAATGACACTTATAGAAACCAGCAACTCAATTTTCCTGTCAAACCAAATCACTTTCTAATGTATTTGTTGTCTTCTCTCTATATTCTCTGCTGTTGTAAGAGAAAGTCTGTGATGGTAGATGTGGTGGAAGTTTCAGAAATGATCAACGGCTGAGAAAATTAAAACAGCAAAGTATGTGGTACACAAGAAGCATATTCTGGGCACGAAAGACGAATATGGCTGACTACCGTGTCAGAGATTGGAGCCTCATCACGCACTATTCCAAAGAAAACCATGGAGAGAAATTCTAACTTATGTCAGAAGAAAAGAAAATTGAAGCCTTTGAAATGTGGATTTATAGAAGAATAAGAATAATTGGATAGAAAGGAAAAAAAAAAAAACAATAAAGTCTTAATACTAAAAATGAAAAGAGAACTACTAAACACAATTCAAACAAGACAAATGAGATTGTTGGGGCATGTTAAAAGACACAGCTGCCAGCTAAAAGTAATCTTGGAAGGTAAAATACAAGATAGGCAAGGCAGACTAAGACTAACATGAACGGGTAACATCAAAAGATGGACAAGTCAGCCTATGACAACCTGCACCATTAAAGCTAGATACAGAGCAGAATGGCGCTCCATGGTAGCCAACCTTCGTTGCGGAGACGGCACTCAATGATGATGATGATGAAGGAAAGAAAGGTCCCCACCAATGCCTTACTAGCACAGCTGTTTCTTTCATCTAAAAGTGAAATTTTAGTTATAACCTTGGAAATGTTGCATCATTTATGTCTGGAGCATAGTACAGAAATAAGTGAGGACTATGTGCATTTGTGGCAGGAAAGGGCACCAGTAATGCAATATACATCTTAAGAACAAATATAGAAAATATATGTGTTTTATAGACTACACAAAAGCATTTGAGAAAGTAAAGCATGTAGAAATATCAATATGCTGGAGAAATTAATCATTGATGGCAAGGATCTGCTTCTTCTTCTTCTTCTTCTATCCTTCCTCTGCTGCCGTTGGCGTCGAGGGGAGAAACAATCTGCGATTCTTTGCTCTTCTGTTGGCCTCTTCTGATGTTATTCCTCCTAGTGACTCTAGTATTCCCTTTATCCATCTCTTTCTCGGTCTTCCTCTTAATCTGGCGTTTTCGTAGCGTTTATTTAAGGCTCTTTGAGTCATTGTTAGTTCTTTTTGTCTTGTTATGTGGCCGAACCAATTTATCTGTTGTTTCTTTATGTACTCGATGGCTGGTTCAATTTCGAGTTTCTTCCTCAGGTCAGTGTTTCTTACTCTGTCCCTTAAGCTGTTTCCTGTCATTCTTCTGACACATTTCATTTCGGTGGTCGTTATCTTTCTTATTGTTCTAGCGTCCAGCGTCCAATTCTGGCACTGATAACTCAAGAGTTGGTAGAAAAATTGATTTGTATATTGCCCTTTTTGCTTCCGTAGTTATTGCTTTGTTTTTGATTCTTCTTTTTATCATTGCGTCGATTAATTGTTCTTCTTTGTCTCTGATACCGCAAATATTTATGGTTGCAATTTTATTTACGTTATGTCTGTATGATTGCGATTGTTTCTCCATTATTTGGCTCTGAGCACTGTTGTGTGTATGTTACATTGTCCTCTGCCGCTGTGCTAGTTGCAAGGATCTGCGAATTGTAAAAAATGTATCATGTACTGGCAACAAACAGCAGCTATACGAATTAATAACCAAACAGCACAATTTCAACTTATAAAACAAGGAATCAGACAAGGCTGTTTTCTGTCGCCGGATTTGTTTTCACTTTACAGCGAACATATTATGAGATCAATAGTTGACAAAAAAGGAATTGAAGTCAACGGTCACAACATAAATAATTTGCGATATGCAGATGACACAGTCTTAATAGCAGAGACAGAGAATGAACTACAAGAAATGATGTACATAATAGTAAAGTAAAGCAACAAAAAAGGTCTCAGTCTGAATAGTAAGAGAACAGAAGTAATGGTTATATCAAAGAAACAATCATCACTATCAAGCAGTATAAAAATAAACAAGACAAATCTGAAACAAGTGCAACGCGTCAAATACTTGAACACAATAACATCATCAGATGGAAGATGCTTCTTCTTCTACCTTTTTTAGCTCCCAGTGGAGCATTAGGCTTAGCTGTATCTCTTTATCCACTGGTGTTTGACTGGTACCTTTCCATAATTCTATGTTAGTGATTTTGTCCTGCCATTTCCATCCTTTTATTCTGCGTAAGCATCCATTAATGAAAGTCTGTATCTTCGTGATTGTCAATTTTGTTGTTCTCCATGTTTCACAGCCATATAATAGGACCGCCTTAACATTTGAGTTGAAAATTTTTATTTTTGTATTTAACCTAACAATAATATTGGACATTATAGTGAAGGAAAGCAAAAATAAAGGACTCAGCCTTAATAGCAAAAAGACAGAGGTAATGGTAACAACAAAGAAAAAGACAGAGGTAATGGTAACAACAAAGAAAAAGACATCACCTCAGTGCAAAATAAAGACAAGTGGAACAATATTAAAACAGGTAAATTAATTTAAATATTCGGGAACTTTGTTAACCTCCGACAGAAGATGTACAAAAGAGGTGAGATGCAGAATGGCTCAGGCAAAAGCAGCTTTCCAAAAGTGCGGAAGATACTATACAATCCATTTTTGACAATAGAAACAAGAAAAAGAGTTCTTAAATGTTATATAGAGCCAGTCTTAACATATGAATACAAATCATGGACAATAGGACAACAGACAAGAAAATCACTGGAGTCCGTAGAAATGTGGCTATACAGAAGAATGTTGAGAGTACCATGGACAGCTAAGAAGAGTAATGAAAAAGTTCTGAAAGAGATCAACGCAAAAAGAGAACTAATTTCCAATATTAGGAAGAGACAATCATCATTTTTTGGCCATGTAATGAGAAGAGAACAACTGGAATATATTGTAACAACTGGAAAAATTGAGGGACGAAGAGATAGAGGGAAGCAAAGAGAAAAAATACCAGACAGCTTAAGAGAATGGCTTGGCAGAAGGTCAACAACAGAAATGATAAATAGCTGCCAAGATCGAAAATTGTGGAGAGACATGATCACCTACGCCAGTAGGCACGGTACTTGATGATGATGATTTAACCTAATTTCTTTGGATTTCCATATGTTTCCCAGTGCAATGAAAGCTCCTCTTGCTTTTGATATCCTTATTTTGGTGTCATTTTCTGTTCCTCCCTCTTTATCTATATAAAGATATATGTAAGATTGTACATCTAATAGAGGTATTTCTCCTAGTTTTATTTGGTTATTGCCAACTGTATTAATTCTCATAATGTTGGTCTTATCTTTATTAATCTTCAGTCCTAGCAGTTGTGATCTCTCATCAAGTATGTTCATTTTATCCTGCATCTGTTGATGGCTGTGGGATAGGAGAGCTATGTCATCAGCAAAGTCTAAATCATTAAGTTGTTTGGTCAGTGACCACTGGATTCCATTTCTGTTGTTTTGAATACTTGGGCACAGTGATAACATCAGCTGGAAGATGCACCACAGAAATAAAAAGCAGAATAGCTAAGGCCAAAATTGCATCTCAGACAATGAAAAATATCTTATGCATTTATGTCAATAGAAGTGAAAAATAGAGTTCATCTGTGCTATATGGAACCAATTCTGACCTATGGAAGTGAATTATGGACAGTAGACAAACAAATGAAAAGACGATTAGGGGTCACAGTGATGGGATTTCTCAGAAGAATTTTGAAAGTTCCCTGGACAGTTAAAAAGACCAATGAAGAAATTCTTAGAGGCCAACACAAAAAGGGAACTCCTAAAAAACATCAGAAAGAAACAATCAACATTTTTCAGGCACATCATGACAAGAGGAAAGTTGGAATACTTGGTTACAACTGGCAAACAAAAGGAAAGAGAGATCGCGGACGACAAAGAGAGAAAATACTGGATAGCTTGGTGTCATGGCATGAAAAAAAGTCAACAACAGAACTGTTACAATGCACTGTAGATAGAAGATTGTGGAAGGACATGATTGCCTACGCCAACCAGTATGGTACATGATGATGATGATGATAGTACCTAGTGATCATTTTTAAAATTGATATTTTATATGGAAATGGTTTTACTTTGTAACGTCACCATCATCAAGTACCATGCCTGCTGGCGTAGGTGATCATGTCTCTCCACAACTTTCGATCTCGACAGCTATTTACCATTTCTGTTGTTGGCAGAAGCCAAGCCATTGTCTTAAGCTGTCTGGTATTTTTTCTCTTTGCTTCCCTCTATCTCTTCGTCCCTCAATTTTCCCAGTTGTCACAATATATTCCAGCTGTTCTCTTCTTATTACATGGCCAAAAAATGATGATTAATTTGTAACACCAGCAACAAAAAAAATGGGATCCAAAATTGTTTACTTCAACTATTTGTGAATATTTTAGTACAATAATGATCGTTACAAAAATATCAAAGCTTGTCAAATCAGAGAGTTAAGGAGGATGCAATATTCTGCTCTTAGCCAGAAAAGATTTTTTAAAATTTTAAGATACCATCATCATCATCGAATACCGGGCCTGCTGGTGATCATGTCTCTCCACAACTTTCAATCTCGACTTATCTATCATTTCTGTTTTTTACCTTCTGCCAAGCCATTCTCTTAAGCTGTCTGTTATTTTTTCTCTTTGCTTCCTTCTATCTCTTCGTCCCTCAATTTTCCCAGTTGTTACAATATATTCCAGTTGTTCTCTTCTCATTACATGGCCAAACAATGATGATTGTTTCTTCCTAATATTGGAGATTAGCTCTCTTTTCATTTTGACCTCTTTCAGAACGTTTTCATAGCTGTCTATGGTACTCTCAACATTCTTCTGTAAAACCACATTTCTACTGACTCCAGTGACACTTTAAGATACAGCTTCTTCTAATCACTTTGATGTATAATAGATGAAGTATGAACTTTTTATCTCTTTGGAAATGCAGAAGTGAGAAAATTAACTAAAATAGCAGTGACAAACAGCCCTGTAGCAGGTGTATGAGGAATATGGTGCTAGTTCCCAGCATTACTATAATAAAGAACATTAAATTTTCACAGTATAACAAAAAAATATAACTTTTCACAGTATAACAAAAAAATATAACTTTTCACAGTATAACAAAAAAATATAACTTTTCATAGTATAACAAAAAAATATAACTTTTCATAGTATAACAAAAAAATATAACTTTTCACAGTATAACAAAAAAATATAACTTTTCAAAGTATAACAAAAAAATATAATTTTTCCCAGTATAACAGAAAAAACATAACTTTTCACAGTATAACACACACAAAAATAACTTCAGTTTAAAAAAAAAAATCAAAACTTTACACAGTATAACAGAAAAAACATAACTTTTCACAGTATAACACAGTATAACAGAAAAAACATAACTTTTCACAGTATAACACACACAAAAATAACTTCAGTTTAAAAAAAAAAATCAAAACTTTTCACAGTATAAAAATAAAAATTTGTTTATAGTATAACAAAGAACGTAACTTTATAGAAACTCTATGCCAAACTACAATAAGTCTTACAGACAATATAAACGTACACACAGACAAGAAGAAAGACGTTGAAAAGTATGTCTTTTATTTGTTTATCAGAGTCAGCCTAAACCATATATAGTATCTCTTGTTTCAACATATTTTGTTTCACGTAGCACGTAGCTACACACTTATTTTAGAGGCCCACTCTATTTAATTTTCACACTCAATCATCCTGTTCACATTTTTACGTCATGGAGGGAAAAAAAAAACAAAACATAAAATTTTACATATTTCTTTGTGGTATATACAGCCAATCATGAAATCACATTTGCTCCAATTTTTTTTTTTCCAATAATAGTTTTATAATACACAAGGTCAACTTTATTAAAAATGATATCTGGGGTAAACTTAACAAATGGGCCACTTTAACACCATTTTAACAACATTAAAATCAAATTAATCAAAGAAACAAGATGGGGAGGTGAATTACATAGACATCTGATCAGAATACGGCGAGTCCTCGAAGCTTGCATGTTCATTACGAGTCTGGGGCCTCCAAACTTGGGTCTGGCAGATCCAGAAAGTCAGGCGTTTTAAAAATAAAATTGATTATTACAAATCAACATTAGAATAATCAATAGTCAACATTTGTTCAACTTCTTGGTTAAGGAATACATACACAGTTCTAGTGTATGAAGTGTTTTTTTTTTTTTAAACAGCTCATAATGTGCAAAACTTTTAAGTGTTTTTACAGTAGTCTTCTAACAGCCCACAATGTGAAACACTTTTAAGTGTTTTTATAATAGTCTTCTAACAGCCCACAATGTGAAACACTTTTAAGTGTTTTTATAATAGTCTTCTAACAGCCCACAATGTGAAACACTTTTAAGTGTTTTTATAATAGTCTTCTAACAGCCCACAATGTGAAACACTTTTAAGTGTTTTTATAATAGTCTTCTAACAGCCCACAATGTGAAACACTTCATGTGTTATAATAGTCTACTAACAGCCCACAATGTGAAAATTCTGATAAATTATATCTAGTCCCTGTCTTGGTCCAGTTTGGAGACCCCTGAGGTTTGTGGGAGAGGGTAACAGACATAACAATCCAGTTAAGAATCACATATGAACCCATTACCCCAGTGAGAAGTCACTATAACTGTGGAGGGAAAAGAAAAACATGATAAGACGTGCGGTCAACTACAAATCAGAACTCATAGTCAAGCACATAACTCACAGTCAAGCAATCGTCAGAGTAGTTCATTTCACAAATCAGCCTCAACGTGCTCCTCATAAATGTTCAGATAAATCAGAACTCATAGTCAAGCACATAACTCACAGTCAAGCAATCGACAGAGTAGTTCATTTCACAAATCAGCCTCAACGTGCTCCTCATAAATGTTCAGATAAATCAGAACTCATAGTCAAGCACATAACTCACAGTCAAGCAATCGACAGAGTAGTTCATTTCACAAATCAGCCTCAACGTGCTCCTCATAAATGTTCAGATAAATCAGAACTCATAGTCAAGCACATAACTCACAGTCAAGCAATCGACAGAGTAGTTCATTTCACAAATCAGCCTCAACGTGCTCCTCATAAATGTTCAGATAAATCAGAACATGTTAACAAAACTTATCACAACAGCTCTCACAAACACACAGACATCAATTGTGATACAGACAAATTCATTTTAGCACTCTTAACTCTTCTATCAAATTACATTTTAGCACTCTTAACTCTTCTATCAAATTACATTTTAGCACTCTTAACTCTTCTATCAAATTACATTTTAGCACTCTTAACTCTTCTATCAAATTACATTTTAGCACTCTTAACTCTTCTATCAAATTACATTTTAGCACTCTTAACTCTTCTATCAAATTACATTTTAGCACTCTTAACTCTTCTATCAAATTACATTTTAGCACTCTTAACTCTTCTATCAAATTACATTTTAATTTCAGTTCAGCCTATCCCTCTTTAAGAAATAAACAAACCAAAAAAGAAAAAAAAAAAAAAAAGAAAAAAAGGCATAGTCTTTTTCAATTTAGACATAAGAGCCATGATTCTAAAAAAGACACTTTAAGTTACTGATGTTATCAAGCCGACTTGTGTAAGTTTAGTTCATTCTGAGATGTTATTGGTGATCTTTTACTACTATCTCCAAGTGATGTAATTTTCTCTCACTAACAGATAATTTACTATCACCTCAAGTAATGTCACCTTCTCTCACTGATAGATAATTTACTATCACCTCAAGTAATGTCACCTTCTCTCACTGATAGATAATTTACTATCACCTCAAGTAATGTCACCTTCTCTCACTGATAGATAATTCACCTTCTCTCACTGATAGATAATTTACTATCACCTCAAGTAATGTCACCTTCTCTCACTGATAGATAATTTACTATCACACCAAGTAATGTCACCTTCTCTCACTGATAGATAATTTACTATCACACCAAGTAATGTCACCTTCTCTCACTGATAGATAATTTACTATCATCCCAAGTAATGTCACCTTCTCTCACTGATAGATAATTTACTATCATCCCAAGTAATGTCACCTTCTCTCACTGACAGATAATTTAGTATCACCTCAAGTAATGTCACCTTCTCTCACTGACAGATAATTTACTATCACCTCAAGTAATGTCACCTTCTCTCACTGATAGATAATTTACTATCACATCAAGTAATGTCACCTTCTCTCACTGATAGATAATTTACTATCACCTCAAGTAATGTCACCTTCTCTCACTAACAGATAATTTACTATCACCCCAAGTAATGTCACCTTCTCTCACTAACAGATAATTTACTATCACCTCAAGTAATGTCACCTTCTCTCACTGATAGATAATTTACTATCACCTCAAGTAATGTCACCTTCTCTCACTGACAGATAATTTACTATCACCTCAAGTAATGTCACCTTCTCTCACTGATAGATAATTTACTATCATCCCAAGTAATGTCATACAATTACACTAATGGATGATCTCATGTGGTGTCATCCTGTTACACTGCTAGAACAGTTTGAGACAATCAGACTTGCTTAATCCCATGATGATGGCATTCATCATTATTTAATCATGTTGATTCTCTTCTCCTGCTGGTATATTCTATTGACAAGAGTAATTCATCTCAAGTAACATCTCTTGTTAAGTAGAACTATAGTTCTCTCATAGAATGATACTATAAGTATAGTTCCACAAGAGAACTCTCTCAAAGAACTATACTTATTTCTTTGACAATGTTGATAGTCTGTGTCAGACTTCTCTCATATAACCACACAAAGTTGATAGTCTGTGTCAGACTTCTCTCATATAACCACACAAAGTTGACGGTCTGTCTCCGACATCAACTTTACTTGTGAAGCTAACAAACATGGAGCACATCATCTACCATTTCTTTGTCCCGGCTTGCATGAGCAGAACTGTATTTGATAAAGCCAAAAAATAAAAAATAAAAATAAACACCCTGAAGATAAGCACTTGATCATCTTTTGATATTTAGTTCGGAGTATTCTGTCCCTGCTGTGATAGACTCTTAATAATATCATTTGAAAACTTTGATGGCTGCCGTCAATGATCACAAATGTCACATCTATGGTACTCTACTTTCAAGGCTTTCTTGCACAAGAAGTGGAATATTTCATCCACTTTCACATTAACATTTAAATTCAAACCATGATTTGAAATGTCAAAATGAACAATCTACCTCATGAATGTATATTTCATTGTTTGTCTCAAATACCTACATTAAGGTATGGTAGGAGTCCAACCAGATGTGAAAGAACACACTGCGAAGGTACGTGGCAGTATCATGGTGTGGTTGGCAGAAATTCACAAAGACCCATAATTGAGACACCCACATTAAAGTCTGGTGAAATCCACAACAGTGAGACATCCATGAGAAACCAGACTAAAGTCTGAAGACTATAACAGCCATGAAAAACCAGACTAAAGTCTGAAATCCACAACAGCCAAGAAAAACCAGACTAAAGTCTGAAATCCACAACAGCCAAGAAAAACCAGACTAAAGTCTGAAATCCACAACAGCCAAGAGAAACCAGACTAAAGTCTGAAGTCCACAACAGCCAAGAGAAACCAGACTAAAGTCTGAAGTCCACAACAGCCAAGAGAAACCAGACTAAAGTCTGAAGTCCACAACAGCCAAGAGAAACCACAGCAAAGTCTTGAAGTCCACAAAGAACCCCACAACATCCATGAGAAACCAGACTAAAGTCTGAAATCCACAACAGCCAAGAGAAACCAGACTAAAGTCTGAAATCCACAACAGCCAAGAGAAACCAGACTAAAGTATCGCAGACAACAAAGAACCCCACAACATCCATGAGAAACCAGACTAAAGTATCGCAGACAACAAAAAGAGAAGATACCAGATAACTTGTGTCATGGCACGGAAAACAGTCAACAACAGATTTGATACGATAGAAAATTGTGGAAGGACATGCTCGCCTCTGCCAACTGGTATGGCACACAATGATGATCGACCTTTCAAGCTGAAGACATCAAAAGGCAGAAATTCTCCACCCTGTATGTGCAATGTTAGAACACACCTTAGGTACATTTTTAAAACATGAAAGGAAGCACACAGAAAACTTTTAAGTCAGATCATTGCTGAACTATAGGCAAAGAACAGGATTTCCATCTGCGTCGCAAGGCATATTATAGCATTAATACCCAAAGTTTCCAATTACAGTAAAATTTTTACCTTAGATTAGATTCCATAGTAAAAATTACTTCTTCAAAATTCATTTTTTACATTTGAATTTCACAGTTTCCCAGGGCAAACATTCCTCTCCTTTCCACACCTTCCTAAATATCACTTCTGGTGATCCCTTAGTTTTTCATTTCTTTCCTTTGATGGTGGATTATTATTTGTTTCCATTCGTGTAGTAAAAAGTACTAATGTATCGTAAACACGCACTTTTTTTTTTTTAAATCAGTCAATTTTCAAGAAATTTGTTGTTATTCCCCCCCCCCCCCCCCCCCGTTTTTTCTTGTGACAGAAGAGATGATTTCTGTTGTCAGCAAGACATCAAAGAAACTTTTGTAACGGGAAAGTCAGCAAGACATCAAAGAAACTTTTGTAACGGGAAAGTCAGCAAGACATCAAAGAAACTTTTGTAACGGGAAAGTCAGCAAGACATCAAAGAAACTTTTGTAACGGGAAAGTCAGCAAGACATCAAAGAAACTTTTGTAACGGGAAAGTCAGCAAGACATTAAAGAAACTTTTGTAATGGGAAAGTCAGCAAGACATTAAAGAAACTTTTGTAATGGGAAAGTCAGCAAGACATCAAAGAAACTTTTGTAACGGGAAAGGCAGCAAGACATCAAAGAAACTTTTGTAATGGGAAAGTCAGCAAGACACCAAAGAAACTTTTGTAACGGGAAAGTCAGCAAGACATTAAAGAAACTTTTGTAACGGGAAAGTCAGCAAGACATCAAAGAAACTTTTGTAATGGGAAAGTCAGCAAGACATCAAAGAAACTTTTGTAAAGGGAAAGTCAGCAAGACGTCAAAGAAACTTTTGTAAAGGGAAAGTCAGCAAGACATCAAAGAAACTTTTGTAATGGGAAAGTCAGCAAGACGTCAAAGAAACTTTTGCAACGGGGAAAGTCAGCAAACAATGCGAAGAGGGCACCAAACATACGGGCTAAAATGATGGCTAACAACAGCCATGTAAATAAACAAACAAAGGCATCCCGGGCAAGGGCGCATGTTGTGGGGAACCATGTAGTAGAGTTTGAGGCTAAAAATTGATCCCAAATCAGGAACTGATTACCACTTCCAATCCATGTTTCTCATCTTGTGTAAACACACAGTTCAAAGAAATTTTGATTTTCAAAACTCACAAAGTTACATTTAAGTGGTAGTAATTTTTACTACGGAATCGTGACGTTAGTCACAGATATTGGAATCGCAATCTAGGGTTAATTACACAAGTACAGAGTGCATAAAAAAACTTGTGGACCATCATTACTTGTAGCCAAGTAACCATTGCCCAAGTCTGCACTCTGATATTTTATCTTTTATACAGAAAAATATCAGCACTATAAGCTTGATCTGTATGATCC
Organism: Megaustenia siamemsis; assembly: GCA_032433765.1. NCBI lineage: Eukaryota > Metazoa > Mollusca > Gastropoda > Stylommatophora > Ariophantidae > Megaustenia > Megaustenia siamemsis. Next base: position 31,976,178 of record JAVIAB010000104.1, on the reverse strand, counting down.
ACTTTTAGCTGGTGAATTAATGAATCATACGGTGTTCACTGTCGCTCACGAGGTGTTCAAATATTATTTCGGGTTCACGATGTACTTTAGCAAATTGGTGCAATATTTGTCACAAAGAGCAACATTATTTAAATTGCATTTAGCAGATTTGATATCTGTAAATAAATGTAGATGTGACATGCAAACAAAATTTTTTAAATTGTGAGTAAACACAAAAGTTCTGATTTTTTTGCAGTGGAGGTGTTGAGATATCCTTATCATAGCTGTTAGCTTGTGGTAGTTGAGTTATCCTTATCATAGATGTTAGCTTGTGGGAGTTGAGTTATCCTTATTATAGCTGTTAGCTAGTGGGAGTTGAGGTATCCTTATCTTAACTGTTAGCTAGAGGGAGTTGAGTTATCCTTATCATAGCTGTTAGCTAGTGGGAGTTGAGTTATCTTTATCTTAACTGTTAGCTAGTGGGAGCTGAGTTATCCTTATCATAGCTGTTAGCTAGTGGGAGTGAAGTTAAAGACAGACTATCAGTTACATTCTGTTATAGCTATGGGAGTGGTGCTATGTAGAAGCCCTTAAACCTTGTTTATGCACAAACATCCAGGCTCTTCTCCCTTCTCTTTAAATAGATGTTTTGTGAGGTAAAGAATCTCTTGGCTTTCTTTCCAGATGAGCAAACCATTTCATTTATTGTCTTTGTATGGATGAGCAAACCATTTCATTTATTGTCTTTGTATGGATGAGCAAACCATTTCATTTATTGTCTTTGTATGTCTTTCAGAACTAATTCAAAAACTAATCTCTCTCTCACAACATTATTTCTGATTCTATGTCTCTTCTGGTCACTCCAAGCACTTTTCTCAAACATATCTTTATGATGACTAGCATCATTTTATGTTTACTTGTGTTTGTCTGTTTGACACTGAAAGCACACGATAGGAATTGAATATACCCTATATAAGATGTTACTTTGTGATTCTGCACTGACCACATTACCCAACAAGGTGTCGAAGGTGTAAGTTTATGGCCGTGATGGGTTTTTCCATTCAGTTTTTATGGCCTCATTATTTATACAACAAATAGTTTCTACGAGGTATCATTCTAGCTGTCAGTTATTAAGTCACAATTAAATGAGTAACAAATTTCCTGATTAAATAATTTCAAACAACGAAAAATAAACAGGCAACAAAATAAATAATGTATCAGGTTGGAATTCACAAGGGAAACAAAAATAAACATCATACAGGATTAAATTAGGGAACGAGAGCACAAGAATGGAACTCTCTTGTTTGAGAGCACAAGAATGGAACTCTCTTGTTTGTGATGAATCTTCTCAATCTATCTATCGACCTTTTGAGTAGTAGCCGGCCCATAGGGCATAGACCCAGATACTCTTTCTCTTATCTTAATTTTTATTCTAGCAGTTTTCAATCCTTGTAAAGAAATCTTCTAAATACTAATACCCAATTAGCGGACTTTTTTACATTTTCAGAACGGAACATTTTCAAGTACCCACTAGTTTGAATGCTTTACATTATCTATCTGCTCACGATTTTCTTCAATATTTACAACCTTTCTGTAAGGCTGAAATGATTCAAGAAGATCAAAGAAAGTCCCACTAGTTTAAATGCTTTACATTATCTATCTGCTCACGATTTTCTTCAATATTTACAACCTTTCTGTAAGGCTGAAATGATTCAAGAAGATCAAAGAAAGTCCCACTAGTTTGAATGCTTTACATTATCTATCTGCTCACGATTTTCTTCAATATTTACAACCTTTCTGTAAGGCTGAAATGATTCAAGAAGATCAAAGAAAGTCCCACTAGTTTGAATGCTTTACATTATCTATCTGCTCACGATTTTCTTCAATATTTACAACCTTTCTGTAAGGCTGAAATGATTCAAGAAGATCAAAGAAAGTCCCACTAGTTTGAATGCTTTACATTATCTATCTGCTCACGATTTTCTTCAATATTTACAACCTTTCTGTAAGGCTGAAATGATTCAAGAAGATCAAAGAAAGTCCCACTAGTTTGAATTCTCTACATTGTCTATTTACTCACAATTTTCTTCAATACAGGCAACATCTATTTTCAGAATGCAAAGATGATAAATCATGAATAACTCAAAAAGCTTCCTCTAAGCCTCAAGTGATCCTATTTAGGTGAAACTTTAAGGCAAGACAACCTTCGCTTTCAAACAGAAGGAACTTGTTATGAATGTTTAATCTGTCCAATGACAATTTTTCACCTTCCGCAGAGAAGCCCCCTTAACATTTTACTCCTCTCTTAAAAGACCCAACAGTACTGCCAATGTCGTTGACGACATCAGTTGTCAGCTGTACATTTTACCATCTTCTCGATTGGGGAAAATCTGAACCCAATGTCTTCTCTAATGGAAAATCTGAATTCAATGTCTTCTCTAATGGAAAATCTGAATTCAATGTCTTCTCTAATAGGAAAATATGAATCCAATGTGTTCTCTAATGGGAAAATATGAATCCAATGTGTTCTCTAATAGGAAAATATGAATCCAATGTGTTCTCTAATAGGAAAATATGAATCCAATGTGTTCTCTAATGGGAAATCTGAACCCAATGTCTTCTCTAATGGAAAATCTGAACCTAATGTCTTCTCTAATGGAAAATCTGAACTTAATATCTTCTCTAATGGAAAATCTGAACTTAATATCTTCTCTAATGGAAAATCTGAACTTAATATCTTCTCTAATGGAAAATCTGAACCCAATGTCTTCTCTAATGGGAAAATCTGAACCCAATGTCTTCTCTAATGGGAAAATCTGAACTTAATATCTTCTCTAATGGAAAATCTGAACTTAATATCTTCTCTAATGGAAAATCTGAACTTAATATCTTCTCTAATGGAAAATCTGAACTTAATATCTTCTCTAATGGAAAATCTGAACTTAATATCTTCTCTAATGGAAAATCTGAACTTAATATCTTCTCTAATGGAAAATCTGAACTTAATATCTTCTCTAATGGGAAATCTGAACCCAATGTCTTCTCTAATGGAAAATCTGAACCTAATGTCTTCTCTAATGACTTTAATTCAATGTCTTTTCTAACAGGAAAATATGAATCCAATGTGTTCTCTAATGGGAAAATATGAATCCAATGTGTTCTCTAATGGGAAAATATGAATCCAATGTGTTCTCTAACAGGAAAATATGAATTCAATGTGTTCTCTAACAGGAAAATATGAATCCAATGTGTTCTCTAATAGGAAAATATGAATCCAAATATTGACACAAGTATACAGGAGTGGATAAATTAAAATTAGATGATAATAAAAGGATGCGGGGCAAAGTAATTTAACAAGATGATAATCAAATTAACACAGTTAAAATAAAAAACATTAAAAAATGAACATAGGCTTAAATTGAAATTACTGAGAACTTTTAAATTTCACTACTGGCAGGGGAACAAATTCTCAACTTCACATACTAAAACACAGATATCTATCTGTTAATCTATCTATCTGTTAATCTATCTATCTGTTAATCTATCTATCTGTTAATCTATCTATCTGTTAATCTATCTATCTGTTAATCTACCTATCTGTCTATCTACCTATCTGTCTATCTACCTATCTATTGTCCTTTTGAGCCAAAGACGACACATGATTCAGAAATTCTACTCTCCATGTCCGACAATCTTTGTTATGAAGTGTCAGACTTTGCAGAAGGCAAACACTCTATCTCGCCATAAGTCCCTGTTCTGGGAGAGCCTCTTGACCTCAGCAAGGATGCAAGGGAGGAGAAGTTGTGTGTGCGTGAGTGAATGTAAATAGATAATATACAAAGAAAAGGTATTCTATAGCATTGTTGCTGTTGGGTAATTATGTGGAAGGCCTCTACTTATCTTAGGCACATCAAATGCTTGTTTTTCCCTGACCACGAGTAAGGTATCTATTTTTTTTCACTTGAGTTTGTTGGAGATGTCAAGGTAAAGCAGGAGACTTGAATCAGCGTCTTAGCATGCAAGTTTTCACCCATAAGTGCTCAGCCGCCTATCAAGAAGTGTTCTGAGACTTCTTGATAGTGTAGCTTCAAGCATAGAAACTCACGATGCAAGGCAGCATTCCTCACCTTCCCAGAGTAATACCCTAGTGCCCATTTCTGCCAGCAGCTGGGTCAACCATGGGGGGCATTTTTTTTTTCAACTACGAGTACAACTCACACTGCTTTCAGTGGGAATTGAACACCAGTTGTCCGAACATCGGTAGCTCAGTCGGGTGGTTTTCCCAACTAGGCTACCAAGGCTGATGATGTTTAATACTTTAGTGTCCTATATGTATCTCTTCCCCTCGAACCTGAGCAGAAGTTCACCTATCTTTGCTCTACAGTCACAACCAGCATCTCACTTGATGAAGAGATGAATACCGAAACCAGAAAGACAGCTTCAACATTTGGTAAACTTCAACATAAATCATGGACCAACACAAAACAAACACTTAGGACTAAGATTCTAATTTATCAAAGTTCTGTGCTTAGCACTTCTATCTGGATTGGAAACTTGGACAACCTATGCAGGGCAGGAGCAAAAGTTAGAGCTTTCACATGCATTGTCATCAAACGATTATGAACATCAAATGGCAGGACAGAGTAAATATAATGTCTTGCCACGAGCCAAACTCCTATTCATCATGGCAACACTTAGGAGTTATAGAGGTGGCTGGGCCGCATGAGAAGAATAAGCAACAATTGTATTCCCAAACAATTATTGTATGAGAACTTAGAGAAAGAAAGAGCCCATAGAGCACATCAGTGCTGAGATATAAGGATGTTTGCAGGACTTCCTTGAGTGAATGAATTCTCCATCAGCAAAAGAAACTGGGAAAGTCTAGCATAAAATCATAGAACATGATGCTACAAGCACATGGAGAACAAAAATGAAAAACAGCTCAGCAACATTTGACTACTGACAAACTACTGCTTACTACCAACTATCTGTCAAGATGCCAAAGACCATATATATATATATGTTCAACATGAAAAGTATGCCCCATATGTCTCCATTAATATGTATCAAATATTCCCCATACAACTTGGCTGATCTGATTTACGTACAGAATAAACAAGAAAAGGAGGGGAATTAAAGTGAGAAATTTAAAAAGAAATAACAAAAAAATGTACTTTGCATATATATTGATGAATACCTTGTGGAAACAAGTCGGTGAAATGAGATAATCACTACAACTGAATACAATTACCAAAATAAAATAGCAAGATCCTGCTTCACAAATAAAATATGTACAAAGCAACACATTGTTTGAACTTTGGATAGATATAGGCAGAGAATACAACTGTTTTGTGGACTAGCTTGGTTTGTAATAGAGAGAACATGAAACAGAGAAATACAAATTAAAAAATAAAAATAAAAACAAGCATAAACATTAGTGGCATGCTGGGGATATGGTTCCGGTTTGAAAATGAACTTTCCAAAGCACAAATACTTTCAGCGTATTTTACAGTTTAATATAATAGTAAAGAATTGCTCCACTACATATCTAGAATGTCAAAAAAGGTATACCCCCCCCCCCAAAAAAAAAAGATTGTTAAGAGGCAGGCTATCATATCATGGTAAACTACCTACGAATGTCAGATTCACCCGGTAGAATTAGGCAGGAAAATGCGGCAAAATGTACACAATATTTATTTGCACAATTCAAAGAAGCAAAATAATATTTGTAAAATGTTATTTGAAATGATAATAGTCATGAATTGACACAACTGCACCCCAGTAAAAACTTATAAGTGCTCACTCTTCTTAAACCACAATGAACGGTTTGTATACTGCTGACTCCCAAGCCATAGATATGCCCCTAATGTTTTTTTTTCATGCATTATTCTCCGCCCGCTCTGCACTAATTTTTTAATTCCCACAATCCGATGGCAACAGACTCATAAACCACAAACTTCAACAGGGAAACAGATAATGGTTGCAATATCTGGAAATGATCATGCTTGGTCCAATACAAATAAATTTGACTGCAAGTGTTTTGTTTAAGCATCCTTTAAAGACAGTAATAATCTGTCAAACAAAAGCAACTGAAGCTACATACAAAGTAATACAAAACAAAACAGATGAATATTTCTTTAGATACAAGAGATGAAAAAGCTTCTTTCCTCAACCACAAATTCAGAGTAGTCCTCTCAAAATCCAACCACAAAGTTTTCTGCCAGAATGTGCGGATGCAGAACTTCTACGTACACCTCAGGACACCAATATTAATAAGTTCAAAGAAAGTGTTTATTAGCTCAATGCCTATACAGCTTGTCCTGGTATGCTACCAGTGATGGCCACACCTCTAGACATTAACATTAATAAGTTCAAAGAAAGTGTTCGTTAGCTCAATGCCCATACAGCTTGTCCCGGTAACATACAGAACAATCCTTACTAAAACGTATCCTATAGAATTATTGGTACAAGAAAAGAATTATAAATTTTCTTGAGCATATCTTTTTGGAGAAAAGTGGCCATGCTTTCTCCTGTGATGTTTTTCCTTCTCCAACCAAAAGTTCTAACTGGTATGTGTTTTGAAGCCTGTGCCCAGCATGATGAGAACCTTCCATCATAAACACTCTAATAATTTTTGGCTCAGTTATTTGAAAGTGATGCTCATGAGAGTTTAGAAGTCAACACAACATAATGTTATAACAGCGATCACATATACATAGTTTCAACAGATATGAGCGACCAAAAGATGCCATATATTTGTATCCTTTGTATATATATCAATCACAACGGACTAAATATTTACCTTTTCACTTTCAGATGTAGTCTCTGTACCTCAGCTTTACAAAATAAATCTGATATAATCTCAGTGCCTCTTTTTCATTCATGGCTGATTCACCTGGGCAGACCAATAATATCTATACAATCTTATCTATCTATCCAATATAATCCAATCCGATCCGATCCGATCCCATCCATCCATTTGCGTGCCAAAATTGCACATATTGCAGAAATCACTGCTTCTAAAACTTATGGCTTGTATAAACTTATATTATAAAATAATATCACCGGACAATTAATATCGCTAAGTGATCTTGCTGGGGGCACTGGCTGGCCATTTTTGTGATGGTTTCCACATCTTCATGCTTGTTATTTTCCATGCACTGTTTCTATATGTGCTGTCTAAAAGTTGATTCCACATGTGCTGTCTAAAAGTTGATTCCACATGTGCTGTCTAAAAAAAGTTTCTATACAGGCTGTCCACAGAATCTTCTAAATAGACTGAATGTGAACTCCCTCTACCACTCTTAACATTGCTCTGATATTTTTCTATGGGTGAAAATACAATCAATGCAGCAGTTGCTTCTTCTGGAGCTTACTTGTGGCTTATCTCCCCGCCATTTATGATTTGTTGTACCCTTCCCTTCAGCCTTGACCTGTAAGACCTTAAAAAAGAGTGAAGACTATCTATTTCAATATTTTAATCATAAAATAACTGTTGTCATGCCTATTTTATTCATAAAATAACTGTTGTCATGCCTATTTTATTCAAATTTTCAACCTGGCACATGAAACCATTGTACCAGGATTTGTGAACATCTCATTTAAAAAAAAGATCAATAATTCTCCACAGGTTCCTTGATTCAAGGAATACTATATTCCCTTGACATTTATTTTCTTCAACAAATAATAATATTCAATGCAGTTTGACAAATTATTTGTACACAATCTCACAACAACAACCAACATTCAATCAACAAAATCTATACAAACAAACAAAGATGTAACATAATCACTTGCTGAAATTTAAAACAAACATAATCACAGTGAAGAGCCCTGGCAAGCACAGAGCAAAACAACATGATAACTCAAGACCACAAACCATCACTAATGTGTCAGCTATTTTGTTTTCTTGTTGCATTTTTTTGTCATTTAAATTAAGCTTTTTTAAACAAATATTGATATATTGTTAGTTCACTTTTCACCTTTGAAGAATCGTCATCATCTCACCACTGTTGAAACGTGGCTCCCGCTGTGACAGCTACTAAGTTTTTTTCTGGCCTGTGCGAGGGTATGTACCCTGACTTTGCATCACTCAATCTAAAATTGCCATCTATGATATCCTGCACCACATTCTTCTTGGTCTTCCTCTTTCATGTCTACTTGTACCATGCTCTCCTTAATGATCTCTCCCTCTCCCTCACAACTTAAAAATACTTTCGGGTCTATTGATCTGTGAATCTTACACTACTACAAAACATTTTATATTCTTTGGTTATGGAAGGCCCCGGCATTCTATCTATCTATCTATTGTCCTTTCGAGCCGAACATGGCACACAGGGCAGAACCACAATCTCAAAAACAGAAACCTTGCGTGCCAGAGTGGCACATATTGCAGAGATCATTGCTCTAAAATATATGGCGCTGTTTCCATAACAATACTTTTTACAATGACAGCTTGTCAAGCCATCGATCAATCTCCTTAGTCGCCTCTTACAACATGCCTGGAAGGTCACAGTGCCCGGTATTACTACATACGAATTAAAATCCATAACTGTTCAACCACCCGTGCCAGTGGAATCATCCGAATTACTATCTCATCTCCCAAACAAAGAAAGGTAGCTGCAGTCCCCATCATAGCAGTCTCAGCACATGCCAAAAGACATAAGGCGAAACTGCACAGAAAGTGAACACAGCCAACTTGGAATTGGAATATGAGGAAACTGCAACAAGGAACACTTTCATTTTTTTGTTCATGTTTGATACATCTCAAATAGTTTCCTCCTACCATCATTCTTGATCACAAACACCTGTTTAATGGGCGGGCATGCTTTGTATCGGGTGTCCGGTTAGCGCAATCGATAGGCGGTTGGCTTACCACGGCAACAGCCGGGGTTCGTACCCTGGCGAGGACACCTGGGTTTTACTAATTCCCTGAAAATTAGTGGGAGCCGCGATAGCTCAGTGGTTAGTGAACTGGACTACTACGGACAAGGGGTAGGGTTCGATCCCAACCGACGGCTCCGGGTTCACCCAGCCTTAAATGGGTACCGGATTTTTTCTGGGAAAGTAAAGCAGCACGGGCGTAATACCGACCACATTACCCCAAAAAATCATGTGCTGAAGGTCTGTAAAATATAGGGTCACTAACACCATATTTCCCTATACGCCACTTGGCGTGACGGGGGGTACTTTACTTTTACTTTACTATGCTTTGTATCGCTAGTTTATGACAAAGCAATGTTATCTGTACCACCAACACATACGTCATGGACATCATCAAGTACCAAGGCGGCAGGCGCAGGTGATCATGGCTCTCCACAACTTTCGATCTCGACAGTTATTTATCATCTCTGTTGTTGACCTTTCTCCAAGCCATTCTCTTAAGCTATCTGGTATCTTATCTCTTTGCTTCCCTCTATCTCTTTATCCCTCCATTTTCCCAATTGTCACAATATATTCTAGCTGCTCTCTTCTCATTACACGGCCAAAAAAATGATGATTGTTTCTTCCTCATCATCATCAAGTACCAGGCCTGCTGGCGTAGGTGATCATATCTCTCCACAACTTTCGATCTCGACAGTTATTTATCATTTCTGATGTTGACCTTCTACCAAGCCATTCTCTTAAGCTGTCTGGTATCTTTTCTCTCTGCTTCCATCTATCTCTTCGTCCCTCAATTTTCCCAGTTGTTACAATATATTCCAGCTGTTCTCTTCTCATTACATGGCCAAAAAATGATGACTGTTTCTTCCTAATATTGGAAATCAGCTCTCTATTTTCTTTGGCCTCTTTCAGAAATCTTTCATTACTCTTCTTAGCTGTCCATGGAACTCTCAACATTCTTCTGTAAAACCACATTTCTACAGACTCCAGTGATTTCCTTGCCTGTTCTCCCTAACATAGGGAGATTATTTTTAACCAGGCAGTGGCCATGTTTGGTCAACACTTCTCAACTTTTAACTGCCGTGGCTTCTTTAACGTGCACAAATGCATATTAAGACCTTGTGTTTTTCGCCTTTATCCATCGGGACTAGATATTGAATCTCACTACCCAGAGACAGGGAAGGGTAAAGCCACAAGGAAACCAAGCATTGAAAGTGAACAATTCCCATCACCAGGGGCAAGATTCAAACCTGTGACCTTGTCCAGAGGAAGACGGATGGTTTACCTCTAGACCACCCAGGCATGACATTATATTCACTTTCTTCCCAACTACTTTATCACAACATCTGACATCTTCCCAACTACTTTATCACAACATCTGACATCTTCCAAACTACTTTATCACAACATCTGACATCTTCCCAACTACTTTATCACAACATCTGACATCTTCCCAACTACTTTATCACAACATCCTACATCTTCCCAACTACTTTATCACAACATCCTACATCTTCCCAGCTACTTCATGACACCATCCTACATCTTCCCAACTACTTTATCACACCATCCTACATCTTCCCAACTACTTTATCACAACATCTGACATCTTCCCAACTACTTTATCACAACATCTGACTTATTCCCAACTACTTTATCACAACATCTGACATCTTCCCAACTACTTTATCACAACATCTGACATCTTCCCAACTACTTTATCACAACATCTGACATCCTCCCAACTACTTTATCACAACATCTGACTTATTCCCAACTACTTTATCACAACAGCTGACATCTTCCCAACTACTTTATCACAACATCTGACATCTTCCCAACTACTTTATCACAACATCTGACATCTTCCAAACTACTTTATCACAACATCTGACATCTTCCCAACTACTTTATCACAACATCTGACATCTTCACAACTACTTTATCACAACATCCTACATCTTCCCAACTACTTTATCACAACATCCTACATCTTCCCAACTACTTTATCACGCCATCCTATATCTTCCCAACTACTTTATCACAACATCTGACATCTTCCCAACTACTTTATCACAACATCCTACATCTTCCCAACTACTTTATCACAACATCTGACATCTTCCCAACTACTTTATCACACCATCCTATATCTTCCCAACTACTTTATTATGCCATCCTACATCTTCCCAACTACTTTATCACAACATCTGACATCTTCCCAACTACTTTATCACAACATCTGACATCTTCCCAACTACATTATCACAACATCCTACATCTTCCCAACTACTTTATCACAACATCTGACATCTTCCCAACTACTTTATCACGCCATCCTACATCTTCCCAACTACTTTATTATGCCATCCTATATCTTCCCAACTACTTTATCACGCCATCCTACATCTTCACATTTAGTCTTCATGGGAATCTACTTTTCTCACTCAATCTCTCCCTTTGTCTTGAGGTTTTCTAAAATTCTAAAGTAACAGTGGCTGAGTGGTTAGTGCATTCACCAGTGACCAAAGGGGGCCAGAGCTCAATTTTCAAAAATGGTCAATTATGTCCAGACTGACATTGTTTCGAGGTTCACACAGCTTCAGAGTTCACACAGCTTCAGAGTTCACAGCTTCGGGGTTCACACAACTTCAGAGTTCACACAGCTTCAGAAAATGTACACCAGAAATTTTCTGAGGAAGAGCTGGGCTGCCTGGCATATGTTGCACAGCTGTTTGTTTTCATCTCAGAATGACATTTTAGTTATTAAAAAAGTAAAGAGCTCCGTCATGCCAAGTGGCGTTGTAGGGAATATGGTGTCAGTGACCATAAATTTTACAGACCCTCGGCACATGATTTTTGGGGTAATGTGGTCGGTATTACGTCCGCGCCGCTTTACTTTCCCAGAAAAAAATCCGGTACCCATCAAAGGCTGGGTGAACCGGAAGCCGTTGGTTGGGATCGAACCCGACCTTTGTAGCCCAGTTTACTAACCACTGAGCTATTGCCACTCCCCATTTTAGTTATTAGCTTACAAATTTTGGCAGCATTTAAAGGCGGTGATGTCCAGAGTCTACCCATTCTTAAAACTTATATTTTATGAAAGTGGGGTCACAATTTGTGACACCAACCATGAAAGTGCTTAGCTAAAGTCAATAATCATGTATGAATAATATTTTAGTAGTTAATCAATCTATCTATCGACCTTTAAAGCCGTAGTCGACCCATAGGGTATAGACCCAGATACTCTTTCTCTGTTTAAAAATGTTCTTTCTAGCAGTCTCAATCCTTGCAAAGATCTTTTATCAAATCTCGCAATTTGTCTCTGTGCTGTGCAAGCATCACAATCTTATTGAGGGAGCCAATTCTTGCTGCCATTTGCTTACCTAATCAATGTTCTTCTCAGTGTTTCTATAGGTCAGCCTCTTTTCCTCTTACATGTTGTTTCCCACTTGAGGGTTAGCTTTGCTATTCGGTTATTTTCTCTACTCATCACATGTCCAACGTTTTTTCTTGATTACTGAAGATATTAGTGGTTGATTGGCGTTTTCTCTAATTTCCACGTTTGTTTTTAATTCGTTCCACACTATACCAATTATTTTCCTTAGTCCTTTGTTTTCGAAGGCGTTCAACTTTGTTTCTATGTCTTTTGTTGTTTTCCAGCTCTCACATGCATACGTAAGGGTCGAGTTTTTTAGTAGTTAATGCTCATTGCAAAAGAGTCAAAGATTGGCATATCTGTGGGTTCCTGGGGCGCACAATGTGCAATTTTAACTACAATGGTTTTTAACTGTTAAAGACAGCATTTTTTAAAATCACTTCAGACATATAAATAGAAGAAGGTCGTGCATTTTATTGACGCGGAAAGACACATATAAGCAATCCAACTTAAGTATAAGAGACACAATGAACCGAAAGTCATAGTCAAATGTGAGCATTAATGCCACATTTTCCATGCATGACAAAAGTGTTGCCTATTTATTTTTTTTTTAACACAACAAAAGTGTTGCCTATATTTTTTTAAAATATATATATATATACATGTATATATATGACAATTTTTATTTTAAGTGCCAAGTTACAAATAAATTTCCCTTTTTATAAAAGAAAAAAAAATAACATTTCCATCTAAAAAGGAAAAAACATAATCTCAAGACATAAAATTATCTTAATTTTACACTAAATTTCTCTCAAAAAGAAGAACATACAGACCACGTTTACTAATTTCTTTGGCATTGTCGTACCATTTACAAATCTATGAAGGAATTTGATGTAAACAAATCAAAATCAACACAAAAGTTGCAAAATGGAACAATTTTTATCATTTGGTATATGGGTATCTGAGAGTCTAAATGAGAACTCAAATTATGGGATGGGAAAAATAATCATTGATATTTTGGATTGTCTTAAAATAAGCTTTATTGCTTGAGAACAATTTTTTTTTACGTATACAAGTCTGTGGACTGGTTTACAAGTATTAACAAATGTCAGGTGTCATTTCAAGTTTACAATGCACTAAGAAATGTCAGTTGTCACCCTACTTTCAAGCATAAACTAATATCAGTTGTCATTCATTCAAATTTATTAGCACTGGCACATATCGGATGTCACCCGTGTTTACAAATAATAATAAATGTCAGGTATAACTGTACTTTACAAGCATCAACAAATGCCAGATGTCACTCATGTTTACAAACACTAGAATTTTAAGTGCAGTCCTACTTTTACAAGTGCTAATAAAGGTCAGATGTCGCCCTTGTCTATATGTTGTAACAAGTATCAGGTAGTAATTCTCTACAACTGATGTCAGATGTCACCCATGTTTACAACTGATAACAAATGTCAAATGCCATCCAGGTTTACAATGACCAACAAACCTCATGCAAGTTTCCAATTAAGCATTTACCAATCACTCAAGCCCACAAACACTAACAAACATTTACCAATCACTCAAGCCCACAAACACTAACAAACATTTACCAATCATTCAAGTTCACAAATCCTAATACATCCCAGCCATACCACACACACACAAAAAAAATGATTATGTTTAATATATATATATATATATGTATATATATGTATGTATATATATTCCAGATGGTCTACGAGATTTTTTTTTCACTTCTGCCACAAGTTGGAGGTCATACTTATTTGCTCACCCAAATGAATGCTGGACTATTTTGCAAATTGAAATCAGATGTGGATGTATCTAGTAAATTTTTTGAATTCCCATTTACACATCAACTAGGAATGAAAGCAAACGCCTCTTATAAACACCCATATTATTTCCTGATCGGGCCCCAAGAGCGGCCTCGGGGGGCCACCACAGCCCCAAAGCTTGGAAACTCCTCCTGGCTTGCTGTATCTGGGGCCCTGTCCCATGGGGCATCTTTCACCACGAAGCCAGCAGTGGGTTCGCGTGGGGCAGTGGGCTCAGATGCGCTTTTGCTAGGAGGGCGTTGAAGATCACGTAGGTATTCTTGGTCCACAAAGTCTTGCAGCTGCCGAGTGTGAGAAACAGGGTTGTTAAATATGTTTATTTAGATAAACAGGGTTGTTAAATGTGTTTATTTAGATAAACAGGGTTATTAAATGTGTTTATTTAGATAAACAGGGTTGTTAAATGTGTTTATTTAGATAAACAGGGTTGTTAAATATGTTTATTTAGATAAACAGGGTTGTTAAATATGTTTATTTAGATAACCATGGTTGTTAAATATGTTTATTTAGAGAAACAGGGTTGTTAAATGTGTTTATTTAGATAAACAGGGTTGTTAAATGTGTTTATTTAGATAAACAGGGTTGTTAAATATGTTTATTTAGAGAAACAGGGTTGTTAAATGTGTTTATTTAGATAAACAGGGTTGTTAAATGTGTTTATTTAGATAAACAGGGTTGTTAAATATGTTTATTTAGATAAACAGGGTTGTTAAATATGTTTATTTAGATAAACAGGGTTGTTAAATATGTTTATTTAGATAAACAGGGTTGTTAAATATGTTTATTTAGATAAACAGGGTTGTTAAATGTGTTTATTTAGATAAACAGGGTTGTTAAATGTGTTTATTTAGATAAACAGGGTTATTAAATGTGTTTATTTAGATAAACAGGGTTGTTAAATATGTTTATTTAGATAAACAGGGTTGTTAAATATGTTTATTTAGATAAACAGGGTTGTTAAATGTGTTTATTTAGATAAACAGGGTTATTAAATGTGTTTATTTAGATAAACAGGATTGTTAAATATGTTTATTTAGATAAACAGGGTTGTTAAATATGTTTATT
Source organism: Megaustenia siamemsis (assembly GCA_032433765.1). NCBI lineage: Eukaryota > Metazoa > Mollusca > Gastropoda > Stylommatophora > Ariophantidae > Megaustenia > Megaustenia siamemsis. The sequence continues at coordinate 31,961,028 of JAVIAB010000104.1, read as the reverse complement.
TAGATAAACAGGGTTGTTAAATGTGTTTATTTAGATAAACAGGGTTATTAAATGTGTTTATTTAGATAAACAGGGTTGTTAAATGTGTTTGATGAGAAACAGGGTTGATAAATATGTTTATTGAAACTGGGTTGTTAAATGTGTTTGATGAGAGAAACAGGGTTGTTATATAGGTTTGTTGATTGAGAACAGGATTGTATGATTAGGAATAACAGGATTATTAAAAATAATCTTTTGTAATAATGTTCTTTTTAGAGAAACAGGATTGTTACATAGGTTTCTTGATTGGGAGATAGGATTGTTAAATAGGATTGAATGATTAAGAAAAACAGGGTTGTTAAATGCTTTTTGTTTTTTTAGAGAAACGGGATTATATAAGTTTGTTGATTGAGAAACAGGATTGTTATACATGATTGAATGATTATGAAAAACAGGGTTGCTAAATGTTTTTTAGAGGAACATGATTGTTATATGTTTCTTGATTAAGACACAGGATTGTTATATATGTTTGTTGATTAAGAAAAACAGGGTTGCCAAATGTTTTTTTAGAGGAACATGATTGTTATATAGGTTTGTTGATTAAGACACAGGATTGTTATATAGGATTGAATGATTAAGAAAAACAGGGTTGCCAAATGTTTTTTTTAGAGGAACATGATTGTTATATAGGTTTGTTGATCAAGACACAGGATTGTTATATAGGTTTGTTGATTAAGGCACAAGATTGTTATATAGGATTGTTGATTAAGACACATGATGATTGTTATATAGGATTGTTGATTAAGACACAGGATTGTTATATAGGATTGTTGATTAAGACACAGGATTGTTATATAGGATTGCTGATTAAGACACATGATGATTGTTATATAGGTTTGTTGATTAAGATATAGGATTATTATATAGGGTTGTTGATTAAGACACAGGATTGTTATATAGATTTGTTGATTAAGACACAGGATTGTTATATATGTTTGTTGATTAAGACACATGATGATTGTTATATAGGTTTGTTATTAAGATATAGGATTGTTGATTAAGACACAGGATTGTTATATAGGTTTGTTGATTAAGACACAGGATTGTTATATAGGTTTGTTGATTAAGACACAGGATTGTTATATAGGATTGCTGATTAAGACACAGGATTGTTATATAGGATTGCTGATTAAGACACAGGATTGTTATATAGGTTTGTTGATTAAGACACTTGATTGTTATATAGGTTTGTTGATTAAGACACAGGATTGTTATATAGGATTGTTGAGTAAGACAGGATTGTTGATTAAGACAGGATTGTTATATAGGATTGTTGATTAAGACACAGGATTGTTTTATAAATTTCTTGATTGAGAGATACGATTGTTAAATAGGACTGTGGACACACAGGGCTGTTATCGTTAACTATGAAACTTTCGCAAAATTTACAATGTAAAAAATTGTTTAACCTGTGCGCAAATACTCTTCCTCACCATACCTTCCTAATTGCTACTGCCTGTGATCCATGATGCATCAGTACAACCAGAAGTGGTTTTTTTTAAAAAAAAATACAATGTAGTCAAAAGTAAAGAGCCCCGTCACGCTAAGTGACGTATAGGAAATATGGTGTTAGTGATCATAAATCTTACAGACCTTCATGATTTTTTGGGTAATGTGGTTGGTATTACGCCAATGCCGCTTTATTTTCCAAGAAAAAATCCAGTACCCATTAAAGGCTAGGTGAACCTGGAAGCCATCGATCAGGATCAAATCCGACCTCGTGTCCTTTATAGTCCAGTTCACTAACCACTGAGCTATCGCAGCTCCCCAAATACAACGTAGGCATCATACAAAAAATTATGATGGTTTATTAGTGTGATATTGTAAGAAAACGTAGGTTTCCTACTATAAACCAAAGAACAATAAAGTAGTTGTTCTATTGTTTACAACTCATGATCAGTCATCTATTGATCCAACCAGGGGAAAAGGTGAGTGAGTGACAGAGAGTGAGTGAGAGTTATTGATAGAATGAAAGAAAGAGATTGTTTTTATATTAAAGACAGCAAATATATTATTTTTACTAAATTACAAATATTAGATTTACACAGACAAAACAGAATGGCAGAACTTACAAATTCTTCCTCCATATTGAGTAATGCTTCCTTACAATCGAGAACATTGTCCTCGGTACCAGAAATTACAACAATATTCGGGTCAGGATCTTGAGGCCGTGGAAAGCGAACATCAACGTTGTAGTCTTGCATCAATTTCTGGATTCCTCTGCCTCGGGCACCGATAATGCGAGGATGGATGCGGCTATCAATTTTCACTTCTGCAACGTACATGTCTTCCTGTAAAGACACGGAAGAAAGGTAGTTTTGTTCATGTAAAAAGACCTAGGTCACGTCACAGTGCTAATATATATTCTTCATCACTTCCTCATTTGCCTTTCAGCATCGAGGGCAGGTATAGTTTGCAGCCTTTTGCTCTTGTATTGGCCTCTCATGCTGTTATGCTTCCTAGTGTTTCTATTATTTCATCAATCCAACTTTTTTATGGTCTGCCCTTGGGTCTGGTTTTCTCATAACAATTGTGAAGGTTTGTTGTGTTGTCATTTGATATTTTGTCTTATGGGGCCAAATCATTTTATCTGTTGTTTCTTTATGTATTCATCAGGATGGTGGGAATTATTCCTAGCTTTTTTCTCAGTCCTTGATGTCTGATCGTATTGTAGTAATAAATGTTAGTAAATAATAAGGGGGTGGTTTCATTATGCTTAGTGCAGTCTAGAAGAAATACAGAGTTAGTTCCTATGTTTTCACAATGACCAAGAGGCCATCAAACAAGTGACGAGGCTAACATCATGCCAGGCCAACCATTTTCACATTTAGAAATGTATAGTACCCATTTTCAGAGGTTGGGTAAACCATAAAATTGATGAGAAAAAAAAAAATATTGGCCACAACAGGGAATTGAACACCGACCCTTCTGGTTGAAAGCAAATGTACCAACTACTGAGCCACCGCTGCTGTATCTTACTAAAATTAAGAGTTTCTACAGTCCATTATCTACTTCCTGTGAATATATTCTGTGTACTGACCTTTGGACAACACATGTTCGATTCCAACTGGAAGCAGCGCGAGTTGTACTCGTGGTTGAAAAAAACAATACCCCCGTGGTAAACCCAGCCACTGGCAGAAATTGGTACCAGGGTAGTAGTACTCTGGGAAAGTGAGGAATGCCGCCTCACATCGTGAGATTCGATGCTTGAAGCAACACTAACCAGGAGTCTCTGAACACTTCTGGATAGGTGGCCGAGAACATATGGATGAGAACTTGAGTGCTAAGACGGATTCAAGTCTCATACTTGACCTTTACCCTTACCTTTAGTACAAAAGAGTGGGTCAAAAATGGCCGCTGGCCTGACCAAAATGATGAAACAAATGTACCTACACCACAAACAGAAGTGTCTGTGGGTCTTTGTCATTAACTAGGGACACAACCCATACACATCCACTTAACGGGTGAACGGGTTACAAGAGAATTGCAGAAATAATAAAAAATGAAAAGGCAACCAAAAATTGTATCTATAATCAGACAGAGAAAGTGGAAATATGTCTGCCATGTAATGAGCAGAATTAACAGGAGAATCATACTGGAAGTTGTGAAATAACAGGAAAAAGATGTTGACCTCGAGACACTAGGAAGAACATTGACAAAAGAGGCAAAGATAGCACAGGCATTGAATCCTATAATGGAATTGAGAAGCTTTCCCAGAACATGGACTTATAAAGAGGAGGAATGCAACAAAAGCAAATGATCCACGACACTAATTCAATTCTGACTGTCAATGCTCAAAGAAGGAACATCCACGACACTAATTCAATTCTGACTGTCAATGCTCAAAGAAGGAACATCCATGACACTAATTCAATTCTGACTGTCAATGCTCAAAGAAGGAACATCCACGACACTAATTCAATTCTGACTGTCAATGCTCAAAGAAGGAACATCCACGACACTAATTCAATTCTGACTGTCAAAGAAGGAACATCCACGACACTAATTCAATTCTGACTGTCAAAGAAGGAACATCCACGACACTAATTCAATTCTGACTGTCAAAGAAGGAACATCCACGACACTAATTCAATTCTGACTGTCAAAGAAGGAACATCCACGACACTAATTCAATTCTGACTGTCAAAGAAGGAACATCCACGACACTAATTCAATTCTGACTGTCAAAGAAGGAACATCCACGACACTAATTCAATTCTGACTGTCAAAGAAGGAACATTCACGACACTAATTCAATTCTGACTGTCAAAGAAGGAACATCCACGACACTAATTCAATTCTGACTGTCAAAGAAGGAACATCCACGACACTAATTCAATTCTGACTGTCAAAGAAGGAACATTTAAAGGATTTTGTTGTTGTTTGCATTCGCCAGCGTTTTACCTCTGACAAAGTCCCTAGAGACTAGCAACTCAACAATGCATGTTAATTCGTTTTTCTTTGGCAGCCGTATGCACAGGGGTCCCTCGCCGCACAGGCAGATAACTTCATCTTCGGAGGCACTCATATTTTTTCTGTCAATTAGTAATTGACATTTCAAGCCGGGCCTCCCTGCTGAGACCAGGGATGGTTGCCACAGAGAGAAATCATAAATAAAAATCCCAACTGATGTAGCCAGGATTTGAACTCAGAACCTCTCTGTCTCGAGACCAACAACCAATTCTCCCCCCCCCCCCAATAAAAAATTAATTTTAAAAATGATATAAATATGATTACAAGATCTACAGGTTATACTAAGACCAATCTACATGGCATAGCATCAGGCAAAGGAAGACAAAGCAGACAAGAAGTGGTGGGGAAGACAATATCAGAGAATGGTCAGGTTTAATGTTTGTCACATCTCAGAGCCTTTAATCATGAAGGTTGGATGAAAATTGTGAAGATGTCATCTAAAGTGTCATCTATACAGACGGATCTGTAATAGAACATCAAAGGAGTGAATGGGCATTTACAGCACGCTTGGCAGACAGAATAGTCAAGGAAGACAGTGGTGCATACGTTACGTTATGACCACGAGTAGCATGACAATGAAGGTGATGGCAGTGACCAAGGCATTCATCTGCTTAGAGTCACAAGACTACACCCACACCTCCATACTAAGTGATTCGGTGAGCATGATAGGAAAAGTGGAGGCGGGCTCTGTACGCAAGCAATGGGTAGAGTTATCAATGCTCTCCAAGATGTGGGAAGGGCACAGGACTTCGACAACCATAAGTCCATGTCACTCCTTCGGATGAAAGAGATGGGAGTTAAGATGGGCACAGCCAGGAACGAGATACTTAGTGGGTGTATAAGAAGACTTATCAACCAACACAGAACTGGAGTTGTCAGTGGCTGGACACTGCGGGACTTCCTGAGGAGGAATATTTGAGCACCTATGGATATGTTCGGAGTGCAATGATGATGACCTGCAATGACTCAATAAAAGGTACACTGTGAAGTCTCACAGCATTAGATGGATTCTTCTTCATCTTCAGCTTTCAAATCTTGTGATCATACAAGCTTGACCCTTTGCCCTGTATCGTGATGGAGGTGTAGGAACAGCACCATGACACAGCTGGTCACATGGTCCGTACTATTATATGCATGTGTCCTGATTTTTCCCCTAAACCTGGACCAGGGCTGTTGGACCCACCCTGCCCATGGTTTCTGTCTGAGTATTTTCCTCTAGCCTTTCCTTCTCCCGATGGTAACTATCAGGCAGTTTGTTTTCTGGGGTGTCCTTCCCTGTGGACAGAGCAAGATGGATCAATAAGTAAAAAATATAAGCACACAATCAAAAGACTTTCTTCAGCTAACTATTTTTGAATTGTGTCAGAGAATAACTACAAATAATATATCAAAACAGGCTCTTATATGATAAAACATGTGGGTAGAGAAAAAGAGGAAGATCTTGAGAAATGCTGAAAAAAATACTGATAAGAGATGCAAAGTTGGCAGGCATGGATTCACTTGATAAGATCGAACATCTCGCCTGGAATAGAGATCTATCTATTGACCTTTCGAGCCATAGCCGGCCCATAGTGCATAGACCCTGATACTCTTTCTCTTATCTAAATTTTTATTCTAGCAGTTTTCAATCTTTGAATAGAGATCGGGCATAGAGATGTATGGTGAAAAACACTGGAAACTCCAAGCAAAGACTAGCAGCACTGGAAGGATCAAGATCAAGAATATAGCAGCAGAAAGCAGCACTAACTTTTTACACTAAGTAGAAATACACTGTAAAACATAGTTATTATTTTGTACATATGAATGAGAACATAGAAATCAGATGAAAGCTGCAGTGAAGGGTTACATTACAACAGCTATTGCTATAAAACAACTAATTACTCACGTATTCTTTCACAATCTTAAGTATTTCATCACGGGCAGCCTCGGCATTCTCTTGGTAACCTGAAATAGTGATTTTGTCGCTGCCCTTGTCTGGGAATTGAATATTCACATCGTGATTCTTGCGGATGACGGAGATGATGTTCCCTTTCCGTCCAATGATTTTAGGATGATATTTCTCATCCACGTCAAATACTAATGTGAAACTCTTCAGTTCCTGTCGGATAAAAAACATGAACATTATGTACAGCTGTCTGTCACTGACATGTTAGTATGAACATTTATGTCTTTACATATATTTTTATCTTTTGCTATTTACAACAATAAATACACATATTTATTGTCCATTTATATCTTTATTATAGTACCCATTTTAATCTCTTATAATACATTATCTAGGAGTTTTTTTTCAAATTTAAAATATAATAACTAGATTGACCAGCGCAAAACAATGACACGTCTGTATGTTAATTACTAAATAAGTTATGCACTTTAAAGTGTTTCACTTCAGCAGCCTAAACAAATCGACTAGGAGCCAAAAATAATAAGTGAGCCACTATCTAGGTCAGCTTACAGCCATAAATCGTAAAACAAGCATGGAGTTATGCATTAGGTCAATGGGGATCAGCATCTACAATGAAAATTAAAATAATAAGCTCCATGCTTCAACGTAGCTGTCAAACAGCACCAGTTGTGTGGAAACAAAAATTATGATTCTTTCTCTTCTTTCATTCCCCATATGAGGGAAGATACCGTTTGCGGTCTTCCGTTTGCCTCTGCTGCTGTTAAGTTTCCTAGTATTTCTAATATTCCATCAATTCATCTGTTTTATGGTTGGCCCTAGGGTCTGGTGTCCTTGCAATATTTATTGAAAGCTTGTTGTGTTGTGTTTTATTTTTCAGCCTTGTCATGTTGTCAAACCATTTAATCTGTTGTTTCTTTAAAAATTATATTTTAAAAAAAGTAAAGTACCCCCGTCACGCCAAGTGGCGTATAGGGAATATGGTGTTAGTGACCATAAATTTTACGGACCTTCGGCACATGATTTTTGGGGTAATGTGGTCGGTATTACGCCCGTGTCGCTTCACTTTCCCAGAAAAAAATCCGGTACCCATTAAAGGCTGGGTGAACCCGGAAGCCGTCGATTGGGATCGAACCCTACCCCTTGTCCATTGTAGTCCAGTTCACTAAACACTGAGCTAACGCATCTCCCTTAAATATTTTATGGCGGGGATTATTCCTAGCTTTTTTCTCAGTTCTTCATTTCTGATATCTGTCAGACTGTTTCCTGTCATTCGTCTAACACATTATATCTCAGTAGAGTTTATTTTTCTTCTTGTTCTTGCATCTAGGCTCCAGGATTGGCATTGGTAGCAAGCACAACTTTGGGATGAAGATTGTATTTTTGAGTGCCCGTTTTGCCTCTAGAGTTATTTCCTTGTTTGACAACAGTGGTTATAGTTGTCCAATGATTTGACATGATTTGTTACATCTTGAGTCTATTTCTGCTGTTCGTGAGTTGTCCTTTGTCACTAGACTTCCTAGGTATTTAAATTCCTCTACTTGTTTTAGTTGCCTGCCTTCTATAGTTATGTTGATGTTCTGTTTAAGTTGTCTACCATCTATAGTTAATGTTGATGTTATGTTTCTTTTTCACAAAATTCATGACTTCCGTTTTGTCGATTTTTACATAAAAAATTATTGATTAATCAAAATATCCAAATTAATTAACCTGTCCATTTAGATTTTTTTAAAAATAAATTTTCATTAACAAAAAATCATAAAATGCCATATAAACCCATGAGAATTTCATTCTCTGAGGATAAATTTCATAGTCTTCTCAGCACAACATAAAACTTGAAACTTCACATATTTATGTGATGCTGGATCTAAACATACATCAGAAAATGAGAGACAGTCGAATGGTATAAAAGAATATGGTTTTAACACATTTCAGTCAATACAAATTAAATAAAACTTTGCCATCATGGAAAGAGAATACAAGGATACCATCTACCATAATTGATCCTATTTGTTTGGAAATGGAATACAGGGGTACCATCTACCATAATTGATCCTATTTGTTTGGAAATTGAATACAGGGGTACCATCTAATATAATTGATCCTATTTGTTTGGAAATGGAATACAGGGGTACCATCTACTATAATTGATCCTATTCGTTTGGAAATGGAATACAGGGGTACCATCTACTATAATTGATCCTATTCGTTTCATTAAAACTGGTCGGAAACAAAATGAATCACAATTGGCTTCTTTAAACATAGTAAAAAGGCCCTGCCTCATTTTGAAACATGCCTATTTTTTATAGCACTGTGAAAATCCAATATGATGTCCTTAGGAACTCACAATACTTTTGCTATCATTATCTTTATAAATATAGTTTTATTCTTCTTCTTCTACCTTTCAGCTCCCTGTGGAACGTAGGTCTTTAACAAACACTTTCCAAGTCGTTCTGTTTCTTGCAATTCTTTTAATATCATTCCATGTCTTCCCCATTATCTTCATCTCTGCTACTGTCTGTCTTCTCCAAGAATTTCTTGGTCTTCCTCTTTGTCTATTCCCCTGGGGATTCCAAAAAAAGGGCCTGTTGTGTAATACTCTAAGTTGGCTTAAGCAGTGTGTGTCCTATCCAGCGCCATTGTCTTTGCTGTAACTCTTTATCCACTTGTATTTGACTGGTACATTTCCATAATTCTATGTTAGTGATTTTGTCCTGCCATTTCCATCCTTATTCTGCGTAAGCATCCATTCATGAAAGTCTGTATCTCCATGATTGTTATTTTAGTTTTATTAAATGTTTATTATTTTATCTACTTCAACCTGTTTGCCAGCTGTTTGACCCTAATATATCTACTTCAACCTGTTTGCCAGCTGTTTGACCCTAATATATCTACTTCAACCTGTTTGCCAGCTGTTTGACCCTAATATATCTACTTCAACCTGTTTGCCAGCTGTTTGACCCTAATATATCTACTTCAACCTGTTTGCCAGCTGTTTGACCCTAATATATCTACTTCAACCTGTTTGCCAGCTGTTTGACCCTAATATATCTACTTCAACCTGTTTGCCAGCTGTTTGACCCTAACAACTTGCTTGTTTGCGTTCGACCGATGACTAAAGAAGTACACCTCTCATCATCTGTCCTTAAAGGATGTTAAGTGGGCGTGTCTGCACTGTGTTGTGGTTTGCAGTAAAACTGTGATATTTGCACCTTTTGGCCCAACACATCTAACTTCAGCACAGCATTTTTGAGTAGCGGGTTGTCTTCCCTCTTTGATCCCTACTCGCTTGGTCAGACTAGACAGGTTAGTCTGTTACTGGAGGCACCACGGAGAGGTGGAGAAGGTTTGGATGGTTCTGGTTCACCGATCCCGGCACAAGCCTTCAGCTGTGGGATGATAACTTCCAGCTCTGTTGCCGTAAGGTGAGCCTTCACTTTACCTTTCATCTTTTACTTTTATTATCAAGGAAAATTTATATCTCTATCATCTGCTGCCTCGCAGTGTATGAAAACCCAGAGATGATATCATGCGCTGGGTGCTTGTAGGCAGCTTAATATTGTACAGGTAGCTTAAAGATACCTGTGATGTACCGATAGCCTAACTGTCTTACACACCTCCAACACTCACCCTGTCTTACACACCAACACTCACCCTGTCTTACACACCAACACTCACCCTGTCTTACACACCACCAACACTCACCATGTCTTACACACATCCAACACTCACCCTGTCTTACACACCACCAACACTCACCCTGTCTTACACACCACCAACACTCACCCTGTCTTACACACCACCAACACTCACCCTGTCTTACACACCTCCAACACTCACCTTGTCTTACACACATCCAACACTCACCCTGTCTTACACACATCCAACACTCACCCTGTCTTACACACATCCAACACTCACCCTGTCTTACACACCACCAACACTCACCCTGTCTTACACACCACCAACACTCACCCTGTCTTACACACCACCAACACTCACCCTGTCTTACACACCTCCAACACTCACCCTGTCTTACACACTTCCAACACTCACCCTGTCTTACACACATCCAACACTCACCCTGTCTTACACACTTACACACACACACACACACACTGTCTTACACACCTCCAATGCTCACCCTGTCTTACACACCTCCAACGCTCATGCTGTCTTACACACCTCCAATGCTCACCCTGTCTTACACACATCCAACACTCACCCTGTCTTACACACCTCCAACACTCACCCTGTCTTACACACCTCCAACACTCACCCTATCTTACACACCTCCACACACACTCTGTCTTACACACATCCAACGCTCACCCTGCCTTACACACCTCCAACGCTCACCCTATCTTACACACATCCAACGCTCACCCTGTCTTACACACATCCAACACTCACCCTGTCTTACACACATCCAACACTCACCCTCTCGTACACACCTCCAACGCTCACCCTGTCTTACACACCAACACTCACCATGTCTTACACACATCCAACACACACCCTGTCTTACACACCCCCAACACTCACCTTGTCTTACACACCTCCAACACTCACCCTATTGTACACACCTCCACACACACTCTGTCTTACACACCTCCAACACTCACCCTGTCTTACACACCTCCAACGCTCACCCTGTCTTACACACCTCCAACGCTCACCCTGTCTTACAAAAATCCAACGCTCACCCTGTCTTACACACATCCAACACTCACCCTGTCATACACACCTCCAGCACTCACCCTGTCTTACACACCTCCAACACTCACCCTGTCTTACACACATCCAACACACACTCTGTCTTACACACCTCCAACACTCACCCTGTCTTACACACCTCCAACACTCACCCTATCTTACACACCTCCACACACACTCTGTCTTACACACCTCCAACACTCACCCTGTCTTACACACCTCCAACACTCACCCTATCTTACACACCTCCACACACACTCTGTCTTACACACCTCCAACGCTCACCCTGTCTTACACACATCCAACGCTCACCCTGTCTTACACACATCCAACACTCACCCTGTCTTACACACCTCCAACACTCACCCTGTCTTACACACATCCAACACTCACCCTGTCTTAGACACCTCCACATACACTCTGTCTTACACACCTCCAACACTCACCCTGTCTTACACACATCAAACACTCACCCTGTCTTACACACCTCCACACACACACCCTGTCTTACACACCTCCAACACTCACCCTGTCTTCCTTCTCTTGCTCCAGCTGGCTGACCCTGTCTAGCAGGGCTTCCCTTGCAGATTTCACTCTTGCCGGTGGCCCACGAATCTTGACTACATCGCTCTGCTCCTCTGCCGCTGGAATTGCAATGTTCACATCATGGTCCTGCATCAGCTTGCGGACATCCCGACCCTTTTGCCCAATGATGAACTTATGAAACTCAAACGGAACGCTGACCTCTTCAGTAATTGGTACAAGATCCTGATGATAAGTAAGTACAGTGGATCAAGGTTAATATGCACACGATTAATGACAAGATAAAAAAAAAAAAAGTAAGTAAAGCTTCTCTCCCTTAAGGTGTTTGGAAAATACGGTCTTCCGGGAGGATGGCACTCAAGTTCATGGCGGGGTCAAGGCAATGAAAAATGAAGATAAATGTATCAAAATGCGAAGCTGCAGTGAATATAATAGTGAGGAGAAATGAAAATATATATATATATATAAAATTTAAAAATAGAAAAAAATGAGAAATATTTGTAAGGGTGTTGTATGTTTGTTCCTGTTGAAGGCCTATTGCGCCGAAACGTTGTTCTGGTTTGTGTTGTCCACTTGTTACTTAAAGCTTTAACTATACGGTTTTTAACAAAAATATTTTTTCTATATATATCTTTTTTCATTTCTCCTCTTTAGAGAGTGCCATTACTAAAACCAATTTTTATGTTTTTTTTATTTATTTTTATGTTCTTTTAATTTATTCAAGTGAACATGAACAAGAGCTGGGAGGTGACTGTAGGTTCGTTCTCTTAGGTGATGTTGTTGCAGCTGACTTGGCTTGCACTGGAGTTCTATATATTTATAGTTAGTCGAAGGCCACGGCATCAATGAAAGCAAATTAAAATCCTGAACTGCTCAACTGTCCGTGCCAGTGGAATCATCTGAATCAACATCTTATCAAATATCCAAACAAAGAAAGGCAGCTGTAGTCCCCATGATAGCCGCTACAGCATACGCCAAAAGATATGAGACCATGCTGCACCAAAAGTGAACGCAGCTGAACTGTCCTTCATCATATGATATTATCAGTATCATCATTCATCGCAAGGAATCTGAATACAGAAACACCATCTTGATAAAAAGCACAGCTCACGGTGTATACACAGAGCACTAAACTCAGTAGCACCGGCAGCAAACTGGACTTGGAATATGAGGAAACTGCCACAAGGAACTCTTTTCAGACAGCGCCTCAACAGTTCCTTTCGCCTATCCACCACATTGACCAGAAGTCTCTGCACTGAAGTTTGACCTTACTTCTTCTTTCCTTCCTCATTTGCCTTTCAGCGTCGAGGGGAGATATAATTTGCGGTCTTTTGCAATTCTGTTCGCCTCTGCTGCTGTTATGTTTCCTGGTGCTTCTAATATTCCATCTATCCATCTTTTTCATGGTCGACCCTTGGGCCTGATGTTCTCACAATGTTTGTTGAAGGCTCGCTGTGTTGTGTTTTGATCTTTCTGCCTTGTCACATGGCCAAACCATTTTATCTGTTGTTTCCTTATATTTTCTATGGCGGGGGCTATTCCTAGCTTTTATCTCAGGTCTTCATTTCTGATCTTATCTCTCAGACTGTTTCCTGTCATTCGTCTAACACATTTCATCTCTGTAGAGGTTATTTTTCTTATTGTTCTTGCATCTAGGGTCCAGGTCTGGGCATTGATAGCACAACGTTGGGATGAAGTTTGTGTTGTATAGACCTCGTTTTGCCTCCAGAGTTATTTCCTTGTTGGACAATAGTGGTGGTAACTGTCCAATGATTTGACAAGCTTTGTTGCATCTTGATTCTATCTCTGTTGTTTGAGAATTATCGTTTGTCATTAGACTTCCTAGGTATTTGAATTCCTCTACTTGTTTTAGTTGTCTGCCTTCTATAGTTATGTAGATTTTCTGTTTATTTTTGGCGACATTCATGACTTCTGTTTTGTTGATGTAGATTTTCATGTTGTATTTTGTGCCTGAGATGTTGAGTTTGTTTAAGTGTTCTTGTAGGTCTTCTATTGTTTCATGTATTAGTGCCTGATAGTCTGCAAATAAAAGCTCGTTGATCTCCTCTGTCTCTGATGGGTTGGCTAGCTTGCATATATAGTCCATGTATGTAATAAACAGTAGGGGGGATAGTACGCACCCCTGTTTTACACCTGATCTAACTTCGAAGTGGTCTATGTAGCCTGCTGCTGTTCTGACCCTGCAGCTGCTGTTGATGTAGAGACTTTTAATAAGGTTGGTTAGATGTTGGCTTACTCCGTATGTTGTTAGTATCTCCCACAGTTGTTCTCTGTTAGATGTTGGCTTACTCCGTATGTTGTTAGTATCTCCCACAGTTGTTCTCTGATTACTCTGTGGAATGCTTTTTCCTGGTCAATGAAGGCTATGTATAAGTTTTGATTGTGTTCTGTGGTTTTTTCTGCAAGCTGTTTTAATATGAATAGTGCGTCAGTACATCCTCTGTTTTTTCGGAACTCCATTTGAGAATCGCTTAACTGTAGTTCTATTATTGGTCTCAGCCTTTTTTCCAAGATTTTGGCGTATAGCTTTCCTTACATGGCTGAGAAGAGATATAGCTCTATATTGATTGCATTCTCTTTTGCTACCTTTCTTTTTCCATATTGGTATGATGATTGCCTGTTACCAGTCTTCTGGGGCTTGTTGTTGGTGCCATGCTGCATTAAATATTCTGTGCAGCCATTGTACTCCTGTTTCTCCTGCTGCTATTATTTCTATTGGTATGTTATCTATCCCCGGTGCTTTATTTATTGGTGCATATTTGATTACTTCGATTTCCTCTTTCATGATGTTGGGTTCAGTATTTGTGAGTTCTAGCATGGTTTTTGTTGTCTTATTGGTAGTTGGTATGTTTAACAGGTCTTCAAAATATTCTTTTCATCTCTGTTGCATACATTGGTTATTTGATATTGGCTGTCCGTCTTTGTCATTTATGAGCTCAGTAGGATCATGGTTTTCTTTTCTTGCTCTTGTGGCTTTTAATGCTTTGCAGAAATCTCTTGTGGCTGTCTTGAAGTCCCTGCTCATGTTTTGTCCTAATTCTGTCCAATTCTTTTGCTTAGCTTCTTTGATCAAAATTTTAACTCTTTTTCGAACTAAGGCATATTTTAAATATTTTTTTTGGTGCTTGTTCTCCCTCCAATTTTTAAACAGTTTGACCTTGCTAATGACATAATAACTGACAATGCAAAATGATTCTATATGACCCAGATTTTTGCAGAAACCAGCACAGTTGCTTAAACTGCTTAGGTTGATAAAGACAAAGGACACTGTCACTGCAAACTATGGATATCAGAAGAAATACCTCATGCATAATTATCAAGAGAACAAAACAAAACTATGTACTTGATCTCAATCCTTCTAATGCTGCTAGACGTCACGGTGTTTGTCACCGTCCAACTCTATTCTTGGCAAAATAGCCGACCTTATCTAATGAGTCTATATCTGCCAACTTTGCTGCTTCTCTTATAAGTGTTCTTTTTAGTGTCTTTAGGTTTTCCTCTTTTTCTGTATCCTATTGCTTCCCATAAAAGAGCCTGTTCATGAAATTCTTTTGTTGTCTCTTTCCAACACATGTCAAACAAATGTTTGATAAGTGGAATAACAGGTTTGTTTATTAATTAATTTGATAAATGGAACAATGAGTTCACTAATTAATTTGATAAACAGAACAATGAGTTCACTAATTAATTTGATAAACAGAACAATGGGTTCACTAATTAATTTAATAAACGGAACAATGGGTTCACTAATTAATTTGATAGACGGAACAATAGGTTCACTAATTAATTTTATAAACGGAACAATGGGTTCACTAATTAATTTGGTAAACAGAACAATGGGTTCACTAATTAATTAATAAATGGAACAATGGGTTCACTAATTAATTTGATAAACAGGACAATGGGTTCACTAATTAATTAATAAATGGAACAATGGGTTCACTAATTAATTAATATACAGAACAATGGGTTCACTAATTAATTTGATAAACAGAACAATGGGTTCACTAATTAATTAATAAATGGAATAATGGGTTCACTAATTAATTAATAAATGGAACAATGGGTTCACTAATTAATTAATAAATGGAACAATAGGTTCACTAATTAATTTGATAAACGGAACAATGGGTTCAATAATTAATTTTATAAACGGAACAATGGGTTCACTAATTAATTTGATAAACAGAACAATGGGTTCACTAATTAATTAATAAATGGAACAATGGGTTCACTAATTAATTTGATAAACAGAACAATGGGTTCACTAATTAATTTGATAAACAGAACAATGGGTTCACTAATTAATTTTGGTAGACAAAGCAATTACCAGTAAAGCTTGCTTGGCGTTCTCACAGTTTTCTGGTTTGCCCGTGATGATGATGATGTCACTTTTTCGGGGCCCATTGATAGTGTCTTCTAGATTAGCATTTCCATTGACGAGTGGCTCATCGGGGGAACCTGCAGTAGAAAATTGACTTTAATTTAATGCAAACACAAATGATCTTCTTCTACTTTCCTTCCTCATTTGCCTCTCTGCATCAAGAGGAGATACAGTTAGTGGTCTTTTGCTGTTTTGTTGGTGTCTGCAGCTGTTATGCTTCCTTGTGTTTCTAATATTCTGTCAATCCTTTTTTTTTGTGGTCGGCCCTTGGGTCTGGGTCCTCGCAATGTTTATTTAAGGCTCATTGTATTGTGTTTTGGTCTTTCTGTCTATCACATGGTCAAACCATTTTATCTGTTGTTTCTTTATGCACTCTATCTTCTACCTTTCAGCTCCCTGTGGAGCATAGGTCTTCGACAAACACTTTCCAGGTCATTCTGTTTCTTGCCATTCTTTTAAGATCATTCCATGTCTTCCCCATCATCTTCATCTCTGCTTCTATCTGTCTTCTCCAACAATTCCTTGGTCTTCCTCTTTGTCTTTTCCCCTGGGGATTTCAAAAAAGGGCCTGTTGTGTAATACTCTCAGTTGGCTTCCATAGTGTGTGTCCCATCCAGCACCATCGTCTTCGCTGTATCTATTTATCCACTGGTATTTTACTGGTAAATTTCCACAATTCTATGTTAGTGATTTTGTCCTGCCATTTCCATCCTTTTATTCTGCGTAAGCATCCATTAATGAAAGTCTGTATCTTCGTGATTGTCAATTTTGTTGTTCTCCATGTTTCCCAGCCATATAATAAGACCGACTTAACATTTGAGTTGAAAATTTTATTTTTGTATTTAACCTAATTTCTTTGGATTTCCATATGTTTCATAGTGCAACGAAAGCAACTCTTGCTTTTGATATCCTTATTTTGGTATCATTTTCTGTTCCTCTCTCTTTATCTATATTACTGCCCAGATATATGTAAGATTGTACGTCTAGTAGAGGTATTTCTCCTAGTTTTATTTTATTATTGCCAACTGTATTAATTCTCATAATGTTGGTCTTATCTCTATTAATCTTCAGTCCTAGCTGTTGTGATCTCTCATCAAGTATGCTCATTTTATCCTGCATCTGTTGATGGCTGTGTGATAGTGATAGGAGAGCTATGCCATCAGCAAAGTCTAAATCATCAAGTTGTTTGGTCAGTGACCACTGGATCCCATTTCTGTTATTTTGAGTTATTTTCATAATCCAATCTATGGCCAGTAGAAAGAGAAATGGAGACAGAAGGCATCCCTGCCTTACTCCTGTTCTTATTTCAAATGCTTCTGTAAGCTGTCCTTCATGCACCACACTACATTTCGTTCCTTCATACATTGTTTTTATCAGGTTAATAAACTTTATGGGGATTCCGTAACGACTCAGCAACTTCCAAAGCATTCTTCTGTCTAAACTATCAAATGCCTTTTCGCAATCTATGAAAACAATATAAAGTGGGGATTTTAGTTCTAAACTTTGTTCAACTATTATACGTAGAGCAGTTATTTGATCAGCACATAATCTGTTCTTCCTAAAACCTGCTTGTTCATCTCTCAAATGTTTCTCTATGGTCTCTTTTAGTCTCTCCAGAATGATTCTGCTTAATATTTTTCCTGGCACTGATAGTAGCATAATTCCCCTATAATTTGTGCACTCCTGTAAACTTCCTTTCTTTGGTATTTTGATCATATAACCTTCTTTCCAGTCTTTAGGTATTTCTTCCCTCTCCCAAATTTTATCTAATAGATTATGTAACATCTTGGTAGAGGTGTTAATATCTGCTTTGATGGCTTCCGAAGGACGAGTGGCTCATCGGGGGAACCTGCAGTAGAAAATTGACATTTTAAATTTAATGCAAACACAAATGATCTTCTACTTCTTTCCTTCCTCATTTGCCTCTATGCATCAAGAGGAGATACAGTTAGTGGTCTTTTGCTGTTTTGTTGGTGTCTGC
Organism: Megaustenia siamemsis; assembly: GCA_032433765.1. Taxonomy (NCBI): domain Eukaryota; kingdom Metazoa; phylum Mollusca; class Gastropoda; order Stylommatophora; family Ariophantidae; genus Megaustenia; species Megaustenia siamemsis. The sequence continues at coordinate 31,942,968 of JAVIAB010000104.1, read as the reverse complement.
AGCTGTTATGCTTCCTAGTGTTTCTAATATTCTGTCAATCGTTTTTTTTTTGTGGTCGGCCCTTGGGTCTGGGTCCTCGCAATGTTTATTTAAGGCTCATTGTATTGTGTTTTGGTCTTTCTGTCTATCACATGGTCAAATGATTTTATCTGTTGTTTCTTTATGCACTCTATGGCGGGAATAATTTCATTTCTGATCTGGACATATGGATTTAAAATCAACAGGGATAAAACAAACATATGGACTTAAAATCAACAGGGATAAAACAAACATATGGACTTAAAATCAATAGAGATTTCTGATCTTATCTCTCATGCTGTTTTTTGTCATTCGTCAAACACATTTTATCTCGGCGTTGGTTATTTTTCTTATTGTTCTTGGAGTCTGGAGCCAAGGTCTGGCATTAACAGCAGAACATTGGCATAAAAAGAATGGTCTTGAATATTGAACCCATACACTCAGCTATCCAGAGCTTGAAATTTGGAGCACCAATGAGAGTAACATTTATGAATTTGAAAACAGGCAAGTAAAACATAGCTCACTGCAACGTGGTGTTACATAAGAATGTTGAAATGATTATTGAGATAGCAAGACAAAGAGTAAATAGGATATTTTTAAAAAAAGGCGAAAAGCAAATAAAACCTGTTGCCACATAATAAGATCATCATGTGCCGTACTGGTAGGCGTAGGCAATCATGTCCTTCCACAATTTTTTATCCACGGTGTATCATATCAATTCTGTTGTTGACTGTGTTCCATGCCATGACACCAAGCTATCCAGTATTTTCTATCTTTGTCGTCCGCGATATCTCTTTCCCTGTATTTTGCCACAATTGTAACCAAGTATTCCAACTTTCCTATTCTCATGATGTACCTGAAAAATGTTGATTGTTTCTTACTAATGTTTTTTTAGGAGCTCCCTTTTTGTGTTGACCCCTTGAGAATGTCTTCATTGGTCTTTAGCTGTCCATGGAACTTTTCTGAGAAATCCCATCTGTGTGGCATCTTTTCATTTGTTTGTCTTCCATAGGTCTGAACTGGCTCTATATAGCACCAATAAACTCTCTCACTTCTATTGACACACACTTGTTGTATGAGACATTTTCCATTTGCTGAAATGGGGGACTGGTTGGTCTCGAGGCAAGACGCCGGCCTCAAGACAGAGAGGTTATGGGTTCAAATCCCGGCTACACCGGTTAGGATTTTTATTCATGATTTCTCTCGGCGGCAACCACCCCTGGTCTCAGCAGCGAGGACTGGCTTGAAATGTCAATTACTCATCGACGGAAAAAATGAGTACTTCCGAAGTTGGGGTTATCTGCCTGTGCGGCGAGGAACCCCTGTGCACACGGTTGTCAGGGAAAAATGGATTAACACGCAAAATTCAGTTCCTAGCTCTAGGGACTTCATCAGAGGTCAAAGTTGGCAAACGAACAAACAAAAAAATTTTCTTAAATACTTTTTTTGGCCTGAGCCAAAACCTATTTTTCATTTCAGCGGTGTATCTTTCATCTTCTTCTATCCTTCCTTCATTGCCGTTGGCATCGAGGGGAGATACAATCTGCAATTCTTTGCTCTTCTGTTGGCCTCTTCTGGTGTATTCCCTCCTAGTGACTCCAGTATTCCCTTTATCCATCTCTTTCTCAGTCGTCCTCTAAATCTGGCATTTTCATAGCATTTGTTTATGGCTCTTTGAGTCATTGTTAGCTCTTTTTGTCTTGTTATGTGGCTGAACCAATTTGTCTGTTCTTTCTTTATGTATTCAATGGCTGGTTCAATTTCGAGTTTCTTCCTCAGGTCAGTGTTTCTTACTCTTTCCCTTAAGCTGTTTCCTGTCATTCATCTGACACATTTCATTTCGGTGGTCGTTATCTTTCTTATTGTCCTAGAGTCCAGCGCCCAATTCAGGCACTGATAGCACAGAGTTGGTAGAAAAATTGATTTTTATATTGCTTTTTTTGCTTCCGTAGTTATTGCTTTGTTTTTAAATAGTGTTGATACTTGGCCTGTAGTATCTTTCATCTGATGTTATTATTGTGTCCAAGTATTTGATGCTTTGCACTTGTTTTAGATTTGTCCCATTTATTTTTATGTTGTTATTTGATGATTGTTTCATCAATATGACCATCACTTCTGGTTTCTTACTATTTCTTACACAATAAAACAGAAAGAACCAAATGAACCATCAACACACACAACAAGAATACCAGATGCAAACTCTAATCAAGGAAAATATAATACTTGTGGAATGTTGAAGACACTAGGAAATGTGACAGTTGGAGGACTGCAATCTACATCTCTCCTCATCTCTCAACATTAAAGAGAAAATGAAGAAGGAGAGATAACAGAAGAGTACTTACTTCCATTAGGTACCTGAGGACGATCTGGAAATTTGATGCCTACATCAAACTGCCTGGTGATTTCTCTGACGTTGGTCCCGCCACTGCCCATGACTGTCCTGTGGTCAGTCTGGGGTATGATACATTCTATAGTCACCTGAGACTCCTGTGAAAACAAGACATATTCTGTCTCAGATGTCATAAAACATGACTTTCACGACTCAGGAGCCTATGGAAGAGCAGAAATCTCTCCTGATTCATGACTTCTAAGTTCACAGCCTTAAATAGGTGGTTATCACACTAGACTCAGTTAGCCTTGAATAAAGACTAGATTCAGTTAGCCTTTAATAAAGACTAGATTCAGTTAGCCTTGAATAAAGACTAGATTCAGTAAGCCTTGAATGAAGACTAGGATCAATTAGCCTTAAATAAAGACTAGATTCAGTTAGCCTAAAATAAGTGGATATCAGACTTGATTCAGTTAGCCTTAAATAAAGACTAGGTTCAATTAGCCTTAAATAAAGACTAGATTCAGTTAGCCTTAAATAAGTGGATATCAGACTAGATTCAGTTAGCCTAAAATAAGTGGATATCAGACTTGATTCAGTTAGCCTTAAATAAAGACTAGGTTCAATTAGCCTTAAATAAAGACTAGATTCAGTTAGCCTTAAATAAGTGGATATCAGACTAGATTCAGTTAGCCTTGAATGAAGACTATGTTCAATTAGCCTTAAATAAAGACTAGATTCAGATAGCCTAAAATAAGTGGATATCAGACTAGATTCGGTTAGCCTTAACGGGGGGGGGGGGGGGGGGGGGGGGGGCAGAATAGTAGTTAGCCTTAAATGGGTGGAAACTCACAAGATATCCCATTCAACAGTCAAGAAACACATCAGATATCCCATTCAACAGTCAAGAAAAACTATCAGGTATCCCTTTCAACCACCAACAAACTCACCAGATATCCCATTCAATAGTCAAGAAACTCACCAGATATCCCATTCAATAGTCAAGAAACTCACTAGATATCTCATTCAAAAGTCAATAAACTCACTAGATATCCCATTCAATAGTCAATAAACTCACCAGATATCCATAAACAACCAAGAACATCACCAGATATCCCATCAACAGCCAATAAACTCATCAAATATTCCTTTCAACAGTCAATAAACTAACCAATATCCCATCAACAGTTAATAAACTCATCAAATATTCCTTTCAACCGCCAAGAAACTCACCAGATATCCCTTTCAACAGTCAAGAAACTCACCAGATATCCAATCAACAGTCAATAAACTCACCAGACATCCCATCAACAGTCAAGAAACTGATCAGATATCCCATCAACAGTCAATAAACTCACCAGATATCACTTTCAACAGTCAAGAAACTCACCAGATATCCCATCAACAGTCAATAAACTCACCAGATAACCCATCAACAGTCAATAAACTCATCAAATATCCCTTTCAACAGTCAATAAACTCACCAGATATCACTTTCAACAGTCAAGAAACTCACCAGATATCCCATCAACAGTCAAGAAACTCACCAGATATCCCATCAACAGTCAATAAACTCACCAGATAACCCATCAACAGTCAATAAACTCATCAAATATCCCTTTCAACAGTCAAGAAACTTACTAGATATCCCATTCATCAACCAAGAAACTCACCAGATATCCCATCAACTGTTAAGAAACTCACCAGTTATTCCATTCAACAACCAGTTATTCCATTCAACAACCAGATATCCCATTCAACAGTCAATAAACTCACTAGATATCTCATTCAACAGTCAATAAACTCATCAAATATCTCATTCAAAAGCCAAGAAACTTACCAGATCATCTACAATCTCCAGAATCTTTCTTTTGGCTGCCTCCATGCAGTCCTTAGGACCTTTGATCACTACCCTGTCACTATTCACACCACTACGAGGAAAGCTCACAATAACACCACCATAATCATCAGCAATCTGTCGCAAAACCTCTCCACGCCTTGCAACAAAATGCCGATGGTGTTTGGGGTCAACATGGAGCTCTCCCTCAACAACATTATCCTGTGGACAGAGAACAATGTAGATTATTCCTATGAAAAGCTTAATTCCAATAGATGACAAAACATACATCGAAAACAAAACAGTGGAAGAGATTGATCACTTTATCTATCTGGATACAAGCAAAGAAATTAGAATCAGAATAGCTAAAGCAGCAATGCCTTTCATAAGCCTTGCGATGTGAAAATCAAAACTTAGTACAAAAACAAAACTTAAGGCTATTAAAATCAAACGTACTATCAACCTTTACGTATGCATGTGAGAGCTTGAAAACAAAAGAAATAGAAATAAAATTGAACATATTTGAAAATAAATGTCTAAGGAAAATACTTGGTATTGCATGGAATGAATTTAAAATAAACGAGGAAATTAGAGAAATCGCCAATCAATCAGTAATCAAGAAAAGACGTCGGACATGTGATGAGAAGAGATAATAACAGAATAGCAAAGCAAGCCCTCAAGTGGAAAACAACATGTAGGAGGAAAAGAGGTTGACCTAGAGAAACACTAAGAAGAACATTAATTAGAGAGGCTAAGGCAGTAGGAACCGGCTCCCTCAATGAGATTGAGATGCTTGCACAGCACAGAGACAAATGGCGAGATTTGATAAAAGATCTTTGCAAGGATTGAGACTGCTAGAAAGAAAATGTATAAAAAGAGAAAGAGTATCTGGGTCTACAGATTAGTTTAGAGATTAGTTTAGAGATTAGTTTAGAGATTAGTTTAGAGATTAGTTTAGAGATACGGTACGGTACGGTACGGTACGGTACGGTACGATACGATAAGATAAGATAAGATAAGATAAGATAAGATAAGATAAGATAGATAGATAGATAGATAGATAGATAGATAGATAGAAAGTAAAGTCTTTTTATGACAGCTTATACCTCTAGCGGAGCACCCAGAAAGACTGAATTTTGCATGAATGTTATTTTTTTCCAATATTTCACACTAGCAGCTGTGAGCTCAGGTGTCTCTCACCATGCAGGCAGATATTCTTTCACTTTTTATTGTCGAGAGTTTGAAGATTATTCGGCAAATTTTTTTCCTTTCACCTTTACCAAGGACAGCCTATCAAGTTTGGCCTATTTTCGAATTCTAACCACTGAGGTTTCATTAGCATTCATACAGAATGCACAGTGGAACTCCTGTTTGTTTTTCTTTCTAAAACAGGGAGATAATAGTGGAATTGAATATAACAAGGGGGAGATAAACAGAGGTAGTTAACGTGAGAGTAGAGGGCGCAGTAAGGTTGCGTGAAAAACGGGCAGAGAATGACAGATTGAGACTCATGGAAAAAGCGTGCGGGGCGAGTGAAGGGGGTGATTAGATATAGGAAAACAAAAGGGTTGGAAAAAGATAGACGAGTTAATGCGTGAGTCCGATCCAGACGTGTGTGGGCAGACACTACGGAACTTGGAGGACTGTGATGTGGGGAAGTTTTTGTATGTATCAGGTTAGTGTGAAATAGTTACCGAGACGATCAGTCAGTGATTAGAGGAAAGGAATAGGCTTAGTGTTAGCCAAACAGTAATAGCTCTTATGAAGAGATAGTCATCCAGTGATAGAAGGGATGAATAGGCTTAGTGTTAGCCAAACAGTAATAGCTCTTATGAAGAGATAGTCATCCAGTGATAGGAGAGAGGAATAGGCTTAGTGTTAGCCAAACAGTAATAGCTCTTATGAAGAGATAGTCATCCAGTGATAGGAGAGAGGAATAGGCTTAGTGTTAGCCAAACAGTAATAGCTCTTATGAAGAGATAGTCATCCAGTGATAGAAGGGATGAATAGGCTTAGTGTTAGCCAAACAGTAATAGCTCTTATGAAGAGATAGTCATCCAGTGATAGGAGAGAGGAATAGGCTTAGTGTTAGCCAAACAGTAATAGCTCTTATGAAGAGATAGTCATCCAGTGATAGAAGGGATGAATAGGCTTAGTGTTAGCCAAACAGTAATAGCTCTTATGAAGAGATAGTCATCCAGTGATAGGAGAGAGGAATAGGCTTAGTGTTAGCCAAACAGTAATAGCTCTTATGAAGAGATAGTCATCCAGTGATAGAAGAGATGAATAGGCTTAGTACTAGCCAAAGTGACAATCGCTCTTATGACGAGAAGCCTAGTGCTAGACATATTATGGACATTTGTTAGTAGTGTGAAGAGACATTTATTAGAATTGTAGGTTGTGTTAATGGAAGCACGTCTGAACATATTAAGAACGTCATATTGAAGCCAGTATCATCGGTGTGAATAGACTTTATTCCACAGTCGAGGTCATGCACACATGGCTGATCTCCAGTCGTCTTAGTGACATATTATGGACATTTGTTAGTAGTGTGAAGAGACATTTATTAGAATTGTAGTTTGTGTTAATGGAAGCACAGCTGAACCTATTAAGAGACGTCATATTGAAGCCAGTATCATCAGTGTGAACAGACTTAACAACTATCATCAGGTATGAATCAGCCTGGCTTACAGACAGAATAAGAGTATTAGACTGTGAGCAAGAAAAGGGGAAGCTGTGAGTGCAGAGTGGGTGAACGTGTATAAATTGTATTCTACTTGCATTACTGTGCCTTTAAGATGTTGAACCAGGTCAAGCAAGGGGCCTGGTCGAAGAGACATTAAACTTGTTGTATTATTGAGTTGGTGTTGTTCTGGTATATTCATTGCTATCTACAGTTGGGAGGGGTTGTCCAGGCGACGAATGAGCCACAGGGGAGTCACAACGCGATCACAATGCAAGGACGGTCAGGGACCGACACGGCCAACGCAGCGTACAGGTGCTGAGCAGAAGTCTCGGGTGGTCGCAGATCTTGAGTCCACGAGAAGGCGTGAAGCCTGATCCTGAGTGTACCGGTGCCATCGACAGTATTAGGGGCCGAGATCGCTGAATTTTACCAGGAGGGGTAAAAACCCTGGTACATTTCAATCTGGGCTGTTATGCTATATTCTGGCAACAGATATGCAGATTTAGTAGTAAGATCACTGCCAATCAGAATAAGACAGACACAGGAACTGATTCTGCTGATCAGACTTTGAGAAGATTGTAACTTTATATTTGTAATACAATAAATATAGAAGATCATTGGAAACATGTAAAAGATATATTGAAAGAGACATGCGAAGAAACACTAGGGAAAATAGAACGCCAGAATAAGGCATGGATGACAGCAGAGACCCTGGACAAAATTAAAGAAAGAAAGAAAGAAAGCAGACATAAATAAAAGCAAAACGAGAAGTAATAAAGCCAAGATACAGGAAGCTTACACAGAGGTGAACAAAGAAGTGAGAAGATGCATTAAAAGGGATAAGAGGAAATATATAGATGAACTAGCTAAAGAGGCAGAAGAAGCAGCAAATAAAGGGAATATGAAAGAACTGTACAACAGCACAAAGAAATTAAGTGGAAAATACAAACAGATCAATGCCTTTATTAAAGATAAAGGAAATCTGCTTAGTAATATAAGGGAACACATGGAGAGATGGAAAGAGCACTTTGAAGAACTTTTGAATAGACCCGGCTCAAATAATCCTCCAGATATACTACCAGCAGATGAAGAGTTACACGTTAACTGTGGAAAACCAAGCAAAGAAGAAATAATGAAAGCCATCAAACTATTAAAAAATGGTAAAGCCACAGGACCAGATGAAATTCCTTCAGAAGCCATCAAAGCAGATATTAACACCTCTACCAAGATGCTACATAATCTATTAGATAAAATTTGGGAGAGGGAAGAAATACCTAAAGACTGTTATATAAAGAATGTTATACCTAAAGAAGGTTATATGATCAAACTACCAAAGAAAGGAAGTTTACAGGAGTGCACAAATTATAGGGGAATTATGCTACTATCAGTGCCAGGAAAAATATTAAGCAGAATCATTCTGGAGAGACTAAAAGAGGCCATAGAGAAACATTTGAGAGATGAACAAGCAGGTTTTAGGAAGAACAGATCATGTGCTGATCAAATAACTGCTCTACGTATAATAGTTGAACAAAGTTTAGAACTAAAATCCCCACTTTATATTGGATTCATATATTACGAAAAGGCATTTGATAGTTTAGACAGAAGAATGTTTTGGAAGTTGCTGAGTCATTACGGAATCCCCATAAAGTTTATTAACCTGATAAAAACAATGTATGAAGGAACGAAATGTAGTGTGGTGCATGAAGGAAGCTTACAAAAGCATTTGAAATAAGAACAGGAGTAAGGCAAGGATGCCTTCTGTCTCCATTTCTCTTTCTACTGGCCATAGATTGGATTATGAAAATAACTCAAAACAACAGAAATGGAATCCAGTGGTTACTGACCAAACAACTTGATGATTTAGACTTTGCTGATGACATAGCTCTCCTATCACACAGCCATCAACAGATGCAGGATAAAATGAGCATACTTGATGAGAGATCACAACAGCTAGGACTGGAGATTAATAGAGATAAGACTAACATTATGAGAATTAATACAGTTGGCAATAACCAAATAAAACTAGGACAAATACCTCTATTAGATGTACAATCATAAAATATATCTGGGCAGTAATATAAATAAAGAGGGAGGAACAGAAAATGATACCATAATAAAGATATCAAAAGCAAGAAGAGCTTTCATTGCACTGGGAAACATGGAAATCCAAAGAAATTAGGTTAAATACAAAAATAAAAATTTTCAACTCAAATGTTAAGGCGGTCCTATTATGTGGCTGTGAAACATGGAGAACAACAAAATTGACAATCACGAAGATACAGACTTTCATTAATGGATGCTTACGCAGAATAAAAGGATGGAAATGGCAGGACAAAATCACTAACATAGAACTATGGAAATGTACCAGTTCGTTCGTTCGTTCGCTTTCGTCAGCTTTGACCTCTGACGAAGTCCCACCCACTCAATTTTGTGGGACTGAATTTTGCGTGTAAATTCTGTTTCATCCCATTACAGGATGCCCCTCGCCATGCAGGCAGATTTACTCCGACTTCAGAGGTACTAATTTTTAGGGAATTAGTAAAACCCAGGTGTCCTCGCCAGGGTACGAACCCCGGCTGTTGCCGTGGTAAGCCAACCGCCTATCGATTGCGCTAACTGGACACCCAAAATGTACCAGTCAAACACCAGTGGATAAAGAGATACAGCGAAGACGATGGTGCTGGATAGGACACACACTACGAAAGCCAACTGAGAGTATTACACAGCAGACCCTTTTTTGGAATCCCCAGGGGAAAAGACAAAGAGGAAGACCAAGGAATTCTTGGAGAAGGCAGATAGAAGCAGAGATGAAGATGATGGGGAAGACATGGAATGATCTTAAAAGAATGGCAAAAAACAGAATGACTTGGAAAGTGTTTGTCGAAGACCTATGCTCCACTGGGAGCTAAAAAGGTAGAAGAAGAAGAAAAGACATCCACTACTACCAAAATATAATTCATAGAAATATTTGCTTTAACTAAAAACTGCACGTCTGGTGTCACAAATTGAAACCACTTCCATAAAATATCAATTTGAAAAATGAGAGGAATGTACTAAGCTCAGGACATCTATAAACACTGACAAATTTACAAGATTAGAATTAAAATAGAATGAAAATCAAGCTAAAGAGAAACAAATAAAAGACTAATTCAGCAATACAAATAGATATAACAGCTTTAAATCAGAAAGATATAAAAGAAACTTATACAGCACAAGTAAAGAACACATATAAGAAGCTGCAAGAAGAAGGGATTGAGCAGTGTTGAAGAGAAAATCCTGAAGAAAAAGTCACAACCAAATGTCAAAGCATAAAAAACAGCATACAAGAATCCTGTGACACCTTACTCAAAAATGAAAGTAACAAAAAACAAAAATGGATAACTGACATCTTAGAAAAAATGGAAGAAAGAAGACAAACGAAGAACTGAAATAAACAAAAGAATAGGTATGGCAAAAAGTAATTTTAATGCCATGAAAAATATACTAACATCAAAACAAATAACACCAGGACTAAAACTAAGAATAACAAAATGTTACATCTTCTCAATATTCATGTATGGTGCAGAAACATGAACATTAGACAAGAAAACAGAACAGAAAATTGAAGCCTTTGAAATGTGGATTTATAGAATAGGTCAAATTGGATGGAAAGAAAAGAGAAACAAATGGTGTGAAGTTTTAAAACAACTAAAAATGAAAAGAAAACTACTAAACACAATTAAGACAAGACAAATGAAATTTTTGGGGCATGTTAAAAAACACAACAGCCTAATAAAAGTAATATTGGAAGGGAAAATACAAGGTATAAGAGGCAGAGGCAGACCAAGACTAACATGGACGAGTAACATCAAAAGATGGACAAGTCAGCCTATGACAATCTGCACCATCAAAGCAAGAAACAGAGTGGAATGGCACTCCATAGTAGCCAACCTTCGATGCAGAGACGGCACTCGATGATGACAACTAAAATACTGCTTTGAGATGAAAACAAATGGCCAAGAAAACGACCAACAAGAAAGAGACTCACCAGATTTTTCACGAGATTCTCCAGCTCTATCTTGGCCTGCTTCACTCCATCTTCCTTGCCAATAATTGATATCGTCTCCTGATCTTGATCATTTCCTCCAGGGAAAATTATCCTCACACCCGTGCTCTCTCTGACCTGATATCCAGAGGAAGAATAAATCATCAAACACAGAAACAAATAAATCAAAGACACTGGTTTTTTTTCTCCAATATGCATTCACCCAGTGCTTGCACATTTCTCACCATTGTTTGCATAGATATTATAGCTGTTGTACTCATATGGATAGGGAGCCGCGATAGCTCAGTGGTTAGTGAACTGGACTACAAAGGACAAGAGGTAGGGTTCGATCCCAACCTACGGCTTCCAGGTTCACCCAGCCTTTAATGGGTACTGGATTTTTTTCTGGGAAAGTAAAGCGGCATGGGCTCAATACCGACCACATTACCCCAAAAATCATGCGTTGAAGGTCTGTAAAATTTATGGTCACTAACACCATATTCCCTAAACGCCACTTGGCGTGATAGGGTACTTTACTTTTTTTTTACTCATATTGATATTCTTCTTCTTCTGTCCTTCCTCATTTGCCTTTCAGCATTGAGGGGAGATGTAATTTGCAGTCTTTCGCTCTTCTGTTCACCTCTGCTGCTGTTATATTTCCTAGTGTTTCTGACATTCCGTCAATCCGTCTTTTTTGTGTTCAACCCTTGTGTCTGGTGTTCTCACAACATTTATTGAGGGCTCGTTGTGTTGTGTTTTGATCACTCTGCCGTGTCACGTGGTCAAACCATTTTATCTCTTGTTTCTTTATATATTCTATGGCGGGAGCTATTTCTAGCTTTTTTCTCAGTTCTTCATTTCTGATCTTGTCTCTCAGGTTGTTTCCTGTCATTCGTCTAACACATTTAATCTTAGTTGATGTTATTTTTCCTATTGTTCTTGCACCTAGGGTCCAGGACTGGCTTTGGTAGCACAACATTAGGATGAAGATTGTATTGTAGAGTGTCCATTTTGCCTCTTGAGTTATTTCCTTGTTGGACAATAATGGTGATAGTTGTGTCTATATATATATGGATATGAAAGGTGGAAATTCACAGGTAAGACATCATTAGCCACCATCATAAATTTGAGCTGTTTCTCATCCCTACTACTATGATGTTTTTAAACTTTCTTCTTCAGTGTTCTAGTAAGACACATGATGAGCTGGTTTCAATAGTCTGTTCTTGTATGTGCGTACAAGTCCTCATTTTTCCCCCAAATCTGCGCAGTGTCTAACACACTCTTTGGCAGGCTGCATCTTGGTTTGACATAGGAGTTTTCTTTTTTGTAGGGTGGATGTTGGCCAGAGCAGTTGGGCCCAGCCTACCTGTTTTTCTGTTTGGGTGTTCTCCTTTAGCCTTTCCTTCTCCCGATGGTAACTGCTAGGCAGCAGTGGTTTGTCTTCCGGGGTGTCCTTCCCTGTGGATTGAGCTTTAAATGTAGCTCTTAGATGCATGGTTTACATAGTCACCGGACACAGTGGGTGTTTTTTAAATGATTGCATAAGTTCCACCTGTTGTTCCCACACCGTTCTGTTAGGAGAGACCTGCCATGTGATCTTTGGTTCATGAGGTTAGATCTCAAGTCCTGTTTCCCAATTTCTTTTAAATTTTACACACTTATGATGGTGCACTCATTGGGAGGCAAGGCAAAGAAATGCATAAAAATGCAAAGCTGCAGTAGAGCTGATTGTAAAGGAGAAATGAAAACAAAAATGAAGGAAAAAAAACGGTATGGTTAAAGCTTTACGTAATAAATGGACAACACAAATCTGAACAACGTTTCGGCTCAATGGGCCTTCAGCAGGAACAAACAAACAACGCACACACACACAGATATGTAAGTAAATAAAAATGGTCATTGGTTTCTCAGTAAATCTAAAAGATGGATATCCTAAACTCAGGAAGTGACTGGCGTTGGTTACAAAAAGTCATTTTGACCACCACAACAACACAACTTATCAAAGACAACAACTTTTCTGTAAGAAAATACCAAAAATAACTTGCCTTTCTGATGTTAGCTCCTCCGCGTCCAATCAGAAACTTGTGATACTGTGGCTTGGCTTTCACATCTGCTGTAAAGCTGGACTCTTTCTGTAATAATTAATAAAAAAGATCAAAGATTAAAACCTAATAAAAAAGTCACCTTTAAAACCGAGCTCTATTTTGACCAAGCTTTTAAATCTTTGTATGGCTGTCAATGCCTGTTACTTTGCCTATCTTGCCGGTGTTTTTATCTGTGTCTTTCAGAGTCTGCCTCTTTTTCTTTTCCCTGCTGTTTCCCCATTTTAGAACTTGCTTTGTGGTTCTATGATTATTTCTTCTCATCACGTGTCGACATATCTCATCCACCTAAATTATCAATGATATTGTTCCTTCACAAATATTTATACAATCAACATTAATTTGCGGAAAGATGTCTGGCCAGGCAGTGGCAGACTGATTGCATTTTTAAAATTCCTTTCAAGTACAAAAGATTATGATTCAATTAAATTTATTCACAAGAAATGTAACTTTTAGGAATGGAGTAGATTCTGGACTCTGTGACAAGATTCTATATTACTGCTCAGGACTCAAGACAAGCAGCTCCTATCTAATGTTAGCAGCTCCTATATAATGTTAAGTCTCAGATGAGAAGCTGTATCTAGTTTTAAGTCTCAGATGAGCTGCTGTATCTTCTAATGTTAAGTCTCAGATGAGAAGCTGTATCTAGTTTTAAGTCTCAGATGAGCAGCTGTATCTTCTAATGTTAAGTCTTAGACGAGCAGCTGTATCTTCTAATGTTAAGTCTCAGACGAGCAGTTGTATCTTCTAATGTTAAGTCTCAGACAAGCAGCTGTATCTTCTAATGTTAAGTCTCAGACGAGCAGCTGTATCTTCTATTGTTAAGTCTCAGACAAGCAGCTGTATCTTCTAATGTTAAGTCTCAGACAAGCAGCTGTATCTTCTAATGTTAAGTCTCAGACGAGCAGCTGTATCTTCTATTGTTAAGTCTCAGACAAGCAATTGTATCTTCTAATGTTAAGTCTCAGAGGAGCAGCTGTATCTTCTAATGTTAAGTCTCAGACAAGCAGCTGTATCTTCTAATGTTAAGTCTCTGACAAGCAGCTGTATCTAATTTTAACACACTCCCTAACAAGGGTTTTGGTACCCTTACTGTAAACGCGCCGTTTTTTGGAAATTAAAAAACAAAAAGTTTAATAACAGCGATAAAATAAATTAAAATTGATCTAAAGCGTGCATTCTGTTGAGACAATGTATTCACAAATTCGGAAAAGCGTGTAATAAGAGAATTCCAAGGTTTCTGCTTCTTTTCTCTTTCTCACTGATACCTAAAAGGTGTCGTGGTTTATATCATTTGTCGTTCTTGAGCTGCTCGAACTGTCTGAATTAGTGATTTTCCTTTGTTGTTACATGTCTCTGTCACTGCATCTATCCATCTTCTTCTTTTCTCTTTCTCACTGGTACCTAAAAGGTGTCGTGGTTTATATCATTTGTCGTCCTTGAGCTGCTCGAACTGTCTGAATTAGTGATTTTCCTTTGTTGTTACATGTCTCTATCACTGCATCTATCCATCTTCTTCTTTTCTCTTTGTCACTGATACCTAAAAGGTGTCGTGGTTTATATCATTTGTCGTCCTTGAGCTGCTCGAACTGTCTGAATTAGTGATTTTCCTTTGTTGTTACATGTCTCTGTCACTGCATCTATCCATCTTCTTCTTTTCTCTTTGTCACCGATACCTAAAAGGTGTCGTGGTTTATATCATTTGTCATTTTTGAGCTGCTCGAACTGTATGAATTAGTTATTTTCCTTTGTTGTTACATGTCTCTGTCACTGCATCTATCCATCTTCTTCTGGGTCTTCCTCTTGGTCTTTTTCCATGCATTCTCGAGAAGAACACCCTTGATGGTGATTGGTAAGGGTTCATTCTGACCAGGTGGCCAAACCATTTAAGTTGTTGTTCTATATATTCTTGGCAGGGTTTAGTTCCTACCATTTTTCTTATGGTTTCATTTGGTATTCTATCTCTTCTTGTGTTGTTTATTACTTTTCTCAAGCATCGCATCGCACATGTATTGATCTTTCTTAAATGGGATTTAGAAAGGGTCCATGTTTGACTTTCATAGCACAAAGTTGGTATGAAAATGCTATTTATTATTTGTTGTTTAGCTGGCATAGAAATATTTGGATGTATTAGCAATGGTGAAAGCTGGTATGCGACAGCATTTGCTTTTTGTATTCTCATGTCAATTTCTCTGTCTATGGTAATTAAAACAAACTGTAAGAACACATCACAAATAAATCCCTTCGAAATAACACAAGAATGCTTGAATTTCTTTTACTACGGGCATTGAAATTCACTTATAACTTAAATTTGACTCCCATTGAAAATTGCATCGTGTTGCCAGCACAGTCACACACCAGAAGTCTCCATTACAAGGTTTTAGTGGAAATAATTGTGAAAATGATTGATAAATGAAAATCCGCAAATCGCGACTTTAGGCACTATCTACGAAAGCCGTAATTTGTGGCTCATGCTATGGAATGTGTTAAAGCTGAGATGAGCAGCTGTGTCTAATTGTAAAGCTGAAATGAGCAGCTGTGTCTAATTGTAAAGCTTCAACGCGCAGCTGTGTCTAATTGTAAAGCTTCGATGAGCAATTATATCTAATTTTAAGGCTGAGATGAGCAGCTGTGTCTAATTGTAAAGCTTCGATGAGCAATTATATCTAATTTTAAGACTGAGATGAGCAGCTGTGCTGGACAGCTAGAAATGTAACTTCTGATTGACTAACATCTGACTAACAGAACATCTTAGATAGAACTAAAATCCATGTTAGATGAGCTACTGTACTACCAATGCTAGAACTTTACCTTCTCATTAACTAAAGAGCAACTGTACTACTAATGTTAGAACTTTACCTTCTCACTGATTAAAGAGCTACTGTACTACTAATTCTAGATCTTTACCTTCTCATTAACTAAAGAGCTACTGTACTACCAATGTTAGAACTTTACCTTCTCATTGATTAAAGAGCAACTACTAATTCTAGATCTTTACCTTCTCATTAACTAAAGAGCTACTGTACTACCAATGTTAGAACTTTACCTTCTCATTAACTAAAGAGCTACTGTACTACCAATGTTAGAACTTTACCTTCGCATTAACTAAAGAGCTACTGTACTACCAATGTTAGAACTTTACCTTCTCATTGATTAAAGAGCAACTACCAATTCTAGAACTTTACCTTCTCATTAACTAAAGAGCAACTGTACTACCAATTCTAGAACTTTACCTTTTCATTGATTAAAGAGCAACTACCAATTCTAGAACTTTACCTTCTCATTAACTAAAAAGCAATTGTACTACCAATTCTAGAATTTTACCTTCTCATTAACTATAGAGCAACTGTACTACCAATTCTAGAACTTTACCTTCAAATTAACTAAAGAGCAACTGTACTACCAATTCTAGAATTTTACCTTCTCATTAACTAAAGAGCAACTGTACTACTAATAATATAAACTTTACCTTCTCATTGATTAAAGAACTACTGTACCACCAATTTTATAACTTTACCTTCTCATTGATTAAAGAGCTACTACCAATTCTAAAACTTTACCTTCTCATTAACTAAAGAGCAACTGTACTACCAATGTTAGAACTTTACCTTCTCATTAACTAAAGAGCTACTGTACTACCAATGTTAGAACTTTACCTCCTCATTAACTAAAGAGCTACTGTACTACTAATTCTAGATCTTTACCATCTCCTTGATTAAAGAGCAACTACCAATTCTAGAACTTTACCTTCTTATTAACTAAAAAGCAACTGTACTACCAATTCTAGAACTTTACCTTCTCATTGATTAAAGAGCAACTACCAATTCTAGAACTTTACCTTCTCATTGATTAAAGAGCAACTACCAATTCTAGAACTTTACCATCTCATTGATTAAAGAGCAACTACCAATTCTAGAACTTTACCTTCTCATTGATTAAAGAGCAACTACCAATTCTAGAACTTTACCTTCTCATTAACTAAAAAGCAATTGTACTACCAATTCTAGAACTTTACCTTTTCATTGATTAAAGAGCAACTACCAATTCTAGAACTTTACCTTCTCATTGATTAAAGAGCAACTACCAATTCTAGAACTTTACCTTCTCATTAACTATAGACAAACTGTACTACCAATTCTAGAATTTTACTTCTCATTAACTAAAGAGCAACTGTACTACTAATAATATAAACTTTACCTTCTCATTGATTAAAGAACTACTGTACCACCAATTTTATAACTTTACCTTCTCATTGATTAAAGAGCTACTACCAATTCTAAAACTTTACCTTCTCATTAACTAAAGAGCAACTGTACTACCAATGTTAGAACGTTACCTTCTCATTAACTAAAGAGCAACTGTACTACCAATGTTAGAACTTTACCTCCTCATTAACTAAAGAGCTACTGTACTACCAATGTTAGAACTTTACCTCCTCATTAACTAAAGAGCTACTGTACTACCAATTCTAGAACTTTACCTTCTCATTGATTAAAGAGCAACTACCAATTCTAGAACTTTACCTTCTCATTGATTAAAGAGCAACTACCAATTCTAGAACTTTACCTTCTCATTGATTAAAGAGCAACTACCAATTCTAGAACTTTACCTTCTCATTGATTAAAGAGCAACTACCAATTCTAGAACTTTACCTTCTCATTAACTAAAAAGCAATTGTACTACCAATTCTAGAACTTTACCTTCTCATTTATTAAAGAGCAACTACCAATTCTAGAACTTTACCTTCTCATTGATTAAAGAGCAACTACCAATTCTAGAACTTTACCTTCTCATTGATTAAAGAGCAACTACCAATTCTAGAACTTTACCTTCTCATTGTAAAGAGCAACTACCAATTCTAGAACTTTACCTTCTCATTAACTAAAGAGCAACTGTACTACTAATAATTCTAGAACTTTACCTTCTCATTTATTAAAGAGCAACTACCAATTCTAGAACTACCTTCTCATTGATTAAAGAGCAACTACCAATTCTAGAACTTTACCTTCTCATTAACTATAGACAAACTGTACTACCAACTAGAATTTTACTTCTCATTAACTAAAGAGCAACTGTACTACTAATAATATAAACTTTACCTTCGCATTGATTAAAGAGCTACTATACCACCAATTTTATAACTTTACCTTCTCATTGATTAAAGAGCTACTACCAATTCTAAAACTTTACCTTCTCATTAACTAAAGAGCTACTGTACTACCAATGTTAGAACTTTACCTTCTCGTTAACTAAAGAGCTACTGTACTACCAATGTTAGAACTTTACCTTCTCATTAACTAAAGAGCAACTGTACTACCAATTCTAGAACTTTACCTTCTCATTGATTAAAGAACAACTACCAATTCTAGAACTTTACCTTCTATTAACTAAAAAGCAACTGTACTACCAATTCTAGAATTTTACCTTCTCATTAACTAAAGAGCAACTGTAATACTAATTCTAGAACTTTACTTTCTCATTAACTAAAGAGCAACTACCAATTCTAGAACTTTACCTTCTCATTAACTAAAGAGCAACTACCAATTCTAGAACTTTACCTACTCATTAACTATAGAGCTACTGTACTACCAATTCTAGAATTTTACCTTCTCATTGATTAAAGAGCTACTGTACTACCAATTCTAGAATATTACCTTCTCATTAATTAAAGAGCAACTGTACTACAAATTCTAGAACTTTATACCTTTTCATTAACTAAAGAGCTACTACCAATTCTAGAACTTTACCTTCTCATTGATTAAAGAGCTACTGTACTACCAATTCTAGAACTTTATACCTTCTCATTAACTAAAGAGCAACTACCAATTCTAGAACTTTACCTTCTCATTAACTATAGAGCTACTGTACTACCAATTCTAGAACTTTACCTTCTCATTGATTAAAGAGCTACTGTACTACCAATTCTAGAACTTTACCTTCTCATTAACTAAAGAGCAACTACCAATTCTAGAACTTTACCTTCTCATTAACTAAAGAGGAACTACCAATTCTAGAATGTTATCTTCTCATTGATTAAAGAGCAACTACCAATTCTAGAACTTTACCTTCTCATTAATTAAAGAGCAACTACCAATTCTAGAACTTTACCATCTCATTAACTAAAGAGCTTATGTACTACCAATTCTAGAATTTTACCTTCCCATTGATTAAAGTGCTACTACTAATTCTAGAACTGTACCTTCTCATTAACTAAAAAGCTTATGTACTATCAATTCTAGAATTTTACCTTCTCATTGATTAAAGTGCTACTACCAATTCTAATACTGTACCTTCTCATTAACTAAAGAGCTATTGTGCTACCAATTCTAGAATTTTACCTTCTCATTGATTAAAGTGCTACTACCAATTCTAGAACTTTACCTTCTCATTAACTAAAGAGCTTATGTACTACCAATTCTAGAATTTTACCTTCTCATTGATTAAAGAGCAGCTACCAATTCTAGAACTTTACCTTCTCATTGAACAAAGAGCTACTGTACTACCAATTCTAGAATTTTACCATCTCATTAATTAAAGAGCAACTACCAATTCTAGAACTTTACCTTCTCATTAACTAAAGAGCAACTACCAATTCTAGAACTTTACCTTCTCATTAA
Source organism: Megaustenia siamemsis (assembly GCA_032433765.1). Taxonomy (NCBI): domain Eukaryota; kingdom Metazoa; phylum Mollusca; class Gastropoda; order Stylommatophora; family Ariophantidae; genus Megaustenia; species Megaustenia siamemsis. The sequence goes on along the minus strand of JAVIAB010000104.1, from coordinate 31,923,355 downwards.
CTAAAGAGCAACTACCAATTCTAGAACTTTACCTTTTCATTGATCAAAGAGCAACTACCAATTCTAGAACTTTACCTTCTCATTGATTAAAGAACAACTACCAATTCTAGAACTTTACCTTCTCATTGATTAAAGAGTAACTACCAATTCTAGAACTTTACCTTCTCGTTGACTAACTCCAAAAGCTGTTGTCTGGCATTCTCCACATCTGCACTGGGTCCACGGATTATCACTTTGTCACTTTTGGCTCCCTCTTGTGGGAAGCGGATCATAACGCCGCCACACTCCTCACTGATTGAGCGGATGAATCTGCCTTTGGCTCCAATCAGAGAGTTGTGGAGTCTTTGGGGAATGTCGATAGTAATTTCCTTAATGTTTCCCTGGAAATAAGCATGGGGAAAATTCTTCAAGTTCTCTGTACAGAAGGTCAAGATATTGCAGGGGGAATCAACAACAAGCTGGTTTGAAATATTACAAATGTTTCAACTTTGTGGACAATTAAAAAAACTAGACAAACCAGCTTTTCAATCAGATCTAAAATGTCTTCTAAAAGGGACAAATGTAATCAAATTAGTCAATTAATAGAAAAAATTCATAATTTAAAAAACCCACAAAACAGACAACAAATCTCAAAAAGCCATAATAAGAGAACTCAAAATGATGGCCAGATATAGGTAACAATACACAAAATGATATGTCATACAGTAATCCTTGATATAAAAACAATTTGAAAAATGTGAGCAGAGAAGAGGCCTGGTTTGAAATAAATGCATCTTGAAGTTAAATGATAGACAGTTTTTTTTTTTTTTCTGAGCAAAGATGGGTAACTTTATGTTGTTTGGTTACAAGATAGAGAACTTTATATGTCTTCACCTTAAACGATGGCTAATTATATGAGTTTAAAGTTACAGATGGAAAACTGTGTCATCAAGTTTAAAGATGGACAACTTAACACGCATCGGTCAAAATATGGATAACTTAACAAATACAGGTCAAAATATGGACAACTTAACAATTACAGGTCAAAAGATCAAGAACTTAACACGTATTGAAAATATGGACAACTTAACAATTACTGGTCAAAAGATGGACAACTTAACTCATTCAACATGGAAGGTTTTTATCAACCCAATGGAAGAGATTTCAGAAACAAAATTCTTCAAGGTTTTAAATATCAATCTACATGTTGATATTTATCTAACACTTAACATATGATATATGAATTTTTATATAATTGAACAAGGAATTAGATTTCACCAATACCAAGATAAATAAAGACATGTCAATGAATAAGGTTTGATGACAGTTCACACTAATCAAATTGAGAGTGTCGCACTATGTGGCCGAAATCGGCATGGCGCACAATAAGTTGAAATGTAGGGAAAGAGTTAATGGTCTCAGGTTGATGTTGATCTAATGGCAATATGAGCCATTAGTTGTTAATCAGCTTGGTAAATATAGTGGACTGCAATGGCTCTCTTAATCACTCAGAGTCTGCTGGTAAAACTGCAGTTTGTCCATCCTTGAGGTTCATGGGAAAGGACAATTATTTTAAATTTAATAAAAGAACAACTTTGATCTTTTAGATTAAAATGTGGACACACTTGTCTCTATAGAGATAAAATGTGGACACACTTGTTTCTATAGAGATAAAATGTGGACACACTTGTTCTATAGAGATAAAATGTGGACACACTTGTTCTCTAGAGATAAAATGTTGACACACTTGTTCTATAGAGATAAAATGTTGACACACTTGTTCTATAGAGATAAAATGTTGACACACTTGTTCTATAGAGATAAAATGTGGATACACTCATTCTATAGAGTTAAAATGTGGACACACTTATTCTATAGAGATAAAATGTGGACACACTTGTTCTATAGAGATAAAATGTTGACACACTTGTTCTATAGAGATAAAATGTGGACACACTTGTTCTATAGAGATAAAATGTGGACACACTTGTTCCATAGAGTTAAAATGTGGTTACGCTTGTTCTATATAGTTAAAATGTGGTTACGCTTGTTCTATATAGTTAAAATGTGGATACACGTGTTCTATATAGTTAAAATGTGGACACTTTTAAGTTATGTTGATAAATCTAGACGACACAGACATACGACTAATATGTAATTTGTACTGGGAGCAAACAGCAATAATAAGATATAACAAAGAGAACTCTACACCCATGGACATAAAAAGAGGAGTAAGACAAGGATGCATCCTATCACCAAGCTTGTTCAATCTATACACTGAGCAAATCTTTAAAAACATCTCAGAGATACCAGGCCTAAACATTAATGGAAAGATAATCAATAACCTAAGATATGCTGATGATACTGTTCTACTAGCAGAAAATCCTAAAGACCTACAACACTTACTTAATGTCATAAACACAACAAGCACAAAATATGAACTAGAAATGAATATCAAAAAGACTAAAACTATGATCATAAACAAAGAAAATTCTCAAGACCTACAATTAAATATCACAGTTGAGGGAACAGATCTGGAGACAGTCCAGAGCTACAACTACCTGGGACATACTATAACCAATGATGGAAAATGCCAAATTGAAATAAACAAAAGAATAGGTATGGCAACAAGTAATTTTAATGCCATGAAAAATATACTAACAACAAAACAAATATCAACAGGGCTGAAACTAAGAATGGCAAAATATTACATCTTCTCAATATTCCTGTATGGTGCAGAAACATGGACATTTGACAAGAAAACAGAACAGAAAATTGAAGCCTTTGAAATGTGGATTTATAGAAGAATAGGTAGAATTGGATGGAAACAAAAGATAACAAATGATGAAGTTTTAAAACAACTGAAAATAAAAAGAGAACTACTAAATACAATTAAGACAAGACAAATGAAATTTTGGGGGCATGTTAAAAGATACAACAGCCTACTAAAAGTAATATTGGAAGGAAAAATACAAGGTGGCAGAGGCAGACCAAGACTAACATGGACGAGTAACATCAAAAGATGGACAAGTCAATCTATGACAGCCTGCACCATCAAAGCAAGAAACAGAGTAGAACGGCGATCCATGGTAGCCAACCTTCGTTGCGGAGAAGGCACTTGATGATGATGATAACTGATCTTTAAAGTTAAATTTGTAGACACACTTGTTATTTTGAAGTTACATTTGAAGACGTGTTCTTTTTTGTTTAACCTGGCACATATTTCTTCTTTTGGGTTCAATTATGCACAAATTATGTTTTAAACAACAAAATATCAACGGCTAAGTAATTTTCGTGTGTTAAAATGCTGGCTTACCATCTCTTTTTAGATATTTGTTCTTTGGGGCCCATCAATGTAAAATTTTAAATAATAAATACAAGACAGCTAAGTATTCTGATATTCAAATTCTCACTTACCATTTCTTTCTGGATAGCCTCTATCTTGGCCTGAGCCTTCTCCACATTTGATTTCTTGCCAGTAATTGTAATGACATCACTATCACTGTTCTCACTAGGAAGATCAATCCTGGTATCTGTCTCTTCTCTTATCTAAGCATTAAGATGTAAGAGATATTTAAGTATCTGAGTATGAAATGTAAGTTTAGTGTCTTTTCTTTTTTTCTTCTACCTTTCAGCTCCCAGTGAAGCATAGGTCTTCAACAAACACTTTCCAAGTCGTTCTGTTTTTTGCCATTCTTTTAAGATCATTCCATGTCTTCCCCATCATCTTCATCTCTGCTTCTATCTGTCTTCTCCAAGAATTCCTTGGTCTTCCTCTTTGTCTTTTCCCTGGGGATTCCAAAAAAGGGCCTGTTGTGTAATACTCTCAGTTGGCTTCCATAGTGTGTGTCCTATCCAGCGCCATCGTCTTCGCTTTATCTCTTTATCCACTGGTGTTTGACTGGTACATTTCCATAATTCTATGTTAGTGATTTTGTCCTGCCATTTCCATCCTTTTATCCTGCGTAAGCATCCATTAATGAAAGTCTGTATCTTCGTGATTGTCAATTTTGTTGTTCTCCATGTTTCACAGCCATATAATAAGACTGCCTTAACATTGGAGTTGAAAATGTTTATTTTAGTATTTAACCTAATTTCTTTGGACTTCCATACATTTCTCAGTGCAACAAATGCTCCTCTTGCTTTTGATATCCTTATTTTGGTATCATTTTTTGTTCCTCCCTCTTTGTCTATATTACTGCCATATACACATAATATTGTACGTCTAGTAGAGGTATTTCTCCTATTTTTATTTGGTTATTGCGAACTGCATTAATTCTCATAATTTTGGTCTTATCTCTATTTATTTTCAGGCCCATCTGTTGTGATCTCTCATCAAGTATGCTCATTTTATCTTGCATCTGTTGATGGTTGTGTGGTAGGAGAACTATATCATCAGCAAAGTCTAAATTATCAAGTTGCTAGGTTGCTAGGTCAGTGACCACTGGATTTCATTTCTCTTGTTTTGAACTACAGAAGTTTAGTGTAAACAATACAAATTTACACATAGGCAAAAAAAAAAAATGTTAACAACCACTCCTAACCAATTTCTTGATGTTGAATACACAAAAATAAATTTTAAAAAAAACAAAAAAAACAGATCAAGTAACAATCATAAAAAGAGCAAATGTTATTAATGTGACTATAACATTTACAGAGGGGGCCCTAAAATTTATGTACAGAATCTGATGGTCATGTGGTGATGCTAACATTCATATGAATAACTGTTGTTGTTAGGCTCAACATCACTGCAGACTGGACGAACCCTTAGGTGATCTGATATCCTCCTCAAGAATATTCCAGGAGAATCCAGGCTGGCATGCTTGCACTCTGTAGTGCAATGTGGGCAAGTTTTTGCTGTAACTGATCGGCGACCACATTTTATGACCTACTCTTTTTGTTTTTAACAGTCCAGAGTTCTTTTATATTTATGTGAGTGCACACTGGACCTCCCGGTTACTGCCGCTTTCCAAGAGGGCTAGACATCAGATCTCACTACCCAAGAGATCAGGGGGAAAGTAATGTCACGCAGAAAACCAAAGATAAATATTTTTTTGTCTATTTTTGAAAAATCACTAATTACTAGCACCTGTGGTCGGCTATGAACCTGGGTTCTTCCTATTCAACGTCACTATTCCTGGTCTACTCCTGGTATTCCTGGGTCTTCCTGGCTTTCTGTTTTCCTGTGGGTTCTATGTCAGTGCCTGTCGTGAATTATTTTTAATTTTTTATACCCTTGACAAAATTGATCCATTTCAAAGACCAATGAGTGTACTATTAAAAGAGAATGTGTAAAAACAAGTGACACATTTTATGCAGGCACATGATTGTGAAGGAGTTCATAAATAATAATCACTTGATGTAAATAAGATATGGCCTAATAAAAGATTTGTAATTAACTCACAGACAGCATATAATATTAACAGGTTGGCTGTTAATGCGTAGTTTTTTTTACTTGTTTCGTTACGGTAAATTTAGGCACATATTTTTATGTGACACTGGTTGCTAGGAACTCTTCAACATGAAAGTACACTACATTTTTTTTATGTTTCCCGCTTTGTTCACGGGTAATAGTGGATTCCAACATTTTCAAAATTTGTGTTTGAAAATCGGTGAAATTCAATCTAGGGATCCTTTTCATTTTTTAAATTTTTTTTTTATAGCCTACTAGATGAAATTAGGTCATCGGATTGTGATTACTTTTATGAAAATTTTGTGGAAAGTGATTTTTAAAATAAGATTTATTCAATTTAGAAGTAAAAGTAAAGTAACGTCATGCCAAGCGGTGTATAAAGAATATGGTGTTAGTGGCCATAATTTATTATAGACTTTCGACACATGATTTTCAGGGAATGTGGTCAGTATTATGCCCGTGGCCCTTTAATTTCCCAAAAAAAATCCAGTACCCATTTAGGGGGGGGGGGGGGGGGCAGAAACCATCAATCAGGATCGAACCCGACCTCTTGTCCTTTGTAGTCCAGTTCACTAACCACTGAGCTATCGCAGGCTCAAGCCTAGGAATTCTAGTCCAGAGGCTAACATCTTTTATTTCAAGACCACTCAATCCCCAGCTAAACAGCTGAGAAAAGACTTGACAATCATGACAAAATAAAAAGGGTGGGCACACAAAAAATAGAAGATAACTAGAGGACAAAGAGCTTTGAACGTTCTTGATTCACCTATGACAATCTGTTGGGCACATTATTACAAGATATAAGCCCCAAGAACCATAACCCCACTGTACAGTGTATTAAACTATACCTTTTTGATGGTGTTCCCTCCCTTTCCAATAATATTTTTATGAAAATCCTTGAAAATGTGTACTTGAGCTTGATAATTGTTCTCCACCTGAAGGAAAGGAAAAGAAAAAAAGAATTAATTTTTCTTATATTCACAATTCACCATCTCTCCTCCATTGCTAATTTGATTTCAATAATGAGGGAAGTTTAGCATGCATATATCTTTAGAGAAGAATGTTTGCCCGCTGCAAAATGTCGAATTCCAAAAAATGTGTATTTTGAGGTTGCCATTTTTACAATTTACAAAGGTATCGTAATCCAGTATTAAAGTTGACATTTTATTTACATGATTTCAATTTATGACACCGCACATGTAAAACGTAAAATATTTCTGCTAAAGTAAATATTTATCAATGCTATTTTAGTAGAATAATGCCCCCTTAACTAAGAGATCAAAGACTGGCTAATCTGAGAGTTTAAAGGGGCTGAAATATTCAATTTTTAATCACAAAAGTGTGAACATCTTAAGATACAGCCTATTTTAATCACTAAGTGTATAACAGCATAGGTATTATACCTTCTAGGAAAGGTATAAGCAAATCAGATAAAGTACCAGTGACAAACAACTATACTCAATATTGGAAACCCAAATCAAAAAGCTGACATTGCACCACATACTTCAATGTTGGACACCCAAATCAAAAAGCTGATATTGCACTACATACTTCAATGTTGGACACTCAAATCAAAATGCTGATATTGCACCACATACTTCAATGTTGGACACCCAAATCAAAAAAGCTGATATTGCACCACATACTTCAATGTTGGACACCAAAATCAAAATGCTGATATTGCACCACATACTTCAATGTTGGCAACCCAAATCAAGATGTTGATATTGCACTACATACTTCAGTGTTGGCCACCCAAATCAAGATGCTGATATTGCACTACATACTTCAGTGTTGGTCACCCAAATCAAGATGCTGATATTGCACTACATACTCCAGTGTTGGCCACCCCAATCAAGATGCTGATATTGCACCACATACTTCAATGTTGGCTACCCAAATCAAGATGCTGATATTGCACTACATACTTCAATGTTGGCTACCCAAATCAAGATGCTGATATTGCACTACATACTTCAATGTTGGCAACCCAAATCAAGATGCTGATATTGCACTACATACTTCAGTGTTGGCCACCCAAATCAAGATGCTGATACATGAACTATGTTCTTCAATGTTGGACATAGTCCTCTGTGTTCAATAGAAAATCCCAGCAATAGGAGACTTAAGAGAAAGAGTATCTGGGTCTATGCCCTATGGGCCGGCAATGGCTCAAAAGGTCAATAGATAAGATAAGATAAGATAAGATAAGATAAGATAAGATAAGATAAGATAAGATAAGATAAGATAAGATAAGATAAGATAAGATAAGATAAGATAAGATAAGATAAGATAAGATAAGATAAGATAAGATAAGATAAGATAGATAGATAGATAGATAGATAGATAGATAGATAGATAGATAGATAGATAGATAGATAGATAGATAGATAGATAGATAGATAGATAGATAGATAGATAGATAGATAGATAGACATACAGATGCAGGCAGGCAGACAGACAGACACAATCAGACAGACAGGAGACTATACAAATTACCGCAGCAACAAACATTCTAACTGTGAGAAGCAAAATGTCCCCTTCCCACTCAAAGTTCAACGAAACAAAAGTCAAAACATAAACAAACACTTACCAATTGTTGGGCCAGAATTTGTAAATGTTTGAAAGCCTTGTCGACGTCACTTTTAGGACCCCGTAGCGTCACAACGTCACTCTTTTTACCTGGGTCTGGAAATGTTATTTGAACCTGATTGAACTTGTCCCTGATTTCCCTGATACTTTCACCCTTAGATCCTATAATTTGACGATGAAATCGATGTTCGATGATGATGTCACGTGTCTTCTCATTTTCCTGTTGAAAAATATGAATCTTTTTTTGAGGCAGATTTCAAAAGAAGGTTCAGTAATGGATTTAATGGGCAGGTAGGTGTGTGTTCCTTTAGTGTGTTCGAAGAATATGTGCCAGTGCCAGTAAAAGTAAAGTAAAGAGCCCCGTCACGCCAGGTGGCGTATAGGGAATATGGTGTTAGTGACCATAATTTTTACATACCTTCAGCTCATGATTTTTGGAGTAACATGGTCGGTATTACGCCTGTGCCGCTTTACTTTCCCAGAAAAAAATCCAGTACCTATTTAAGGCTTGGTGAACCTGGAAGCCATCGATTAGGATTGAACCCGACCTCTTGTTCTTTGTAGTCCAGTTCACTAAACACTGAGCTATCGCGGCGGCTCCCCAACACCCCCCAGTGCCAGTTGATAAAGAAATAGACATTTGATTAACAAGGCAAACTATTTATTGAGACAGCTAGCCCCTTTACTTTAGCACAAGATAGCATCTATCATCACAAAGAAACATCTTATAATGCGTATATTCATTCCCATCTTGTGCTGTTAGTTCAAATATGGTCTCTCACAGATAAACATAATAAAAGGAAGCCAGCCACCACAGAGATGAGATGTTTGAGAAAAATGTTTGGAGTGACCAAAAGAGACAGAATTAGAAATGTCATAAGAGAGAGAGAGATTGGCCATTGAATCAATTGTGAACTACATGCAGTTAATAAATGAAATGCTTTTCTCATCTGAAAAGAATGTCAAAGGGTTCTATACCACGCCCAACAAATATTGAAGGACAAAATGGAAGAAGAGTTTGTGGTCGACCCAGAATCAGATAGACTGACAACATCTAAGAAATGCAGAAAGACAAGTGGTACTTAATTATGCTATGCTGAAGTCTGATGTGTTGGCCAAAATGCACAAATAAACCACAACATTACGCATAAACACCTACTTAACATCCTTTTATGGGTTGATGACAAAGATGACTATCAATTCCTTTAGTAGCCTTCAGCTGAATGCTGAAGAGGGAAAGTACAAGCTACTAAAATTCAATTTAGAGACTGAAGTAGAATGTAACGTTTATATGAGCTTTACATGAGTGAGTGCCTTTCAGTTATGAGTTGGTTTCTAATTACAATTCATGCCTCTTGTTCTAACGATGAGAAAAGTGTGCTGTCAATGGATGGATGTATTGGAAGATACTGGCACTGCAGGTCCACTAAACAAGTGTTTTACTCAACGGGGAAATAAAAAACATTATGAAAATGTGAAGGATATCAAAGAATAAAGGAATCAAATGAGGTGGCTAGCCGAGGACAAAGATGTGTTTGAGGGCCATTCTAAATATGAATCTGATACGGAATCAATCAAATGAGGTGGCTAGCAGAGGACTAAGATGTGTTTGAGAGCCATTCTAAATATGAATCTGATACGGAATCAATCAAATGAGGTGGCTAGCAGAGGACAAAGATGTGTTTGAGGGCTATTCTAAAAATGAATCTGATAAGGAATCAGATGAGGTGGCTAGCCGAGGACAAAGATGTGTTTGAGGGCCATTCTAAATATGAATCTGATAAGGAATCAAATGAGGTGGCTAGCAGAGGACAAAGATGTGTTTGAGGGCCATGTTAAGAAATTTATGGAGTCTGCCCTAGATAAAGTTATCAACGAGAAATCTATATGCTGATTTGGATGCATAAATAGTACAGTGCCCAGTTAGCAGCTCTCAATCTAAACCGTACATTTCCAATGGGAATAATATTTACCCCTTTGATCAAAGAGTTACTTTCAGTTAAGTTTCACTTATCGTTATCGAAGTACCTAACATATTTTTAGGTTACTCGGTTGATTGGCCTCTTCAGTTCCCACTCACTTAGCTTGACTTGTTAGTCTGCTACTGCAGGCACTGTGGGGAGGTGGAGTAGAATCTTGATCTACAGTTGCTGCTGATCCTGACAAAGTGTCGGCCATAAGTCTCTGACCACATTAATCTTTTAGCTGCTAATATACTGTTTTTGGTTTGTTTATTGAGTTATTGAGTTATTTGCGGGTCATCATCATTGCACTCCGAACATGTCCATAGGTGCTCAGATCCCCTCCTCAGTTATTTAGTTATTTGCGAGTCATCATCATTGCACTCCGAACATGTCCATAGGTGCTCAGATCCCCTCCTCAGCAATTCCCTCAGTGTCCAGCGACTGACGACTCCAGTTCTATGTTGGTTGATAAGTCTTCTTACACGGCCACCAAGTTTCTCATTTCTGGCCGTGCCCATCTTAACTCCCATTTCCATCATCCGAAGAAGTGACGTTGATCTGTGTTTGTCGAAGTCCTGTGCTCTTCCAACATCTCGAAGGGCATTGATGATGTCCGCCCGATCCATCGGTTGCCCGTCCTCAACGACAGCGCAGCTAGCCAACCTGTACGCTCTCTCATTTCCCCGTACTCCCGCATGTCCAGGGACATAGACAAAGGTGACCTTACGTATTTTGGATTTCTGCAACGACTCTACCCATTGCATGCGTACATAGCCCGCCTCCACTTTTTTTATCATGCTCATCGAATCACTCAGTATACATGCGTAGATGTAGTCTTGTGACTCTAACCATTTGAATGCCTTGGTCACTGCCATCACCTCCATTGTCATGCTACTCGTGGTCATGACGTATGCACCACTGTCTTCCTTGGCTATTCTGCCTGCTGAGCATGCTGTAAATGCCCATGCACTTCTTTCGTGTCGTCTTACAGATCCGTCTGTATAGATGACTGCATCTTTCTCATCGGTATTGTCGCAGATGAGACCGTTGACCTCAGCATTAACCACGACCGGGTTCTGTTCCCTACTTTTCCTGTCGAGTGTGACAATACATGAGAAAGTTCCCTTGAATGATGTAGGCACCGGTATCCACTCCTCACCAACGCTGTTTTTGGTTTGTCTCATTGCAGTGAATTTAGGCACATTTTTACATTACACCAGTTACAGAAACTCTTCAATGTGAAAGTACATTAAATTTGCTGCTATTTCCTGCTTTGTTCCCAGCAATTTTTTTTTTTTTTTTTCGTTCGCCAGCTTTTACCTCTGACAAACTCCCTAGAGACTAGGAACTGAATTTTACGTGCTAATCCACTTGTCCCTGGCAACCGTGTGCACAGGGGCTCCTCACTGCACAGGCAGATAACTCCGACTTCGGAGGTACTCAAATTTATTCCATCGATGAGTAATTGACGTTTCAAGCCGAGCCTCGCTGTTGAGACCAGGTGTGGTTGCCGCAAAGAGAAATCATAAATAGAAATTCCAACCGGTGTAGCTGGGATTTGAACCCACAACTTCTCTGTCTTGAGGCAGGCGTCTTGCCTCGAGACCAATCAGTCCCCCTATTAACAGCAAATGAAAGATTCTAACATTTTCAATTCTTTGAAAATCATTATCAAAATTCTGTTACGCCAATTTACCTCATGTTTTTTTTAAGATTCTGTGTTGAAAGATCATCAAATGTTGATGATTTACCACAAGAATATGTGCAAAGTAAATATATTTTATTTAATTTAGAAAGTGATAGTTTGATAATGATTAAATTTTGAGTCAAAGAAATAGAGTGTGCTTTTTGAAGTATTTTACAAAATTGGTCCTGTAATATATTTTGCCACATGAGTACCTCTCTTCCCCCTCCTCCCTTTTTCTACTTGTCATTCTACTAGCAGTAAAATTACTAACTGTAAAATTACTACTAACTGTAAAATTATTCTTCTTCTTTTACCTTTTTAGCTCCCAGTGGAGCATAGGTCTTCAACAAACACTTTCCAAGTCGTTCTGTTTTTTTGCCATTCTTTTAAGATCATTCCATGTCTTCCCCATCATCTTCATCTCTGCTTCTATCTGTCTTCTCCAAGAATTCCTTGGTCTTCCTCTTTGTCTTTTCCCCTGGGGATTCCAAAAAAGGGCCTGTTGTGTAATACTCTCAGTTGGCTTCCATAGTGTGTGTCCTATCCAGCGCCATCATCTTCGCTGTATCTCTTTATCCACTGGTGTTTGACTGGTACATTTCCATAATTCTATGTTAGTGATTTTGTCCTGCCATTTCCATCCTTTTATCTTCGTAAGCATCCATTAATGAAAGTCTGTATCTTCGAAATTGTCAATTGTGTTGTTCTCCATGTTTCACAGCCATATAATAGGACCGCCTTAACATTTGAGTTGAAAATTTTTATTTTTGTATTTAACCTAATTTCTTTGGATTTCCATATGTTTCCCAGTGCAATGAAAGCTCCTCTTGCTTTTGATATCCTTATTTTGGTATCATTTTCTGTTCCTCCTTCTTTATCTATATTACTGCCCAGATATATGTAAGATTGTACATCTAATAGAGGTAATTCTCCTAGTTTTATTTGGTTATTACCAACTGTATTAATTCTCATAATGTTGGTCTTATCTCTATTAATCTTCAGTCCTAGCTGTTGTGATCTCTCATCAAATATGCTCATTTTATCCTGCATCTGTTGATGGCTGTGTGACAGGAGAGCTATGTCATCAGCAAAGTCTAAAACTTTCTTGAACAATTTCTTGACAATCACGAAGAACTGTCTATCTATCTTTCGTTCGCTCGAAGTATTGTCTATATCTGCAATGTCGTTTCCTGTATGAATTTTACTGTCTTTTGTCATTCTTGCAGTGGTCCATATAGTTTTGTCTGTAGTATTGTATCTATGGGCCAATGGATTTTCCTCAGTCTACTATATTCAGTGCAGTCTTGAAGTATGTGTTCAGCAGTCTGGGGTGCCTGTCCACATGTACAAGTAGTTGATGTGCCGATCTTGAATTTTGTATACATGTGACTATGGAGTCGATTGTGTCCTGTTCTTAGGCGTATAATGATAACTTGTTAATATCTATTTACATTATGAAAAGCATCCTGATTTGAGGCTTGTGGTCCTCTGATTGATTTGATTATCTGTTTCTTATGGTGGTATGTAACTGGTGTATCTAGTTGTGTGCCTGTTAAACCTTCCTTTGCCAACTGATCTGCTTTCTCATTTCTTGGTATTCCACAGTGAGACGGGATCCACTGCAGGGCAACCCTGTGGTGCTTGCAGAGTTCAGTCAATAAGGTCTGCAGATGTGGTAATTTTCTGGATTGTAGTGCCTGGAGTACTGATCTTGCATCTGTCAAAAACACTACAGGCTGTAGGCTAAGATTACTGTTCAGCAGTTTTTCTATTGCCAACTTTATTGCTTGTATTTCTGCATCATAATTGTGACAATATTTCCCTGTTGCTATTTTATTCATATCCCTAGTGTTATTTGGGTACTCTATATATGCACCTGCTCCCCCATTCTTTACTGCATTCTGTGCTGATCCATCTGTGTACACACGGATCCATAGGTCTTGTGGGTATTCTTCATCCAGGAAACTGAGAGTTATTGTTTTTCGCTGTAGACTATTCTGGATTATTCTACGAAGAACTGTAAAATTACTAACTGTAAAATTACTAGCTATCTATCTATTGACCTTTCGAGCCGTAGCCGGCCCATAGGGTGTAGACCAAGATAGTCCTTATCTTATCTGAATTTATGTTCTAGCAGTTTTCAATTCTTTTAAAGATATTTTATCAAATCCCACCCTTTGTCTCTGTTCTGTGCAAGCAGCTCTATCTCATTGAGGGAGCCGAATCCTGCTGCTCTTGCCTCTTTCATCAATGTTCTTCTCAGTGTCTCTCTGGGTCTTCCTCTTTTTCTCTTACCTGTTGTTTCCCACATGAGGGCTTGCTTTGCTATTCAGTTATTATCTCTTCTCATCACATGTCCAACATATGACCATCGTCTTTTCTTGATTACTGAAGATATTAGTGGTTGATTGGCGATTTCTCTAATTTCCTCGTTTGTTTTGAATTCGTTCCATTCTATACCAAGTATTTTCCTTAGACATTTATTTTCGAATGCGTTCAACTTTGTTTCTATATCTCTTGTTTGCTTTCCAGCTTTCACACGCATACCTAAGGGTTGAAAATACATTTGATTTGAATAGTCTAAGTTTTGTGTTTGTGCTGATGAGTTTTGATTTCCCAAACTTTTCAAGGCTTCTGAAAGACATTGCTGCTTTAGCTATTCTGATTCTAATTTCTTTGCTTGTATCCCATTCTCGATCAATGTGACTTCCAAGATAGATAAAGTAATTGATCTCTTCCACTGGTTTGTTTTCCATGTATATTTTGTCATTTGTTGAATTATTAGTTGTAAAATTAGTTAGTTGTAAAATTACTACTAACTGTAATTGTAAACATATAAACATTGATATAACTGGCTGTTACGAAACTTCTTGCAATTCTCACTTTAAGTGAATCTTTCTTAGTTTATTATGTTCAAACTCTCTGTTTTTGAATAGGTGGTATGTTGTCAGAAAAGGTGGTATGTTGCTTTTTCTGGCAACATATGCATGCAAGAGCTGGAAAACAACAAGTAACATACAAACAAAGATGAACACATTTGAAAATAAATGTCTAAGGAAAATATTTGGTATAGCGTGGAACAAATTCAAAACAAGTGAGGAAATTAGGAATTCAAAACAAGTGAGGAAATTAGAGAAATCGCCAATCAACACTAATATCATCAGTAATCAGGAAACGACAATGGTCATAAGTTGGACATGTGATGAGAAGAGATAATAACCGAAGCAAGCCCTCATGTGGGAAACAACAGGTAGGAGGAAAAGAAGCCAACCCAGAGAGAGAGAGAGACACTGAGAAGAACATTGATCAGAGAGGAAAAGACAGCAGGAATCAGCTCCCTCAATAAGATCAATATGGCTGCAGAGAACAGAGGCAAATGGCAAGAGTTGATAAAGAATCTTTCCAAGGATTGGGACTTAGAAAATTTAGAAAAGAGACAAGAGTATCTGGGTCCATGCCCTATGGGCCGGCCACACCTCGAAAGGTCTATAGATAGATGTTGCCTTTTAATAGGAATTCAAGGGTAGTTATACCTCCTAGTTTAGCAATGAAAAAGTTAAGCTCATGGCATGTGCTGTCTTAGTTTCTTCCAGACTATCAGTAAAAAAATATATAGAGCAAACAAACTTCAAAATCTAAGCAAGAGAACTTTCAAATCAATTCACAGGAACAAGAACTAACCATTCTATTGGCCATCTCTAACAATTGCTCCTTGGCTATTTTCACTCCCTGAGGCTCTCCCTCTATCCTGATGATGTTGCTATTCTCTCCGTCTGAGGGTATCCTGATGGCCACTCCTGTCTCCTGCTTTATCCTGCTGACTGAAAGAGTTTTGAGGCTAGGATACATGTTAGATGTGAACAAATCTGTCAGTTGTGAATAGTCTGCATGCGTAACTATGTCAGCTGTGCACGGTCTACATAAGTTACCATGTCAGCTGTTAACAAATTTGAATTTATTACAATGAAGTAAATATGTCAATAAATATGAAAAAGGGAAAAGCAGCAGAACCCGACAACATACAGATAGAGATGATAAAGGCACTAGAAGCTTTTGGCATTGAAGTGACCACAGACATATGCAATGACATATACCCTACAGGATACATACCAAATGAACTAAAAACATCAATTTTTATTGCATTGCCTATAAAGAATGGTGCAGTTGAATGCAGTGATTTAAGAACAATAAGCCTAATGAGCCATGTAACAAAAATCTTGCTAAAAGTTAAACAAGGAAAGATTCAGAATAAAATAAAAATGGAATTAGAACAGTAATTTGGATTTAGGAAAAACGTGGGACAAAAGAAGCCATATTCTGCATGAGGACTTTAATCAAAAAGTACACAGAAGTAAAGAAACCATATATGCCTTCTTCATAGACTACACCGAAGCTTTTGACAGAATACACTATAGCTCCCCACATGATCGAACTGAATTGTTTTAAAAGAGTAAACAACAAGAAGACCATAAAGTTGTACTTACTATTAGCTCCATTTTTCCCGATGATATGCTTGTGAAATTTTTGGTCTACTTCAATTTCGGCAAAGTCCATTCGAGACATCTAATAAAGATAGCATACCTTTTGTTAATCAATCTTGCCACATGAATCATAAAATGTCCACATTAAACTACTGCTGAAACATAAATTGTCCACCTTAAGTATAAAATAACTACATATTTACAACTTAACTAATAATGAAACAGATTCACTACAACAACCATTTAAAACAGATTTCAAAGCCAAATCAAACATAAACAAAATAAAGATTTGTCAAATCAAACATAAACAAAATAAAGATTTGCAGTTTATAGCAATAATGTTTACAAAAATCAGAACCACTATGAGAACAATGATGATTATGATTTCTTTTTTCCCATTTCAACTCCCTGCACAGCATAAGTCTTCCAGAAACACTTTCCAAGTCGTCCTCTTTCTTGCCATTCTATTAACCCTAAATTACGATATGGTAGTAAAAATTATGCATCAAAATACAAATTCTTAAAAATTTGACAGTTTGCTGTGGTCAAATATTTCCCCCCTCTAATTAATTTTTAATTACTACTTCCAGTGGCCCTTGTGTGTTGGATTTGTTTCCATTGAAGTTGGATTTTTTTTGGTCTCACTGTGTCTTATATAATGCAACAAAACTGTCAACAAAATGGTTGTCCCCGCCTCCCCAAATCGTCTTCGCCTATCTTTTTGTCCATTGGTGGTTGACTAGTGTTTCCCCATAATTCTAAATTAGTGATTTTTTTCTCCAGCCATTTCCACCCCTTTATTCTGCGCAAGCATCCATTTATGAAAGTCTGAGAAGTATTCTAGTTATTTGTGTTCAATAAATCTGGAATGTTGTATTGCCCTTTTTTCTCTCTTTTTTTTTTTTACACATGTAATTTTTACATACATTTTTTCCCAATACAGTGCAAATATAACAAAAGAAAGTAACAAGACAAGGGGCCAACATTTAAAAAATTTACCAACTCTATAACAAAAGTAACAAGACAAGGGGCCAACATTTAAAAAATTTACCAGCTCTATAACAAAAGTAGTAAAGAATAGTGACACTGTGACCTTCCAGGCATGTCGTAAGAGGCGACTAAGGAGGTTGATCGATGGCTTGACAAGCTGTCATTGTAAAAAGTGCTGTTATGGAAACAGCACCACATATTTTAGAGCAGTGATTTCTGCAATATGTGCCATTTTGGCACACAAGGTTTCTGTTTTTGAGATTGTGGTTCTGCCCTATGTGCCGTCTTCAGCTCGAAAGGACATTAGATAGATAGATAGGTAACAAAAGTAACAAGACAAGGGGTCAACATTTTAACATTTACCGGCTCCTTAACAAAAGAAAGTAACAAGACAAGGGGCCAACATTTTAACATTTACCGGCTCCTTAACAAAAGAAAAGTAACAAGATCAAGGACCAAAATTGTCAAAAATGTACCAGCTCTATAACGAAAGCATTGAGCTTCTCTACTGCCTTGTTCACTTCCTCAGGTGGCCCTTCTACTGTTATCTTGTCCTGACCTTCTGTGAACTCAATATGTACCTGTTGAATAGATTAAAACATAGGTCTAGACCTCCACTGTATAGAAATCCATATGGTCAAAGATCAAATATTTTTACTGTTTTGAGACATTCTTTGTCATCATTATCTCCACTGTGTGGAGAGACTTTTATTAAAGCCTTCAATTTAGTTTACTATCAAATATCTCCACAGTCTTTAGACATACAATCAACCAACAATTTCTTCACTAACTAGAGACATTCTTAGTCCAAATATCAATTTCTCCGCATCTATAAAGACACTCAGTCAACCATCAATTTCTTCACTAACTAGAGACACTCTTAGTCCAACCATCCATTTCTCCACATCTATAAAGACACAGTCAACCATCAATTTCTTCACTAACTAGAGACACTCTTGATCAACCATCAATTTCTCCACTGTCTATAAAGCCATTCTTAGTCCATCATCAATGTCTCCACTGACTATAAAGACACTCTTAATCAACCACCAATTTCTCCACTGTCTATAAAGACACTCTTAATCAACCACCAATTTCTCCACTGTCTATAAAGACACTCTTAATCAACCACCAATTTCTCCACTGTCTATAAAGACACTCTTAATCAACCACCAATTTCTCCACTGTCTAGAAAGACTCTCTTAATCAACCACCAATTTCTCCACTGTCTAGAAAGACACTCTTAATCAACCACCAATTTCTCCACTGTCTAGAAAGACAATATGTGTCAGTAAAAAAAAACAGACAAGTTTTTATAGGCATTGCTTATTAGACTGACATGTATAGAAAGAATCTTTAGAAACTCCTTTACAAATACATAGAGCAAATATAATTTTAGCAATTCCTTTTTCAAATATGTGAATAAACATAGTGAAAAGTGAACTAGTTCAGTGAATGATCAGTTGTGAACTTACAGTAGGGAAGTTCTCTGTGATTTCCTTGATGTTACTTCCTTTCCTGCCAATGATGAACCTGTGGAGCCATGATGGTGCTGTTACATTGGAAAAGATGACGCTGTTTGCCTGGAAAAAAGAACAAACAAACAAGTTCAGAACATTTTTGGGGGAAACAACTCTGAATACAAATAATTACTGACTTGCAGAAACCAAATGGCTTGGAATTAGTCCCAAACAAATGTGTGCTGAGGATGGATACACTGGATTGCATGCACAATTAAAGAACAGTAGAATGCAATTTGATAAATGAATAATAAAGAGGGTGATGACAATCAAATGTCTGGGGTTGATACAAGCTGTTGGCATTACTGTTTTACAAATTTCTATGGGAGAAGATGAAGCTTATTCTGTCTAGATTCTAGAGGCACTGCAATATTAGGTCTTATTACCAGACACCCCACCTTATTACCAGACCCCAACTTCATTACCAGACACCCAACCTCATTACCAGACCCCCAACCTCGTTACCAGACACCCAAACTCATTACCAGACACCCAACCCCATTACCAGACCCCCAACCTCATTACCAGACACCCGCTTTATTACCAGATACCCCATCTCATTACCAGATACCCCACCTCATTACCAGACAACCTCATTACGAGACATCCAACCTCATTACCAGACATCCAACCTCATTACCAGACATCCAACCTCATTACCAGACACCCATCCTCATTACGAGATACCCACCTCATTACCAGACCCAACCTTATTACCAGACACCCACCTTATTACCAGACACCCACCTCATTACCAGACACCCACCTTTGTGGCAACCCTCACCGTGATGACCAGCCTGCTCGGGTGTGGACTTTTCATGGGGGACACAGGGGAGATGAGCTGGCAGGTGAAATGAGATATTGATCAGCTATGGATCTCTGACTCCAGGTAACCGAGCTCCAGAAGGTGATAAGGCAACGGAATGATTGACAAGTTTGCTTCAAGGACATCTTTAGAGGAGACTTAACACGTTGACAAGAGAAATAATGATGCCTGTCGGTGACCTTTCTTACGAGGGTGTTTTGGTAAAAATAAGAACACTGGGACATCAGACTCTGTTAATATAAGACTTGCCATAAGTACGTAAATCCAGTAAGCTATGAATATCATCAACATATGCATACGGTGGCAAGATCTTAATCCTTTCAGGGGTACCAGATATTACAGTGCTCACCATCAGCCTCATACTGGGGCTAGCTACTAAATCTCATCAAGGGAGTTGGTGCCTGCTGTTTTTGCTTCTCTTGTCAGTGTCTCTTGAGGTCTACCTATTTTTTCCTGCTTTCCGTTTCAGGACTTGATTTGTGATTCACTAGTTATTACTTCTCAGTACATGCACACAAGTAAATGTGTCCCCATTCTCTTCCTGATCTGATGTGAGACTTGGTTGCATAGCCATTTATCTTATTTCTGTGCTAGTCTTGAAAAATGAAAACATTCTGAAAGAGGCCAAAGCAAAGAGAGAGCTAATTTTCAATAATAAAAAAGGTAAAGTACTCCTGTCACGCCAAGTGGCGTATAGGGAATATGGTGTTAGTGACCATAAATTTTACAGACCTTCGGCACATGATTTTTGGGGTAATGTGGTCGGTATTATGTCCGTGCCGTTTTACTTTCCCAGAAAAAGATCCGGTGCCCATTAAAGGCTGGGTGAACCGGAAGCCGTCGGTTGGGATCGAACCCTAGCTCTTGTCCTTTGTAGTCCAGTTCACTAACAACTGAGCTATCGCGGCTCCCAATTTTCAATAATAGGATGAAACAATAATTTTGTGGCCATTTAATGAAATAGCATTTCAGAAAATGAAAAATATCTTATGCAACAAATCTATGACAATAGAAGTGAGAAAGAGAGTTCATCTGCACTATATAGAACCAATTCTGTCCTATGGAGAGAATCATTGACAGTAGACAAACAAATGAAAAGACGATTAGAGGCCACAGAGATGGGATTTCTCAGAAGAATGTTGAAAGTTCACTAGACAGCTAAAAAGGCCAACAAAGAAATTCTCAAAGATGCAACACAATTGGAGCTCTTAAGAAACACCAGAAAGAAACAATCAACATTTTTCGGGAAGTTGGAATACTTGGTTACAACTGGCAAAATAAAAGGAAAAAGAGATTGCGGATGACAAAGAGAGAAAATATTGGATAGCTTGGTGTCATGATATGGAAAACGGTCAACAACAGAATCGATACGATGCACTGAAGATAGAAGATATGGAAGGAGATGATCACCTACGCCAATCGGTATGGCATATAATGATGATGATGAATGAGAAGGGAACAGCTGGAATATATTGTAACAACTGGGATAATCGAGGGACAAAGAGATAGAGGGAAGCAAAGAGAAATGATACCAGTCAGCTTAAGAGAATGGCTTGGCAGAAGGTTGACAACAGTGAAAGTTGTGGAGAGATATGATCACCTACGCTAGCAGGCATGGTATCTGATGATGATGAGTCTTGAATTCATTTCACTGTACTACAGAAACAGAAGACAATGAAGTTAGCAACAGAAAAACTGCTGAACAGTAATCTTGGCCCACAGCCTGTTGTGTTCCTGACATTGTCACATGCATATTTAAGGATGAGCATTACATTCAAGAACCCATATGTTACCGGGACCTTGTTATAAGGGAAGTAAAGAATAGTGACAATGTGACCTCTCAGGCATGTCGTAAGAGATGACTAAGGAGGCTGATCGATGACTTGACAAGCTGTCATTGTAAAAAGTATTGTTATGGAAACAAAGCAATAGATTTTAGAAGCAGTGATCTCTGCAACATGTGCCATTTTGGCATGCAAGATTTCTGTTTTTAAGATTGTGGTTCTGCCCTATGTGCTGTCTTCGGCTCGAAAGGACAATAGATAGATAGATTACATTCAAGTATATATCTTTAGTTTTTCTTCTATGCTCAACATTTTTAATTTACATATTTTTCTTAAGTCCTCTGAATGCCATAGCTGCCTTTTCTATTCTGGTTCTGATTTTCTTTCTTCTTGCTTTTTCTTGATTCTGAGATTATGAAGTGGTCCATTTCTTCAACTGCTTTGCTCTTCTGTGTTTACTTTTTTTCAGTGGTAAGGCAAAAAAAAACTAAAAATATGCAAAGAAAGGAAATAAATATGCATTCTTGAATCATAGATTGTAGTCAAAGCAAAGATATATGTTCTTGAAACAAAGAATATGGACACATGTGTTCCTGTGTGATCAAAGCAAAGAGATAAGTAAATGTTCTTGAAAACAAAGATTGAGTTCAACTTACTTTGCTATAGACTTCAGTCAGTGCTTGACCCAGTTTCTCCTGCTCTCCTCGCAGTGTGATGGTCTCTGATGGGGAATTTGGATCAGGTACCTCCACGGACACACCAGTGTTAGCCAGGATTTCCTGAATGTTGGCATAACGCGGTCCCACAACATATTTGTGTTGTGACTTTTTCACCTCCACAGATATGGTCTGGCATTTCTTTTTCTGAACAAAGGATCAATTCAGGAAAAATATAAACCATGCATAGAACATGTAGGGACTGGCAAAACATGTAGGGACTGGCAAAACATGGAGGGACTGGCAAAACATGGAGGGATTGGCAAAACATGTAGGGAGGACTGGCAAAACATGTAGGGAGGACTGGCAAAACATGTAGGGAGGACTGGCAAAACATGTAGGGAGGACTGGCAAAACATGTAGGGAGGACTGGCAAAACATGTAGGGAGGACTGGCAAAACATGGAGGGACTGGCAAAACATGGAGGGACTGGCAAAACATGGAGGGACTGGCAAAACATGTAGGGACTGGCAAAACATGGAGGGACTGGCAAAACATGGAGGGACTGGCAAAACATGTAGGGACTGGCAAAACACGGAGGGACTGGCAAAACATGTAGGGACTGGCAAAACATGGAGGGACTGGCAAAACATGGAGGGACTGGCAAAACATGTAGGGACTGGCAAAACATGGAGGGATTGGGAAAACATGGAGGGACTGGCAAAACATGGAGGGACTGGCAAAACATGGAGGGACTGGCAAAACATGGAGGGACTGGCAAAACATGGAGGGATTGGCAAAACATGTAGGGATTGGGAAAACATGTAGGGAGGACTGGCAAAACATGTAGGGATTGGGAAAACATGTAGGGACTGGCAAAACATGGAGGGATTGGCAAAACATGGAGGGATTGGCAAAACATGGAGGGACTGGCAAAACGTGTAGGGATTGGCAAAACATGTAGGGATTGGCAAAACATGGAGGGATTGGCAAAACATGGAGGGATTGGCAAAACATGTAGGGATTGGCAAAACATGGAGGGATTGGCAAAACATGGAGGGATTGGCAAAACATGTAGGGATTGGCAAAACATGGAGGGATTGGTAAAACATGGAGGGTTTGGCAAAACATGGAGGGATTGGAAAAAATATGGCCGTCCAGTAAATAGGTTGACAAACAACATCCAGGACTGGTAAAAGTCATGTAGTAAACATTATTTTGAAACTCAGGAGAGGTCAAACTGACCAGGGGTTATAACGGAGTTACAAAAACAACGTGTTATTGTAAAGTCTTAGACATAGTTCAACTTTGGGTCAGAATGATGAAATTTGATTGGCTCAAGGGGTTGCAAATTGTCACTTCGCGACAATTGCAACAAATTTCATTGGCTACAGAGATTCCACACGCAAGGTTATGTTGGGGTATTTAAACTTCGACACAATAGGTTTTTAAAAGAGTTTGGTCTGTAATTCAGTAAGTTAAGTTAGGAGAAAAGTTGGTAGTTCAGTAGTCAGGAATGAAAGTTAGGCACATAAGTTAGAACCGACAAGTAGTTAGGAATCTTCAAGTTTGTAGTTCTAAGTTAGTTGAGAAGTTATTATGGAACAGACTAGAGAGTAGTAAAGATATCAGTGACTTAAGAACCAGAACAAGTGAATTAGAACATATGAAAAATTTAGTTGCTGTGAAAGTGTTTTTGAGAGTGTTTCCAAGTTGTGCTTCATATTTCCTATAAGAAGTCTTAAGTAAGGTGAGAGAGAGAGAGAGAGTAATGTATAATATGCACTTATGGACAGTTCAATATTCATCGGTGATAACCTCCTGAACGAGCCGAATTAAAGAACATTAATTCTAAGAGAAGTGCATCCACTATTATGTATCACGTGCCAAGTTAAAAGATCAATAAACATTATTATGACTTATAATGACTGAGAAAGTCTGTGATGATTGATGTTGTTAACTATAAATATGATGTGGCTCCAACAAAAGTAATAAATAAAATAAATAATTCAACCTCCTATAACAGACAAAACATGGAGGGATTTGCAAAACTTGGAGGATTGAGAAATAAACTGTAAACAAGATTGTAAAATTATCTTAGTACAAACACTTTACACAGGTACTAGAACACTTTCATGTACTATATTCAATCTTTCCAACTATTGTGATATAAGATACTAAAATGTACCTACTCTTTTCATACATTCATTTCTCACAACTATTTATTATTATTATGTACCAAAATTTACAATAATTTATCTGCACATTCAATCTTTCCAACTATTGTGATATAAGATACTAAAATGTACCTACTCTTTTCATACATTCATTTCTCACAACTATTTATTATTATTATGTACCAAAATTTAAAATAATTTATCTGCACATTCAATCTTTCCAACTATTGTGATATAAGATACTAAAATGTACCTAATCTTTTCATACATTCATTTCTCACAACTATTTATTATTATTATGTACCAAAATTTACAATAATTTATCTGCACATTTAATCTTTACAACTATATATTATATTACATACCAACATTTACTCAATTTTATTTCACATTTGTTTTTAAACACTCCTACTTCTATGCGTTCACCTGCTAAGTTTATGGCAAATCTACAATATCTGCACCTTAACGTGGGCACATCCATCTGGGGTGTGGGTATATTTGTCCTACTCTTTTAGACTTTTAACTGGCAAAGGCTCTTTAACATATGAAGATGCACACGAAACTTCCTCGATTTTGCCATTATCCAAGGGGGCTAGATATTGGATATCACTACCCAGAGACCATGGAGGGTGAAGCTATGAAGGAACCACAGATTCGAAGTGAAAAATTCCCACAACCTGTGGCAGGATTCAAACCTGGGACTTTCCTATCCAAAAGTTGATGTATTGCCTCTAGACCACCTATTCCATGTTTTTAAACACTAAAATTCATCCAATTCTTGTCACCTTTAATCTTTGCAACTATGACAGTTGTTCAAACATTTCACTCTTGGAACTACTTCTAGTTGTAGTTATTCAAGCTTTTCACAACTGAAACTACTCTTTGTTGTAGTTCTTCAAACATTTCACAACTGAAACTACTCTTTGTTGTAGTTCTTCAAACATTTCACAACTGAAACTACTCTTTGTTGTAGTTCTTCAAACATTTCACAACTGAAACTACTCGTTGTAATTATTCAAACATTTCACTCTTGGAACTACTTCTTCTTGTAGTTATTCACGCATTTCAGATTTGAAAGTTGTAGTTATTCAAACATTTTACACTTGCAACTTAAAAATAAAAAGAACAAAATATCTCACCTTTTCCTCATAGATCGCCATAATGGTCTGTTTACATCGAAGGACACCATCTTTCTCTCCAGAAACAACAATCTCGTCTTTGTGAGGGGGCACACTGATTTTGGCACCTGTCTCATCACTCAGACGAGTTATGTTCTCCTTATTTGGGCCGCACACGAATGGATGATAAACTTTTGGAATTGGAAGACGCTCAAATGCAAGTTTAGCCTGAAATTTGGACATTTTGATTAATCTGAAAGGCACGAATTAAGGTTAAAAAACATACAAGTAATTTTGATTAATCTGAAAACCATGAATTAAGGTTAAAGAGTAATTTTGATTAATCTGAAAACCATGAATTAAGGTTAAAAAAACACACAAGTACTTTTGATTAATCTGCATTATATGAATGAAAGTATATAAAAAAAAAAAAAAAAACATATATGTCATGACATTGGCGTATGCAATCATGTCCTTCCTTCTTTTTCTAGTTCGTTCGTTCGTTCGCTTTCGTCAGCTTTGACCTCTGACGAAGTCCCACCCACTCAATTTTGTGGGACTGAATTTTGCGTGTAAAGTCTGTTTTATCCCATTACAGGATGCCCCTCGCCATGCAGGCAGATTTACTCCGACTTCAGAGGTACTAATTTTTAGGGAATTAGTAAAACCCAGGTGTCCTCGCCAGGGTATGAACCCCGGCTGTTGCCGTGGTAAGCCAACCGCTCTTTTTCTAGTGCTTTGTACCAATTTTGTTGTTGGCTTTTTAATGCACAACACCAAGCTATCTAGTATCTTCTTTGTTGTTCACAATCTCTCTTTGCCTGTATTTTGCCAGTTATAACCAAGTTTGTAGATTCACCCATCCTTATTTGTTGTAATTGGGGTGGGGGATGATATTGCATATGAGATTGCTAAAACAATGAACTTCTATCATATGAGACTGCTAAAACAATGTACTTTTATCATATGAGACTGCTAAAACAATGTACTTTTATCATATGAGACTGTTAAAACAATGTACTTTTATCATATGAGACTGCTAAAACAATGTACTTTTATCATATGAGACTGCTTAAACAATGTACTTCTATCATATGAGATTGCTAAAACAATGTACTTCTATCATATGAGACTGCTTAAACAATGTACTTCTATCATATGAGATAGCTAAAACAATGTACTTCTATCATATGAGATTGCTAAAACAATGAACTTCTATGATATGAGATTACTAAAACAATGTACTTCTATCAAACAATGATAAAATAAACAATCTTCTTCTGCTGTGTACACCTCCAGATGTCAATATTAATAAGTTCAAGGAAAGCATTTGCTAGCCCATGGTTGGTGAAATCTCCATACAGCTTATCCTGGTATGGTACCAGAGATGTTCAACAAGTGTTGGGCATGATTGTTGCAGATGTTCAGCAGGTCATTTTTTCCTGTGCCACAGTCACATTCATCAGATGTTCTTATCCTTAGGGTGTTGAAAAGGTGGCACTTCAATCTGTTATGTCCTGTTCAGAGTCTAATAATTGCTACTAGTTCTTTTCTGTTGAGCTGGTAATAGGCATCATTTTTCTGGTAGCCTTGGTGTTCTGTATTCCATTTGTTCATGTATTGGTTCCTGACAAACCACTTTGATTCCTCATAAGTTGCACTTGTATCTGACTGGTGTAACTTACCAGGTACCACCATCCTTTGCCAACCTGTTTGCATCATTATTTCCAGGAATATTGTAGTGAGATGGGATCCACTGAATCACAGTTTTTCATCTTTGGCAGAGCTTGAAGAGTATTTCTTTCAGATCATTCTGGTCTTTCATTGACTACTCGGTGCACAAAATATATAAACATAAATATTGTTGAATTTTGTTTACCTGTTCCTCATGGATTGCCTCAATTTCATGCCTTGCCTTATCGATCCCCTCCTTTGCTCCGACAATTCTAATCTCATTTTGGTTGCTCTTATCATCGGGTCGTGGGAGGGAAATCTTTGTCGCGGTCGTTAACTCAATGTCCTGCAGCTTCTTACCGTTTTTGCCAAGAATGAAACGATGATACTCTCGAGGTATGATGAGAACAACGCTGGCCTGGATGCAAACATCAACATTTGATATCACAGGCATAATAAATTACATAACATAAATAGATGTATCAACATTACTCATCAACTAATAATCGACATATAGAAAATAATAAAACAACAAATATGTACTACAGATGGATACTCTCAAGCAAAAGGTAATAATAACAAGGAGAGAGTAAAAAAACAATAATAAATAAAGAGAAAAGAGACAATAAGAGGCGAGAGACAAAAGACTACAATAATTATAAAAAGGAGAGAGACAAAAGGCTATAATAATTAATAAAGGAGAGAAAGAAAAGACAATAACAATAAGGAGTAGACAGACAAAAGGCAAGAATAAATAAAGAGAAAGACAAAATATACAGTCGAGTCCACTTAAGACGACCTCGGATAAGACGAATTTCGTTTAAGCCGAACTGATTGGCTGAGTCCCGGCAATTTTCCTTCTTTACCTTTGTATTAATACTTCTGTTAAGTCGAACTCGGATAACCCGAATTTTCGGATAAGTCAAACCTAAAAATTAATACCGTCTATATAAAAGTTGATGTTTAAGTCGAACTGTTCATTTTGACTAATTTAAAAAAAAAAAAAATTAATTGTATTCACCCCGGAAAACAACGTGAAATCCCGCACCTACGATAACTTCCTAAATAACAGCAATGGCGACTTGCAGTAAAAAGCTTACCTCTGTATCTT
The DNA here is from genome assembly GCA_032433765.1 of Megaustenia siamemsis. Taxonomy (NCBI): domain Eukaryota; kingdom Metazoa; phylum Mollusca; class Gastropoda; order Stylommatophora; family Ariophantidae; genus Megaustenia; species Megaustenia siamemsis. The sequence goes on along the minus strand of JAVIAB010000104.1, from coordinate 31,895,383 downwards.
TAAAAAGAAAGATTGAGCTATTAGAAGTGGTCGAACATAGTGGGAAGAAAAAAGTAGATATAGCTAGAGAATATGGCATTCCTAAATCAACACTGTCGGGCATTTTAAAAAATAAAGACCGCTATAGAAAATTGTTTTCCGAAAATAAAATCAATAGTGACAGACAGCGTGCTAGAACACTCTGAACAGCTACTAATGAGACCGCCAACTATATCTCCTCTAGCTACTAATTGTATAGACACTGCTCTTTTAAAATGGTTCACTGTGCTAAGGTCGTCAAATGTACCCATAAATGGGCCATTAATGATGGCAAAAGCAGAGGAGTTTTCACGTCTTGGAGGTGAGACAGACTGGAAATGTAGTGCTGGCTGGCTGGATCGTTTCAAAAAGCAACATTCTATAACATACAAAAGTATGTGTGGAGAGAGACAATCAGTTGATGAAGCAACAACTCATTCATGGACAGAAGATGTGCTTAAACCTGCATTGGCTAAATACAATTGTGCTGATGTGTTTAATGCTGATGAAACCGGCTTATTTTGGAGACTGTTACCTGATAAAACATTTTCTTTTAAAAATGAAAAGTGCCATGGGGGTAAAAAATCCAAAGAAAGATTAACAGTAGTTGTGTGCACTAATATGGATGGCAGTGAAAAATGGCCATTATTTGTGATTGGAAAATTTAAAAGTCTGAAAAAGTTGTGTGTGGACTACAGAGCCAATTGTAAGTCATGGATGACATCAGAAGTTTTCAGTGAGTGGCTACAGGAATTTGATTCTTCAATGTTCCGTAAACAAAGAAAAGTTCTTTTAGTTGTTGACAATTGTTCAGCCCACACAAGAATAAACAATTTGAAAGCAACAGAACTTTTGTTTCTACCGCCTAATGCCACATCAACACTTCAGCCGTGTGATCAAGGTATAATTCAAAACCTTAAAGTGTATTATAAATCTACAATGTTGTCAAAACTTGTAGGTCATATGGATACTGACCTCAGTTCTGATGGTTTCAAGATCACCCTCCTTGATGCTATTTTAATGTTAAAATCTTCATGGGACAGAGTTTTGCCTGCAACTATTGCAAACTGCTTTAGACAAGCTGGCTTCTTACCTGCCGTAGATGTCCCAGTAAATGAGAGTTCATTAACGAGCAATGAGAGTAATGATACATCTACTGATATTTCAGTGGAGCCATTACTTGCTAGGTTGTATAAAGAGCTAAACATTGAACCAGAGGAGTTTGTGAACATTGATAATGATGTTTTTACCAGTGCCCCTCTTTCAAGCTCTGATATTATGAAGCTATGCATGCCAACCATTCAATCAACAGACCATTCGAACCTCGACTCTGATGATGAGGATGACTGTGGGCTACAAACACAACCTGTATCACAGTCAGTCAGATGTTTTGGCATGTATCGACAAAATTAACATTTACATGATGCAAACTGGATGTCCAGATGATGTAATCACACCATTTTTTGCCCTTCAACAGGCCATGAATAGACATTTTTTACAAGCCAAGAAGAAAAGGAAAATCACAGACTTTTTCTTTAAATAATTTGTGAATTTTCAAGAGTTGAACCAGGGGAGTTTGTGAACATTGATAATGATGTTTTTACCAGTGCCACTCTTTCAAGCCCTGATATTATGAAGCTTTTTTACTTGCTTTTTCTTTAATTAAGTTGTGAATTTTCATTAGGTTAAAATGTTCTGTTCTCTTTTTTGCCTTTCTTGTATCCCCATTGCTGATAATGTTAAGAGTCGCAGTGAAGGTATTTCCTAGGCAGTACATTTGTTTTAATCAATGTCCATGTACAGTACTACACGCAGTGTATACATATTATGTGCAGTCTGGATAAGTAGAATTTCTGATAAGTAGAACAATTTCATTAGGTCCCTGCGAGTTCTACTTATCCAGACTCGACTGTAATAATAATAAAAGAGAGAGACAAAAATAATAGACCAATATTTATTATTATTATTATGTGTATCACTCTTCTTCTTCTTCTTCTATCCTTCCTCTGCAGCTGTTGGCGTCGAGGGGAGAAACAATCTGCGATTCTTTGCTCTTCTGTTGGCCTCTTCTGATGTTATTCCTCCTAGTGACTCTAGTACTCCGTTTATCCATCTCTTTCTCGGTCTTATATATCACTAATATTATAAATAAAGGATAATTTAAATTTATTTAGTTATTTGCGGGTCATCATCATTGAACTCCAAACATGTCCTAGGTGCTCAGATCCCCTCCTCAGTAAGTCTCGCAGTGTGCAGCGACTGACGACTCCAGTTCTGTGTTGGTTGATAAATCTTCTTATATGCCCACTAAGTTTCTCATTTCTGGCTGTGCCCATCTTAACTTCCATCTCTTTCATACGAAGGAGTGATGTGAACTCATGGTTCTCACAGTCCTGTGCCCTTCCCACATCTTCGAGGGCATTGGTGATGTTCGCTCGATCCATTGGTTGACTGTCTTCAATGACAACGCAGCTATCTATCCAACATGTCAGCTCTTTCATTTCCCGGTAGTCCCGCATGTCCAGGGACGTAGACAAAGGTGACTTTACGTATTTTTGACTTCTGCAATGACTCTACTCATTGTATGCAAACAGAGCCTGTCTACACATTTTTTAACATGCTCATCGAATCACTCAGTATGCAAACGTGGGCGTAGTCTTGTGACTCTAACCAGATGAATAACATTACCTAGTATCATGGTCATTGTGTATACGAAAACCAACTTACATAACAATAGCTCTGGATAAAGAGCAACAAATAATGAAAAGTATTTGGAGGCCAACAGAGTTGAAAGCTGTCAGCAACTCATATCTGATGACATGCACCAGGATCATTGAATCATCTAAACCCTGTGCCACTATTTGTGCAGATGGTTTTGATCGTGTTTCGATATTCCAATGGTTTATGATGAACGATGATATCGTATGACAGGGAACAATTGGCTGTGTTCACATTCTGTGCAGTTTCGCCTTATGTCTTTTGGCGTGTGCTAAGACTGCTATGATGAGGACTGCAGCTACCTCTCTATGTTTGGGAGATGAGTTAGTAATTCGAATGATTCCATTGGCACGGGTGGTTGAGCAATTATGGATTTTAATTCGTATGCAGTGATACCGGGGCCTTCCATTAACCATAATCTAGACCCGATTGCACCTCCTCACGGTGCCTCAAATAACAGACTAACGAGTTTAGTCTGGCCAAATGAGTAAAGATGGAAGTGGGAAGGCAATCCAGTAGTCAAAAATGTGCTGAGGGTGGATGTGTTGAGCTGAAAGGCAAATCACAACACACACACAATAAATGCCACTTAACATCCTTGTCAGGATAGATGAAAATGAGGACTATCCATTCCTTTAGTGGTTATTGAGAGAACGTCAGAAAGAGAAAGGAAAGTATGTTACCAATATCAAACATGGAACTCTTTTAAGATGGGCCTCAGTAGCCTAGTTGGGAAAACCACCTAACTGAGCTACCGATGTTCGGACAACCCGTGTTCGATTCCCGCTGGAAACAGCGTGAATTGTACTTGTGGTTGGAAAAAAAATACCCGCACGGTCGACCCAGCCACTGGCAGAAATGGGTACCAGGGTAGTACTCTGGGAAGGTGAGGAATGCTGCCTCGCATCATGCGTTTTGATGCTTAAAGCGACACTATCCAGAAGTCTCCTAACACTTCTGGATAGGCGGCCGAGCACATATGGGTGAAAACTTGCGTGATAAGATGCCGGTTCAAGTCTCGTACTTTACCTTTACCGTAAAAATCAGGTCAAAAATTACCACTGCCCGAGCGAAAATCTGCCCAAAAATATTAAAACTCTTGACAATAAAACTATGAGGAGTACTTCTAAGTCGGAGAATATCTGCCTGTAAGGCGGGGGACATCTGAGCACATGGCTGCCAGTGTGAGAAAAAGAAAATTGATATTCACGCAAAATTCATTCCCTTGGGACTTCGCTAGTTATAAAACTGGGGAATGCAAGCAACAAAAAGAACATAAATAGAGGCAAGATCAAATGAGTGCTGGAATTATCAGATAAAATTAATAAAAAAATTAGTAAATAGTTTTTATTCACAAGTTTTAGACAAGAAAACAGAACAGAAAATTGAAGCCTTTTTAAAATGTGGATTTATAGAAGAATAAGTAGAATTAGATAAAAGTAATATTGGAAGGGAAAATACAAGGTAAAAGAGGAAGAGGCAGACCAAGACTAACATGGACGAGTAACATCAAAAGATGGACAAGTCAATCTATGACAGCCTGCACCATCAAAGCAAGAAACAGAGTAGAATGGCGATCCATGGTAGCCAACCTTCGTTGCGAAGAAGGCACTCAATGATGATGAGTTTTTATTCCACAGCTGTTCAACTTTAGACAAATGTGACAATCTTTGTGATAATACCTGAGTTTGAAGTTTGTTCACAATTTCCCTTCTAGCTTTCATCACAGAGTCTTGTCTTCCAGAGATAACCACCGTCATACTCTGATCTCTGGCCAAGCTCAGCTCAATTGAAACCCCTGGAGACAAAGACATTATATTACATTAACCCTAGATTATGATACCTATCTGTGACTGTTGTGTTTATGATCTATCTAACTATTGTCCTTAGTGCAGAACCACAATCTCAAAAACAGAAACATTGCGTGCCAAATTGGCACATATTGCAGAGATCACAGCTCTAAAAAGCAGTGTTTTCATTGAACTTTTTGACAGACAGCTGTGTTTTTACACTTGGACGGAAATGGGGAACATGGATTTCCTGTCTCAGGTCGATTTATGACCTGAATTTTATCTCAGGGGTCAGACGTGTTAAACTGTCTATCGGTATGGATGCCTAAGCCCATCAGTATATTCAGCTACCTCAAAGCGTTTTTTGCTGCATTTCCCAAGTCACAAAGGGTTGATGTCGGCCGATGACCGAGGAAATTTCCCGGGCCACAGCCAAAAATAACCAATTTGCTGAAATTTTAAATTTTTTTCATAATACAGAATTTTATCTCACAAAAGGAGGACCAAAAAAAAATTGTATGTCAATAGAAACAAATACAAAACTCAGGGGTCACTGGGAGTAGTAATTACGAAGGTACGGAATTTGTGTTTTGATGTGGTAATTACTATGGTATCGTAATCTACTGTCAATGGTTAATTTATATTTACACATAATGTGCAATACTTGGTACAATGCAATGAATTTCAGACTAATTTAGAGATAAGAGAAATGGGCATGCCAGCCAACAATATCATCTATAATTAGGAAGAGAATATAGATGTATGTTGGACATATGAGAAGTGACAACAAGGGAATCTCAAAACAGGCTTTTATATGGGAAATATCAGGATACAGAAAAGAAGTAGATCTAGAGAGACAATGATAAGAGAAGCAAAACTTGCAGGCATAGACTCATTTCATAAGATAGAACCTCTCATTCAGAATAAAGACGGGTAGTGAAAAACACTATAAGCCCCATACAATGTCTAGCAGTCTGGAAGAATCAAGACCAGGATAGAATGTAGACTGTACAGTTTGCTACAGTAAAAGTAAAGAGCCCCGTTACGCCAAGTGGCTTATAGGGAATATGGTGTTAGTGACCATAAATTTTACAGACCTTCAGCACATGATTTTTTGGTTAATGTGGCCGGTATTACACCCGTGTTGCTTTACTTTCCCAGAAAAAATTAGGTACCCATTTAATGCTGGGTGAACCCGGAAGTCGTTGGTTGGGATTGAACATAACTTTTGTCCTTTGTAGTCCAGTTCACTAACCACTGATATATCGTGGCTCCCAGTTATTATAGAATAAAGATGATATTCTGCGATCATGACGTTATTCAGACTAGGATTCCGGACTCTCTTATGAAGGCAGCTGTCTAAGTGATTCAGTTGCCCCGTATAGTTTCTCTTCCAGGGAGGTGGGTGTAGGCCACATTGTCCTTCTCAGGCCTTTGTGCTGAGAGCAATCCTGTAGCACGTGTTTAGTTGTCATGTTATCCAAGGTACAGTGGCACAGGCTGGTAGTTCCTATTTTGAGTTTGGTGAACATGTGGTTTCTCATTCTGTTGTGGCCAGTGTGTAGGCGAAGTATGGTGACTTGATCCCTCCTTGATAGTTGGAGGTATCCATCCCTCTCTTTATACTTTGTTCTTGTTTCCATTTTTCATGGTACTGGCCTTTGATGATGGATTTGCCTTCATCGTAGCTGACCAGATGGTTATCTTGTGGTAGTCTCCCTCCCTCCTTAGCTAATTTACAAACAAGTTTTCTTATTAAGATGATTTAATCATTATACATGAATTTACTGATTTAAGATGATTCTTTAGCAGCTCTCAGGATTGCCTTTGTTAACTCCTCTATCATATTATTGACATATTTTTATAGAATAAAGATATAACATCACATAAAAAAAGAATACTATATTATATTGTATTTACAGTTACATACCATCAAAAGAAATAGATAATCAAATCAAATCAATCAAAGAACCACAAGCCCCAAATCAGGATGCCTTTCATAATATGAGTAGATGTGAACAAGTTATCATTATACGCCTCAGAACAGGACACAATTGACTCCACAGTCACATGTATACAAAATTCAAGATCGGCACCTCAACTACATGTACATGTGGACAGGCACCCCAAACTGCTGAACACATACTTCAAGACTGTACTGAATATAGTAGACAGGAAAATCCATTGGCCCATAGATACAGCACTGCAGACAAAACTATATGGGCCACTGCAAGAATTACTCAAGGCAGTAAAATTTATACAGGAAATGACATTACAGATATAGACAATACTTCAGGTGAACGAAAGACAAGATAAGATACTGCATTTATACTAACATTGTTACTAAATGATCCACATGGGCATAACAGCAAAATTAAAAAAAGACAAAATATCATGAAAGAAATTACAAAAATAATGAATGTGTTTGCTAGTGTTCGCCCAATGACTAAAGGAGTACACCTCTTCGTTATCTGCCCTTAAAAGGACGTTAAGTGGGCATGTCTGCATTGTGTTGTGGTTTGCAGTATAGCTGTGATATTTGCATTTTTCAGCCCAACACGTCCGACTTCAGCACAGTATTTTTGAGTGTCGGATTGCCTTCCCTCTTAGATCCCTACTCGCTTGGCCTGACTAGACAGGTTTGTCTGTTACTAGAGGCATCATAGAGAGGTGGAGCAGGATCTAGATGGTTCTGATTCACCGATCCTGGCACAAGGCATCAGCTGTGGGTCGCTGACAACTTCCAGCTCTGGTGCTGTCAGGCATGCCTTCACTTCCAAATAATGAATGTGACAAAAGGAGACAAAATCGAAAATGATAATACGAGAAAATAAGTCAGGGATTGCATCAGCATTAGACATATATTTAGAAATGACAAATTAAATGGTTTAGAAATTCATAACAATCACAACCAGAGAAAATTAATTACTCAACAGAGAACAGGACATGTCCTTGTCAATTAAAACACATTTACTTTACTGTGTCCACATGAGGAAGCAAGGTGTCTCACAGCTAGAAGCTGACAGCGATTGACAGCTGATATCTTGCACTAGAACCAGTGAACTTTACTCCACCTCTTCACTGTGTCTCTACAAACAGACCTAATAACCTGTCTAGTCTGGCCAAGCAAATATGGATCAAAGAGAGAAGGCAATCTGGTACTCAAAAATACTGTGCTGGAGTAGGATGAGTTCGGCCGCAAGGTGTAAATAAACTACAGCACAACACATCTATGACCACTTAAAGACCTTTTAATTATGGGTGAGAAAGAGGTAAATCAATTCTTTTAGTAGTCATTGGAAGAGCGCAAGAGAGAAAGAAAGAGATCCACAAAAGCAACGTAAATATAGAACTCTTATATATCCTTATAGTGTGTTGTGCTGGGTAGCTCTCTTCTTGCTTTGGCCTCTTTCAAAATGTTCTCATTACTCTCCTTAGCTATCCGTGCTATTCTCAATATTCTTCTCTTATTCCACATTTCAGGGGACTGGTTGGGCTCGAGGCAAGGTGCATCTAGAGACAGAGAGGTTGTGCGTTCAAATCCCAGCTACACCGGTTGGGATTTTTATTTATGATTTTTCTCAGCGGCAACCACCCCTGGTCTCAGCAGCGAGGTCCAGCTTGAAACGTCAATTACTCATCGACTGAAAAAATATGAGTACCTCCGAAGTCGGAGTTATCTGCCTGTGCAGCGAGGGACCCCTGTGCACACGGCTGCCAGGGAAAAATGGATTAACACGCAAAATTCAGTTCCTAGTCTCTGGGGACTTCGTCAGAGGTAAAAGCTGGCGAACAAAAAAAAAATATCACATTTCTACAGCCTCCAGTGATTTTCTTGTCTGCTGTCCCATTGTCCATGATTCAAGTCCGTAAGTTAAGACTGGCTCTACATAACATTTAAGAACTCTCTTTCTTGTTTCTATTGTCAAAGGTAGAATGCACAGTATCTTCCTCATTTTTTTGGAAAGCTGCTTTTGCCTGAGCCATTCAGCATCTCACCTCTGTTGTACATCTACCATCTGAGGTTAACATTTTTCCCAGATATTTAAATTCATTTACCTGTTTTAATATTGTTCCACACTTGTCCTTATTGTGCATTGCGGTGATGTCTTTTTCTTTGTTGCTACCATTACTTCTGTTATTTTTGCTATTAAGGCCGAGAGTCCTCTATTTTTGCTTACCTTCACTAACATTTCTTGTAACTCATTTTCACTCTCAGCAATTAAGACAGTATCATCAGCATATCTTAGATTATTTATATTATGACCTCCAATTGTATTCCATTCCAGACATGCCCCTTATGGATCTTAAAATAATCTCACTATACATATTAAACAAATCTGGTGACAGCACACAACCTTGTCTAATTTGTTGAAACATTCCAACTGATTTCCAATTCTTATGACCACTGTTTGTTGCCAGTACATGTTCTTTAATATACTTAAATCTTTGCTGTCAATGTTTATGCCTTCTAAAATGATTATTTCTTGGTAACATGAAACACAGACCTAGAAAATGATAAATCAATGAAATATCAGACAAAAGGTTGAGCACCAAGCATGAGACAAATCACAGACCATTGACACTAAGCACACTATTTTGCGCAATGCTGAAAGGCAATGAAGGCACGGAAAAGTAAAAGTAATGACAAATATGATACAATTTGACTAAGACAGAATGGCAAAATATGACCAAATTTTATAAATAAATTTTTTAAATATGCCAATTCATAACCATACAAGGATATAAATTCAGAAACACAGACAATGAACAACATTAGTAGTTATCAATTATTTATGATTGCTAAATTTTTGGAAAGCTATTTACTTTCTATTTATCATTGCGACCTTGCAAAATTGTATATGCAATAATCTGAGAGAGAAAGTAGTACCCGTTTTTTGCATGATTTCTTTGCATATCTTCATCTGGTCACTCTCTTCTCCAAACTGCCGCTCATTCATCTCCTTGAACTTGCGCTCCTCAAGAGGAACAGTAAAGACCTGAAAGAAACCATCACTCAATACAAATTTCTGTACAATTAGAAACAACTGTTAATGTTATTAACAGAAAGGAAGAGAAGGAGGAGAAAGAAAAGGCGGATGAGGAAAAGAAGAAGAAATAATCCCTAGTCGTCCAGAGGTCTACAGGAATATGGTACTACTTCTTGTCAATTTTTTAAAAATTCAGAAACTGACCATGCTCTAAACCACAGGGAAGTGACCTTTTTTTTTATTTCTTTTCTTGAGTATCTAGCATATTATCGCTATGTAGTTAGATTTGTGTACATATCCTCATATATATTTTTGTGTTGTTGTTTGTTGTTCCAGCTGAAGGCTACTTTGTTGAAACGTCGACTTTTGTTTTGTTAATTACCACGTAAAGCTGTTACCATACCACCTTTTTATTTTATTTTTTTTTTAAATTGTTATTATCATCAGCTTTACAGCAGCTTCACATCTCTATGCATCTTGATCTTACTCCTTTACTACCTCTTGTTCAGCATTCAATGGAGATGGAGATAACATGTTTATTTTTTAGTAATGATTTTGCATCTAAGAGAACAAATACTTCTGCTGTGTTGTCCTTTGTTACAAAACATCACAATAAATACCCTTTGTGGGATGAACAGCTAGGAGCAAACAAAAACAATTAAACACAATAAAACATGCCATAACACAATTAAAATTGAAGGGGTGCCAATTGAGGAAGTGAATTACTTTACATACATGGGGCAGTTGTTACTGATAAGGATGAGAGAGAGAGAGAGAGAGAGAGAGAGAGAGAGAGAGAGAGAGAGAGAGAGAGAGATTAAACATAAAATAAACATGGCAGGATCAGCTTTCATCCATATTCTTTTTATAAATACTGGCTGTAAAAAAATACAGAAACCAGGAGCAGTTTTTAGGAACGAATACTTCCAACTATCAAGGAGAGATCAAATTATCATACTTTGCGTACACACTGGTCATATATATGGCCCTTTTCGTCTTGTCAGACGGTCTAGTGGAGGCTATTGCGTATTTTTTTGAGGTATTGTTTTTGCCGAACAGCTTCTCTCGTGGCTAATTCTACCAATGTTTGACAAACACACGCGGTCACATAATGAACAGGTCAGGCCCGCTGGTCCACAGGTTTACCATCCTTTTTCATGAGTCTCTTCTCTTCTAAGTCCTGTCTTAGAACAGTCTCAAATGTTGTTATACCGTTCCTTATACGTGCTCTCCATGATGTGCGATCACTTGCCAGATGTTGCCAGTCGTTTTCACAGATGGAGAAGTCTTTCAGAGATGATTTGCAGATATCTCTATATCGTAGTTTAGGTCTGCCGATTTGTCGTTTTCCGTGTTTTAGCTCGCCATATAGTATTTGCCTAGGAATGCGTTTTTCTTCCATCCGTTGGACATGCCCCAGCCATCTTAGCCTTCGACTTCTGAGCATCGACATGATTGTTAGGGTCTTAGCACGTTGCAGGACAGTTAAGTTGGCTATTTTGTCCTGCCATTTGATGTGCATTATTTTGCGGAGACATCGCATGTGGAAGACATTTAGTCTTTTTTCCTGGTTTGAGTATGTTGTCCAGGTTTCGGATCCATATAGTAGTGTGCTAAGCACACAAGTTTGATATATTAAGAGTTTAGTCTTTTGAGTTAGTTTCGTGTTGTTCCATGCATCACTTTTTGTGAGTTTGCCGAAGGTCGTAGCTGCCTTACCAATTCGACAGTTTATTTCTTCATCAAGAGAGATGGTTTGCGTAACTGTGGATCCAAGATATGTAAATTTCTGTACTGATTCTAGTGGGCAGTCTTTTAGAGTAATAGATATAGGTTTGAAGTCACCTTGTTTAGTATTACTGTCTTCTGAACATTAATTGACAGTGAAAAAAGGTCGCATGCTTTATCCAGGTTGTTGATCAGCGACTGTAGGGTGGCCTCACTATGAGCGACTAGGGCTGCATCGTCAGCAAATAAAAATTCTTTAAGTAGGGCAACATTTGTTTTGGTTTTTGCTCTTAGTCGTGCTAGGTTGAACAGTGAGCCATCTGGTCTAGTGCGAATGTAAATATCTCCTGAGCTGTTTTCGAAGGTGTAATTTAGGAGGGCAGCAAAAAATATATCAAAAAGGGTGGGGGCGAGGACACATCCCTGTTTCACTCCTTTGTTGACTTTGAAATTCTCTGATGGACTCCCATCAAAATGGACTTGGCCATTCATGTCTTCATGGAAGGAAATTATCAGCCTAAGTAATTTAGGAGGGCAGCCTATGCCTTCTAACACCTTGTAGAGACCATCTCTGTTTATGACACTGGTCATAACAGAATGAGAAACCACATGTTCACCAAACTCAAAACAGGAAACCGACCAGTCAATGCCACTGCATCCTGGGTGACATGACAACAAAACATGTTCTACAGGATTGCCCCCAGTAAAAGGCCTGAGGAGGTTAATGTGGCCCACACCCACCTCCTGGGAAGAGAAACTCTACAGGGTAAACAAATCACTGGAACAGACAGCTGCTTCAAAAGAGAGTCTGGAATTATAGTCTGAATGAGTCATGATTGCAGAGGAAGAATTATTATCATCATTAAGTGCCATCTCCGCATCGAAGGTTGGCTACCATGGAGCGCCATTCCACTCTGTCTCTTGCTTTGATGGTGCAGATTGTCATAAGCTGATTTGTCCATCTTTTGATGCTACTCGTCCATGTTAGTCTTAGTCTGCCTCTTTTATCTTGTATTTTCCCTTCCAATATTACTTTTATTAGGCTGTTGTGGAAGAAGCTTTCATCCAAATTAAAAATATATGGGCGACATAAAAACAAAGCACCAATTTTAGGCTATTTCTATAAATTAAAAAAAACATAAGATATGGAAGTTGAATAACACAACCAAGCAAAAAATATAGCCATTTAATGATTTATAAACAAATCTTCTTCTTTCTCTTTCTCACTGATACCTAAAAGGTGTCGTGGTTTATATCATTTGTCGTTCTTGAGCTGCTCGAACTGTCTGAACTAGTGATTTTCCTTTGTTGTTACATGTCTCTGTCACTGCATCTATCCATCTTCTTCTGGGTCTTCCTCTTGGTCTTTTCAATGCCATGCATTCTCGAGAAGAACGCCCTTGATGGTGATTGGTAAGGGTCATTCTGACCAGGTGGCCCAACCATTTAAGTTGTTGTTCTATATATTCTTGGCAGGGTTTTGTTCCTACCATTTTTCTTATTGTTTCATTTGGTATTCTATCTCTTCTTGTGTTGTTTGTACTTTCTCAAGCATCGCATCTCACATGTATTGATCTTTCTTAATTGTGATTTAGAAAGGGTCCATGTTTGACTTTCATAGCAAAGTTGGTATGAAAGTGCTATTTATTATTTGTTGTTTAGCTGGCATAGAAATTATAAACATCAGATAAAGGTACAAGATTGGAAATGAACATATCTGGGAATGAATAGAGCAAAAGCCAATTGAGCTATAGATTGTGTATAGAAAATGAGAGATGGATTAGGCACACATTAAGAAAACCTGGTGCTAATATAGCAAGACACTGTCGTGGAACCCACAGATTAAAGAAAAAGCAGGGAAGGCCAAGGAATACATGTAGATAAGAAGCCATGTAAGCTGCACTGACATTGGCTTAAAATAAAAAGAATGAAAATTTTTGTAAAACATGGGGATGGACAGGGAGGCCTTGCTTGTAACCCATGGTCTAAAAGGAAATTTGAAATACCCTAGATTACGATACCTATCTGTGGCTGAGGTTTTTATGATACCGTAGTAAAAATTACAACCACTTAAATGTAACATAAGGAGCTCTAAAAATAGTGTTTTCTTTGAATCATGGTGAAATGCTCAATAAGTAATACAAATTATGATGTTTGGAAAATATTTTCAGCTACCAACCTGAGTGAACTTTGACTGATGGGTCACAAACTTTGACTACCAACCTGAGTGAACTTTGACTGATGGGTCACAAACTTTGACTACCAACCTGAGTGAACTTTGACTGATGGGATCACAAACTTTGACTACCAACCTGAATGAACTTTGACTGATGGGATCACAAACTTTGACTACCAACCTGAGTGAACTTTAACTGATGGGTCACAAACTTTGACTACCAACCTGAGTGAACTTTGGGGGTCACAAACTTTGACTACCAACCTGAGTGAACTTTGACTACCAACCTGAGTGAACTTTGACTGATAGGATCACAAACTTTGACTACCAACCTAAGTGAACTTTGACTGATGGGATCACAAACTTTGACTACCAACCTGAGTGAACTTTGACTGATGGGATCACAAACTTTGACTACCAACCTGAGTGAACTTTGGGGGTCACAAACTTTGACTCCCAACCTGTGTGAACTTTGACTACAAACCTGAGTGAACTTTGATGAATCACAAACTTTGACTACCAACCTGAGTGAACTTTGACTGATGGGATCACAAACTTTGACTACCAACCTGAGTGAACTTTGACTGATGGGTCACAAACTTTGACTACCAACCTGAGTGAACTTTAACTGATGGGTCACAAACTTTGACTACCAACCTGAGTGAACTTTGGGGGTCACAAACTTTGACTACCAACCTGAGTGAACTTTGACTGATGGGTCACAAACTTTGACTACCAACCTGAGTGAACTTTAACTGATGGGATCACAAACTTTGACTACCAACCTGAGTGAACTTTAACTGATGGGTCACAAACTTTGACTACCAACCTGAGTGAACTTTGGGGGTCACAAACTTTGACTACCAACCTGAGTGAACTTTGACTACCAACCTGAGTGAACTTTGACTGATGGGTCACAAACTTTGACTACCAACCTGAGTGAACTTTGGGGGTCACAAACTTTGACTACCAACCTGAGTGAACTTTGGGGGTCACAAACTTTGACTACCAACCTGAGTGAACTTTGACTGATGGGTCACAAACTTTGACTACCAACCTGAGTGAACTTTGGGGGTCACAAACTTTGACTACCAACCTGAGTGAACTTTGACTACCAACCTGAGTGAACTTTGACTGATGGGTCACAAACTTTGACTACCAACCTGAGTGAACTTTGACTACCAACCTGAGTGAACTTTGACTGATGGGTCACAAACTTTGACTACCAACCTGAGTGAACTTTGACTACCAACCTGAGTGAACTTTGACTACCAACCTGAGTGAACTTTGATGAATCACAAACTTTGACTACCAACCTGAGTGAACTTTGACTACCAACCTGAGTGAACTTTGATGAATCACAAACTTTGACTACCAACCTGAGTGAACTTTGACTACCAACCTGAGTGAACTTTGACTGATGGGATCACAAACTTTGACTACCAACCTGAGTGAACTTTGACTGATGGGTCACAAACTTTGACTACCAACCTGAGTGAACTTTGACTACCAACCTGAGTGAACTTTGACTGATGGGATCACAAACTTTGACTACCAACCTGAGTGAACTTTGACTGATGGGTCACAAACTTTGACTACCAACCTGAGTGAACTTTGACTACCAACCTGAGTGAACTTTGACTGATGGGATCACAAACTTTGACTACCAACCTGAGTGAACTTTGACTGATGGGATCACAAACTTTGACTACCAACCTGAGTGAACTTTGGGGGTCACAAACTTTGACTACCAACCTGAGTGAACTTTGACTACCAACCTGAGTGAACTTTGACTGATGGGTCACAAACTTTGACTACCAACCTGAGTGAACTTTGGGGGTCACAAACTTTGACTACCAACCTGAGTGAACTTTGACTACCAACCTGAGTGAACTTTGACTGATAGGATCACAAACTTTGACTACCAACCTGAGTGAACTTTGACTGATGGGATCACAAACTTTGACTACCAACCTGAGTGAACTTTGACTGATGGGATCACAAACTTTGACTACCAACCTGAGTGAACTTTGGGGGTCACAAACTTTGACTCCCAACCTGTGTGAACTTTGACTACAAACCTGAGTGAACTTTGATGAATCACAAACTTTGACTACCAACCTGAGTGAACTTTGACTGATGGGATCACAAACTTTGACTACCAACCTGAGTGAACTTTGACTGATGGGTCACAAACTTTGACTACCAACCTGAGTGAACTTTAACTGATGGGTCACAAACTTTGACTACCAACCTGAGTGAACTTTGGGGGTCACAAACTTTGACTACCAACCTGAGTGAACTTTGACTGATGGGTCACAAACTTTGACTACCAACCTGAGTGAACTTTAACTGATGGGATCACAAACTTTGACTACCAACCTGAGTGAACTTTAACTGATGGGTCACAAACTTTGACTACCAACCTGAGTGAACTTTGGGGGTCACAAACTTTGACTACCAACCTGAGTGAACTTTGACTACCAACCTGAGTGAACTTTGACTGATGGGTCACAAACTTTGACTACCAACCTGAGTGAACTTTGGGGGTCACAAACTTTGACTACCAACCTGAGTGAACTTTGGGGGTCACAAACTTTGACTACCAACCTGAGTGAACTTTGACTGATGGGTCACAAACTTTGACTACCAACCTGAGTGAACTTTGGGGGTCACAAACTTTGACTACCAACCTGAGTGAACTTTGACTACCAACCTGAGTGAACTTTGACTGATGGGTCACAAACTTTGACTACCAACCTGAGTGAACTTTGACTACCAACCTGAGTGAACTTTGACTGATGGGTCACAAACTTTGACTACCAACCTGAGTGAACTTTGACTACCAACCTGAGTGAACTTTGACTACCAACCTGAGTGAACTTTGATGAATCACAAACTTTGACTACCAACCTGAGTGAACTTTGACTACCAACCTGAGTGAACTTTGATGAATCACAAACTTTGACTACCAACCTGAGTGAACTTTGACTACCAACCTGAGTGAACTTTGACTGATGGGATCACAAACTTTGACTACCAACCTGAGTGAACTTTGACTGATGGGTCACAAACTTTGACTACCAACCTGAGTGAACTTTGACTACCAACCTGAGTGAACTTTGACTGATGGGATCACAAACTTTGACTACCAACCTGAGTGAACTTTGACTGATGGGTCACAAACTTTGACTACCAACCTGAGTGAACTTTGACTACCAACCTGAGTGAACTTTGACTGATGGGATCACAAACTTTGACTACCAACCTGAGTGAACTTCGGGGTCACAAACTTTGACTCCCAACCTGTGTGAACTTTGACTACAAACCTGAGTGAACTTTGATGAATCACAAACTTTGACTACCAACCTGAGTGAACTTTGACTGATGGGATCACAAACTTTGACTACCAACCTGAGTGAACTTTGACTGATGGGTCAGAAACTTTGACTACCAACCTGAGTGAACTTTAACTGATGGGTCACAAACTTTGACTACCAACCTGAGTGAACTTTGGGGGTCACAAACTTTGACTACCAACCTGAGTGAACTTTGACTGATGGGTCACAAACTTTGACTACCAACCTGAGTGAACTTTAACTGATGGGATCACAAACTTTGACTACCAACCTGAGTGAACTTTAACTGATGGGTCACAAACTTTGACTACCAACCTGAGTGAACTTTGGGGGTCACAAACTTTGACTACCAACCTGAGTGAACTTTGACTGATGGGTCACAAACTTTGACTACCAACCTGAGTGAACTTTGGGGGTCACAAACTTTGACTACCAACCTGAGTGAACTTTGGGGGTCACAAACTTTGACTACCAACCTGAGTGAACTTTGACTGATGGGTCACAAACTTTGACTACCAACCTGAGTGAACTTTGGGGGTCACAAACTTTGACTACCAACCTGAGTGAACTTTGACTACCAACCTGAGTGAACTTTGACTGATGGGTCACAAACTTTGACTACCAACCTGAGTGAACTTTGACTACCAACCTGAGTGAACTTTGACTGATGGGTCACAAACTTTGACTACCAACATGAGTGAACTTTGACTACCAACCTGAGTGAACTTTGACTACCAACCTGAGTGAACTTTGATGAATCACAAACTTTGACTACCAACCTGAGTGAACTTTGACTACCAACCTGAGTGAACTTTGATGAATCACAAACTTTGACTACCAACCTGAGTGAACTTTGACTACCAACCTGAGTGAACTTTGACTGATGGGATCACAAACTTTGACTACCAACCTGAGTGAACTTTGACTGATGGGTCACAAACTTTGACTACCAACCTGAGTGAACTTTGACTACCAACCTGAGTGAACTTTGACTGATGGGATCACAAACTTTGACTACCAACCTGAGTGAACTTTGACTACCAACCTGAGTGAACTTTGACTGATGGGTCACAAACTTTGACTACCAACCTGAGTGAACTTTGGGGGTCACAAACTTTGACTACCAACCTGAGTGAACTTTGACTACCAACCTGAGTGAACTTTGACTGATAGGATCACAAACTTTGACTACCAACCTGAGTGAACTTTGACTGATGGGATCACAAACTTTGACTACCAACCTGAGTGAACTTTGACTGATGGGATCACAAACTTTGACTACCAACCTGAGTGAACTTTGGGGGTCACAAACTTTGACTCCCAACCTGTGTGAACTTTGACTACCAACCTGAGTGAACTTTGACTACCAACCTGAGTGAACTTTGACTGATGGGTCACAAACTTTGACTACCAACCTGAGTGAACTTTGGGGTCACAAACTTTGACTACCAACCTGAGTGAACTTTGACTACCAACCTGAGTGAACTTTGACTGATAGGATCACAAACTTTGACTACCAACCTGAGTGAACTTTGACTGATGGGATCACAAACTTTGACTACCAACCTGAGTGAACTTTGACTGATGGGATCACAAACTTTGACTACCAACCTGAGTGAACTTTGGGGTCACAAACTTTGACTCCCAACCTGTGTGAACTTTGACTACAAACCTGAGTGAACTTTGATGAATCACAAACTTTGACTACCAACCTGAGTGAACTTTGACTGATGGGATCACAAACTTTGACTACCAACCTGAGTGAACTTTGACTGATGGGTCACAAACTTTGACTACCAACCTGAGTGAACTTTAACTGATGGGTCACAAACTTTGACTACCAACCTGAGTGAACTTTGGGGGTCACAAACTTTGACTACCAACCTGAGTGAACTTTGGGGGTCACAAACTTTGACTACCAACCTGAGTGAACTTTGACTACCAACCTGAGTGAACTTTGACTGATAGGATCACAAACTTTGACTACCAACCTGAGTGAACTTTGACTGATGGGATCACAAACTTTGACTACCAACCTGAGTGAACTTTGACTGATGGGATCACAAACTTTGACTACCAACCTGAGTGAACTTTGGGGGTCATAAACTTTGACTCCCAACCTGTGTGAACTTTGACTACCAACCTGAGTGAACTTTGACTACCAACCTGAGTGAACTTTGACTGATGGGTCACAAACTTTGACTACCAACCTGAGTGAACTTTGGGGGTCACAAACTTTGACTACCAACCTGAGTGAACTTTGACTACCAACCTGAGTGAACTTTGACTGATAGGATCACAAACTTTGACTACCAACCTGAGTGAACTTTGACTGATGGGATCACAAACTTTGACTACCAACCTGAGTGAACTTTGACTGATGGGATCACAAACTTTGACTACCAACCTGAGTGAACTTTGGGGGTCACAAACTTTGACTCCCAACCTGTGTGAACTTTGACTACAAACCTGAGTGAACTTTGATGAATCACAAACTTTGACTACCAACCTGAGTGAACTTTGACTGATGGGATCACAAACTTTGACTACCAACCTGAGTGAACTTTGACTGATGGGTCACAAACTTTGACTACCAACCTGAGTGAACTTTAACTGATGGGTCACAAACTTTGACTACCAACCTGAGTGAACTTTGGGGGTCACAAACTTTGACTACCAACCTGAGTGAACTTTGACTGATGGGTCACAAACTTTGACTACCAACCTGAGTGAACTTTAACTGATGGGATCACAAACTTTGACTACCAACCTGAGTGAACTTTAACTGATGGGTCACAAACTTTGACTACCAACCTGAGTGAACTTTGGGGGTCACAAACTTTGACTACCAACCTGAGTGAACTTTGACTACCAACCTGAGTGAACTTTGACTGATGGGTCACAAACTTTGACTACCAACCTGAGTGAACTTTGGGGGTCACAAACTTTGACTACCAACCTGAGTGAACTTTGGGGTCACAAACTTTGACTACCAACCTGAGTGAACTTTGACTGATGGGTCACAAACTTTGACTACCAACCTGAGTGAACTTTGAGGGTCACAAACTTTGACTCCCAACCTGTGTGAACTTTGACTACCAACCTGAGTGAACTTTGACTACCAACCTGAGTGAACTTTGACTGATGGGTCACAAACTTTGACTACCAACCTGAGTGAACTTTGGGGGTCACAAACTTTGACTACCAACCTGAGTGAACTTTGACTACCAACCTGAGTGAACTTTGACTGATAGGATCACAAACTTTGACTACCAACCTGAGTGAACTTTGACTGATGGGATCACAAACTTTGACTACCAACCTGAGTGAACTTTGACTGATGGGATCACAAACTTTGACTACCAACCTGAGTGAACTTTGGGGGTCACAAACTTTGACTCCCAACCTGTGTGAACTTTGACTACAAACCTGAGTGAACTTTGATGAATCACAAACTTTGACTACCAACCTGAGTGAACTTTGACTGATGGGATCACAAACTTTGACTACCAACCTGAGTGAACTTTGACTGATGGGTCACAAACTTTGACTACCAACCTGAGTGAACTTTAACTGATGGGTCACAAACTTTGACTACCAACCTGAGTGAACTTTGGGGGTCACAAACTTTGACTACCAACCTGAGTGAACTTTGACTGATGGGTCACAAACTTTGACTACCAACCTGAGTGAACTTTAACTGATGGGATCACAAACTTTGACTACCAACCTGAGTGAACTTTAACTGATGGGTCACAAACTTTGACTACCAACCTGAGTGAACTTTGGGGGTCACAAACTTTGACTACCAACCTGAGTGAACTTTGACTACCAACCTGAGTGAACTTAGACTGATGGGTCACAAACTTTGACTACCAACCTGAGTGAACTTTGGGGGTCACAAACTTTGACTACCAACCTGAGTGAACTTTGGGGGTCACAAACTTTGACTACCAACCTGAGTGAACTTTGACTGATGGGTCACAAACTTTGACTACCAACCTGAGTGAACTTTGGGGGTCACAAACTTTGACTACCAACCTGAGTGAACTTTGACTACCAACCTGAGTGAACTTTGACTGATGGGTCACAAACTTTGACTACCAACCTGAGTGAACTTTGACTACCAACCTGAGTGAACTTTGACTGATGGGTCACAAACTTTGACTACCAACCTGAGTGAACTTTGACTACCAACCTGAGTGAACTTTGACTACCAACCTGAGTGAACTTTGATGAATCACAAACTTTGACTACCAACCTGAGTGAACTTTGACTACCAACCTGAGTGAACTTTGATGAATCACAAACTTTGACTACCAACCTGAGTGAACTTTGACTACCAACCTGAGTGAACTTTGACTGATGGGATCACAAACTTTGACTACCAACCTGAGTGAACTTTGACTGATGGGTCACAAACTTTGACTACCAACCTGAGTGAACTTTGACTACCAACCTGAGTGAACTTTGACTGATGGGATCACAAACTTTGACTACCAACCTGAGTGAACTTTGACTGATGGGTCACAAACTTTGACTACCAACCTGAGTGAACTTTGACTACCAACCTGAGTGAACTTTGACTGATGGGATCACAAACTTTGACTACCAACCTGAGTGAACTTTGGGGGTCACAAACTTTGACTCCCAACCTGTGTGAACTTTGACTACAAACCTGAGTGAACTTTGATGAATCACAAACTTTGACTACCAACCTGAGTGAACTTTGACTGATGGGATCACAAACTTTGACTACCAACCTGAGTGAACTTTGACTGATGGGTCACAAACTTTGACTACCAACCTGAGTGAACTTTAACTGATGGGTCACAAACTTTGACTACCAACCTGAGTGAACTTTGGGGGTCACAAACTTTGACTACCAACCTGAGTGAACTTTGACTGATGGGTCACAAACTTTGACTACCAACCTGAGTGAACTTTAACTGATGGGATCACAAACTTTGACTACCAACCTGAGTGAACTTTAACTGATGGGTCACAAACTTTGACTACCAACCTGAGTGAACTTTGGGGGTCACAAACTTTGACTACCAACCTGAGTGAACTTTGACTACCAACCTGAGTGAACTTTGACTGATGGGTCACAAACTTTGACTACCAACCTGAGTGAACTTTGGGGGTCACAAACTTTGACTACCAACCTGAGTGAAATTTGGGGGTCACAAACTTTGACTACCAACCTGAGTGAACTTTGACTGATGGGTCACAAACTTTGACTACAACCTGAGTGAACTTTGGGGGTCACAAACTTTGACTACCAACCTGAGTGAACTTTGACTACCAACCTGAGTGAACTTTGACTGATGGGTCACAAACTTTGACTACCAACCTGAGTGAACTTTGACTACCAATCTGAGTGAACTTTGACTGATGGGTCACAAACTTTGACTACCAACCTGAGTGAACTTTGACTACCAACCTGAGTGAACTTTGACTACCAACCTGAGTGAACTTTGATGAATCACAAACTTTGACTACCAACCTGAGTGAACTTTGACTACCAACCTGAGTGAACTTTGGGGGTCACAAACTTTGACTACCAACCTGAGTGAACTTTGGGGGTCACAAACTTTGACTACCAACCTGAGTGAACTTTGACTGATGGGTCACAAACTTTGACTACCAACCTGAGTGAACTTGGGGGTCACAAAACTTTGACTACCAACCTGAGTGAACTTTGACTACCAACCTGAGTGAACTTTGACTGATGGGTCACAAACTTTGACTACCAACCTGAGTGAACTTTGACTACCAACCTGAGTGAACTTTGACTGATGGGTCACAAACTTTGACTACCAACCTGAGTGAACTTTGACTACCAACCTGAGTGAACTTTGACTACCAACCTGAGTGAACTTTGATGAATCACAAACTTTGACTACCAACCTGAGTGAACTTTGACTACCAACCTGAGTGAACTTTGATGAATCACAAACTTTGACTACCAACCTGAGTGAACTTTGACTACCAACCTGAGTGAACTTTGACTGATGGGATCACAAACTTTGACTACCAACCTGAGTGAACTTTGACTGATGGGTCACAAACTTTGACTACCAACCTGAGTGAACTTTGACTACCAACCTGAGTGAACTTTGACTGATGGGATCACAAACTTTGACTACCAACCTGAGTGAACTTTGACTGATGGGTCACAAACTTTGACTACCAACCTGAGTGAACTTTGACTACCAACCTGAGTGAACTTTGACTGATGGGATCACAAACTTTGACTACCAACCTGAGTGAACTTCGGGGGTCACAAACTTTGACTCCCAACCTGTGTGAACTTTGACTACAAACCTGAGTGAACTTTGATGAATCACAAAACTTTGACTACCAACCTGAGTGAACTTTGACTGATGGGATCACAAACTTTGACTACCAACCTGAGTGAACTTTGACTGATGGGTCAGAAACTTTGACTACCAACCTGAGTGAACTTTAACTGATGGGTCACAAACTTTGACTACCAACCTGAGTGAACTTTGGGGGTCACAAACTTTGACTACCAACCTGAGTGAACTTTGACTGATGGGTCACAAACTTTGACTACCAACCTGAGTGAACTTTAACTGATGGGATCACAAACTTTGACTACCAACCTGAGTGAACTTTAACTGATGGGTCACAAACTTTGACTACCAACCTGAGTGAACTTTGGGGGTCACAAACTTTGACTACCAACCTGAGTGAACTTTGACTGATGGGTCACAAACTTTGACTACCAACCTGAGTGAACTTTGGGGGTCACAAACTTTGACTACCAACCTGAGTGAACTTTGGGGTCACAAACTTTGACTACCAACCTGAGTGAACTTTGACTGATGGGTCACAAACTTTGACTACCAACCTGAGTGAACTTTGGGGGTCACAAACTTTGACTACCAACCTGAGTGAACTTTGACTACCAACCTGAGTGAACTTTGACTGATGGGTCACAAACTTTGACTACCAACCTGAGTGAACTTTGACTACCAACCTGAGTGAACTTTGACTGATGGGTCACAAACTTTGACTACCAACCTGAGTGAACTTTGACTACCAACCTGAGTGAACTTTGACTACCAACCTGAGTGAACTTTGATGAATCACAAACTTTGACTACCAACCTGAGTGAACTTTGACTACCAACCTGAGTGAACTTTGATGAATCACAAACTTTGACTACCAACCTGAGTGAACTTTGACTACCAACCTGAGTGAACTTTGACTGATGGGATCACAAACTTTGACTACCAACCTGAGTGAACTTTGACTGATGGGTCACAAACTTTGACTACCAACTTGAGTGAACTTTGACTACCAACCTGAGTGAACTTTGACTGATGGGATCACAAACTTTGACTACCAACCTGAGTGAACTTTGACTACCAACCTGAGTGAACTTTGACTGATGGGTCACAAACTTTGACTACCAACCTGAGTGAACTTTGGGGGTCACAAACTTTGACTACCAACCTGAGTGAACTTTGACTACCAACCTGAGTGAACTTTGACTGATAGGATCACAAACTTTGACTACCAACCTGAGTGAACTTTGACTGATGGGATCACAAACTTTGACTACCAACCTGAGTGAACTTTGACTGATGGGATCACAAACTTTGACTACCAACCTGAGTGAACTTTGGGGGTCACAAACTTTGACTCCCAACCTGTGTGAACTTTGACTACCAACCTGAGTGAACTTTGACTACCAACCTGAGTGAACTTTGACTGATGGGTCACAAACTTTGACTACCAACCTGAGTGAACTTTGGGGGTCACAAACTTTGACTACCAACCTGAGTGAACTTTGACTACCAACCTGAGTGAACTTTGACTGATAGGATCACAAACTTTGACTACCAACCTGAGTGAACTTTGACTGATGGGATCACAAACTTTGACTACCAACCTGAGTGAACTTTGACTGATGGGATCACAAACTTTGACTACCAACCTGAGTGAACTTTGGGGGTCACAAACTTTGACTCCCAACCTGTGTGAACTTTGACTACAAACCTGAGTGAACTTTGATGAATCACAAACTTGACTACCAACCTGAGTGAACTTTGACTGATGGGATCACAAACTTTGACTACCAACCTGAGTGAACTTTGACTGATGGGTCACAAACTTTGACTACCAACCTGAGTGAACTTTAACTGATGGGTCACAAACTTTGACTACCAACCTGAGTGAACTTTGGGGGTCACAAACTTTGACTACCAACCTGAGTGAACTTTGGGGGTCACAAACTTTGACTACCAACCTGAGTGAACTTTGACTACCAACCTGAGTGAACTTTGACTGATAGGATCACAAACTTTGACTACCAACCTGAGTGAACTTTGACTGATGGATCACAAACTTTGACTACCAACCTGAGTGAACTTTGACTGATGGGATCACAAACTTTGACTACCAACCTGAGTGAACTTTGGGGGTCATAAACTTTGACTCCCAACCTGTGTGAACTTTGACTACCAACCTGAGTGAACTTTGACTACCAACCTGAGTGAACTTTGACTGATGGGTCACAAACTTTGACTACCAACCTGAGTGAACTTTGGGGGTCACAAACTTTGACTACCAACCTGAGTGAACTTTGACTACCAACCTGAGTGAACTTTGACTGATAGGATCACAAACTTTGACTACCAACCTGAGTGAACTTTGACTGATGGGATCACAAACTTTGACTACCAACCTGAGTGAACTTTGACTGATGGATCACAAACTTTGACTACCAACCTGAGTGAACTTTGGGGGTCACAAACTTTGACTCCCAACCTGTGTGAACTTTGACTACAAACCTGAGTGAACTTTGATGAATCACAAACTTTGACTACCAACCTGAGTGAACTTTGACTGATGGGATCACAAACTTTGACTACCAACCTGAGTGAACTTTGACTGATGGGTCACAAACTTTGACTACCAACCTGAGTGAACTTTAACTGATGGGTCACAAACTTTGACTACCAACCTGAGTGAACTTTGGGGGTCACAAACTTTGACTACCAACCTGAGTGAACTTTGACTGATGGGTCACAAACTTTGACTACCAACCTGAGTGAACTTTAACTGATGGGATCACAAACTTTGACTACCAACCTGAGTGAACTTTAACTGATGGGTCACAAACTTTGACTACCAACCTGAGTGAACTTTGGGGGTCACAAACTTTGACTACCAACCTGAGTGAACTTTGACTACCAACCTGAGTGAACTTTGACTGATGGGTCACAAACTTTGACTACCAACCTGAGTGAACTTTGGGGGTCACAAACTTTGACTACCAACCTGAGTGAACTTTGGGGGTCACAAACTTTGACTACCAACCTGAGTGAACTTTGACTGATGGGTCACAAACTTTGACTACCAACCTGAGTGAACTTTGGGGGTCACAAACTTTGACTACCAACCTGAGTGAACTTTGACTACCAACCTGAGTGAACTTTGACTGATGGGTCACAAACTTTGACTACCAACCTGAGTGAACTTTGACTACCAACCTGAGTGAACTTTGACTGATGGGTCACAAACTTTGACTACCAACCTGAGTGAACTTTGACTACCAACCTGAGTGAACTTTGACTACCAACCTGAGTGAACTTTGATGAATCACAAACTTTGACTACCAACCTGAGTGAACTTTGACTACCAACCTGAGTGAACTTTGATGAATCACAAACTTTGACTACCAACCTGAGTGAACTTTGACTACCAACCTGAGTGAACTTTGACTGATGGGATCACAAACTTTGACTACCAACCTGAGTGAACTTTGACTGATGGGTCACAAACTTTGACTACCAACCTGAGTGAACTTTGACTACCAACCTGAGTGAACTTTGACTGATGGGATCACAAACTTTGACTACCAACCTGAGTGAACTTTGACTGATGGGTCACAAACTTTGACTACCAACCTGAGTGAACTTTGACTACCAACCTGAGTGAACTTTGACTGATGGGATCACAAACTTTGACTACCAACCTGAGTGAACTTTGGGGGTCACAAACTTTGACTCCCAACCTGTGTGAACTTTGACTACAAACCTGAGTGAACTTTGATGAATCACAAACTTTGACTACCAACCTGAGTGAACTTTGACTGATGGGATCACAAACTTTGACTACCAACCTGAGTGAACTTTGACTGATGGGTCACAAACTTTGACTACCAACCTGAGTGAACTTTAACTGATGGGTCACAAACTTTGACTACCAACCTGAGTGAACTTTGGGGGTCACAAACTTTGACTACCAACCTGAGTGAACTTTGACTGATGGGTCACAAACTTTGACTACCAACCTGAGTGAACTTTAACTGATGGGATCACAAACTTTGACTACCAACCTGAGTGAACTTTAACTGATGGGTCACAAACTTTGACTACCAACCTGAGTGAACTTTGGGGGTCACAAACTTTGACTACCAACCTGAGTGAACTTTGACTACCAACCTGAGTGAACTTTGACTGATGGGTCACAAACTTTGACTACCAACCTGAGTGAACTTTGGGGGTCACAAACTTTGACTACCAACCTGAGTGAAATTTGGGGGTCACAAACTTTGACTACCAACCTGAGTGAACTTTGACTGATGGGTCACAAACTTTGACTACCAACCTGAGTGAACTTTGGGGGTCACAAACTTTGACTACCAACCTGAGTGAACTTTGACTACCAACCTGAGTGAACTTTGACTGATGGGTCACAAACTTTGACTACCAACCTGAGTGAACTTTGACTACCAATCTGAGTGAACTTTGACTGATGGGTCACAAACTTTGACTACCAACCTGAGTGAACTTTGACTACCAACCTGAGTGAACTTTGACTACCAACCTGAGTGAACTTTGATGAATCACAAACTTTGACTACCAACCTGAGTGAACTTTGACTACCAACCTGAGTGAACTTTGATGAATCACAAACTTTGACTACCAACCTGAGTGAACTTTGACTACCAACCTGAGTGAACTTTGACTGATGGGATCACAAACTTTGACTACCAACCTGAGTGAACTTTGACTGATGGGTCACAAACTTTGACTACCAACCTGAGTGAACTTTGACTACCAACCTGAGTGAACTTTGACTGATGGGATCACAAACTTTGACTACCAACCTGAGTGAACTTTGACTGATGGGTCACAAACTTTGACTACCAACCTGAGTGAACTTTGACTACCAACCTGAGTGATCTTTGACTGATGGGATCACAAACTTTGA
Organism: Megaustenia siamemsis; assembly: GCA_032433765.1. NCBI lineage: Eukaryota > Metazoa > Mollusca > Gastropoda > Stylommatophora > Ariophantidae > Megaustenia > Megaustenia siamemsis. Next base: position 31,867,347 of record JAVIAB010000104.1, on the reverse strand, counting down.
CTACCAACCTGAGTGAACTTTGACTGATGGGATCACAAACTTTGACTACCAACCTGAGTGAACTTTGGGGGTCACAAACTTTGACTACCAACCTGAGTGAACTTTGACTACCAACCTGAGTGAACTTTGACTGATGGGATCACAAACTTTGACTACCAACCTGAGTGAACTTTGATGAATCACAAACTTTGACTACCAACCTGAGTGAACTTTGACTGATGGGATCACAAACTTTGACTACCAACCTGAGTGAACTTTGACTGATGGGATCACAAACTTTGACTACCAACCTGAGTGAACTTTGACTGATGGGTCACAAACTTTGACTACCAACCTGAGTGAACTTTGACTGATGGGTCACAAACTTTGACTACCAACCTGAGTGAACTTTGGGGGTCACAAACTTTGACTACCAACCTGAGTGAACTTTGACTGATGGGTCACAAACTTTGACTACCAACCTGAGTGAACTTTGGGGGTCACAAACTTTGACTACCAACCTGAGTGAACTTTGACTACCAACCTGAGTGAACTTTGACTACCAACCTGAGTGAACTTTGACTGATGTGTCACAAACTTTGACTACCAACCTGAGTGAACTTTGACTACCAACCTGAGTGAACTTTGACTGATGGGTCACAAACTTTGACTACCAACCTGAGTGAACTTTGACTACCAACCTGAGTGAACTTTGACTACCAACCTGAGTGAACTTTGACGAATCACAAACTTTGACTACCAACCTGAGTGAACTTTGACTACCAACCTGAGTGAACTTTGACTGATGGGATCACAAACTTTGACTACCAACCTGAGTGAACTTTGACTGATGGGTCACAAACTTTGACTACCAACCTGAGTGAACATTGACTACCAACCTGAGTGAACTTTGACTGATGGGATCACAAACTTTGACTACCAACCTGAGTGAACTTTGACTGATGGGTCACAAACTTTGACTACCAACCTGAGTGAACTTTGACTGATGGGTCACAAACTTTGACTACCAACCTGAGTGAACTTTAACTGATGGGTCACAAACTTTGACTACCAACCTGAGTGAACTTTGGGGGTCACAAACTTTGACTACCAACCTGAGTGAACTTTGACTGATGGGTCACAAACTTTGACTACCAACCTGAGTGAACTTTAACTGATGGGATCACAAACTTTGACTACCAACCTGAGTGAACTTTAACTGATGGGTCACAAACTTTGACTACCAACCTGAGTGAACTTTGGGGGTCACAAACTTTGACTACCAACCTGAGTGAACTTTGACTACCAACCTGAGTGAACTTTGACTGATGGGTCACAAACTTTGACTACCAACCTGAGTGAACTTTGGGGGTCACAAACTTTGACTACCAACCTGAGTGAACTTTGGGGGTCACAAACTTTGACTACCAACCTGAGTGAACTTTGACTGATGGGTCACAAACTTTGACTACCAACCTGAGTGAACTTTGGGGGTCACAAACTTTGACTACCAACCTGAGTGAACTTTGACTACCAACCTGAGTGAACTTTGACTGATGGGTCACAAACTTTGACTACCAACCTGAGTGAACTTTGACTACCAATCTGAGTGAACTTTGACTGATGGGTCACAAACTTTGACTACCAACCTGAGTGAACTTTGACTACCAACCTGAGTGAACTTTGACTACCAACCTGAGTGAACTTTGATGAATCACAAACTTTGACTACCAACCTGAGTGAACTTTGACTACCAACCTGAGTGAACTTTGATGAATCACAAACTTTGACTACCAACCTGAGTGAACTTTGACTACCAACCTGAGTGAACTTTGACTGATGGGATCACAAACTTTGACTACCAACCTGAGTGAACTTTGACTGATGGGTCACAAACTTTGACTACCAACCTGAGTGAACTTTGACTACCAACCTGAGTGAACTTTGACTGATGGGATCACAAACTTTGACTACCAACCTGAGTGAACTTTGACTGATGGGTCACAAACTTTGACTACCAACCTGAGTGAACTTTGACTACCAACCTGAGTGATCTTTGACTGATGGGATCACAAACTTTGACTACCAACCTGAGTGAACTTTGACTGAAGGGATCACAAACTTTGACTACCAACCTGAGTGAACTTTGGGGGTCACAAACTTTGACTACCAACCTGAGTGAACTTTGACTACCAACCTGAGTGAACTTTGACTGATGGGATCACAAACTTTGACTACCAACCTGAGTGAACTTTGATGAATCACAAACTTTGACTACCAACCTGAGTGAACTTTGACTGATGGGATCACAAACTTTGACTACCAACCTGAGTGAACTTTGACTGATGGGATCACAAACTTTGACTACCAACCTGAGTGAACTTTGACTGATGGGTCACAAACTTTGACTACCAACCTGAGTGAACTTTGACTGATGGGTCACAAACTTTGACTACCAACCTGAGTGAACTTTGGGGGTCACAAACTTTGACTACCAACCTGAGTGAACTTTGACTGATGGGTCACAAACTTTGACTACCAACCTGAGTGAACTTTGGGGGTCACAAACTTTGACTACCAACCTGAGTGAACTTTGACTACCAACCTGAGTGAACTTTGACTACCAACCTGAGTGAACTTTGACTGATGTGTCACAAACTTTGACTACCAACCTGAGTGAACTTTGACTACCAACCTGAGTGAACTTTGACTGATGGGTCACAAACTTTGACTACCAACCTGAGTGAACTTTGACTACCAACCTGAGTGAACTTTGACTACCAACCTGAGTGAACTTTGACGAATCACAAACTTTGACTACCAACCTGAGTGAACTTTGACTACCAACCTGAGTGAACTTTGACTGATGGGATCACAAACTTTGACTACCAACCTGAGTGAACTTTGACTGATGGGTCACAAACTTTGACTACCAACCTGAGTGAACATTGACTACCAACCTGAGTGAACTTTGACTGATGGGATCACAAACTTTGACTACCAACCTGAGTGAACTTTGACTGATGGGTCACAAACTTTGACTACCAACCTGAGTGAACTTTGACTACCAACCTGAGTGAACTTTGACTGATGGGATCACAAACTTTGACTACCAACCTGAGTGAACTTTGACTACCAACCTGAGTGAACTTTGACTGATGGGTCACAAACTTTGACTACCAACCTGAGTGAACTTTGACTACCAACCTGAGTGAACTTTGACTGATGGGATCACAAACTTTGACTACCAACCTGAGTGAACTTTGACTGATGGGTCACAAACTTTGACTACCAACCTGAGTGAACTTTGACTGATGGGTCACAAACTTTGACTACCAACCTGAGTGAACTTTGACTGATGGGATCACAAACTTTGACTACCAACCTGAGTGAACTTTAACTGATGGGTCACAAACTTTGACTACCAACCTGAGTGAACTTTGGGGGTCACAAACTTTGACTACCAACCTGAGTGAACTTTGACTACCAACCTGAGTGAACTTTGACTGATGGGTCACAAACTTTGACTACCAACCTGAGTGAACTTTGGGGGTCACAAACTTTGACTACCAACCTGAGTGAACTTTGACTGATGGGATCACAAACTTTGACTACCAACCTGAGTGAACTTTGGGGGTCACAAACTTTGACTACCAACCTGAGTGAACTTTGGGGGTCACAAACTTTGACTACCAACCTGAGTGAACTTTGACTGATGGGATCACAAACTTTGACTACCAACCTGAGTGAACTTTGGGGGTCACAAACTTTGACTATCAACCAGAGTGAACTTTGGGGGTCACAAACTTTGACTACCAACCTGAGTGAACTTTGACTGATGGGATCACAAACTTTGACTACCAACCTGAGTGAACTTTGGGGGTCACAAACTTTGACTACCAACCAGAGTGAACTTTGGGGGTCACAAACTTTGACTACCAACCTGAGTGAACTTTGACTGATGGGTCACAAACTTTGACTACCAACCTGAGTGAACTTTGACTACCAACCTGAGTGAACTTTGACTGATGGGATCACAAACTTTGACTACCAACCTGAGTGAACTTTGGGGGTCACAAACTTTGACTACCAACCTGAGTGAACTTTGACTGATGGGATCACAAACTTTGACTACCAACCTGAGTGAACTTTGGGGGTCACAAACTTTGACTACCAACCAGAGTGAACTTTGGGGGTCACAAACTTTGACTACCAACCTGAGTGAACTTTGACTGATGGGTCACAAACTTTGACTACCAACCTGAGTGAACTTTGACTACCAACCTGAGTGAACTTTGACTGATGGGATCACAAACTTTGACTACCAACCTGAGTGAACTTTGACTGATGGGTCACAAACTTTGACTACCAACCTGAGTGAACTTTGACTGATGGGTCACAAACTTTGACTACCAACCTGAGTGAACTTTGACTGATGGGATCACAAACTTTGACTACCAACCTGAGTGAACTTTAACTGATGGGTCACAAACTTTGACTACCAACCTGAGTGAACTTTGGGGGTCACAAACTTTGACTACCAACCTGAGTGAACTTTGACTACCAACCTGAGTGAACTTTGACTGATGGGTCACAAACTTTGACTACCAACCTGAGTGAACTTTGACTGATGGGATCACAAACTTTGACTACCAACCTGAGTGAACTTTGACTGATGGGATCACAAACTTTGACTACCAACCTGAGTGAACTTTGGGGGTCACAAACTTTGACTCCCAACCTGTGTGAACTTTGACTACAAACCTGAGTGAACTTTGATGAATCACAAACTTTGACTACCAACCTGAGTGAACTTTGACTGATGGGATCACAAACTTTGACTACCAACCTGAGTGAACTTTGACTGATGGGTCACAAACTTTGACTACCAACCTGAGTGAACTTTAACTGATGGGTCACAAACTTTGACTACCAACCTGAGTGAACTTTGGGGGTCACAAACTTTGACTACCAACCTGAGTGAACTTTGACTGATGGGTCACAAACTTTGACTACCAACCTGAGTGAACTTTAACTGATGGGATCACAAACTTTGACTACCAACCTGAGTGAACTTTAACTGATGGGTCACAAACTTTGACTACCAACCTGAGTGAACTTTGGGGGTCACAAACTTTGACTACCAACCTGAGTGAACTTTGACTACCAACCTGAGTGAACTTTGACTGATGGGTCACAAACTTTGACTACCAACCTGAGTGAACTTTGGGGGTCACAAACTTTGACTACCAACCTGAGTGAACTTTGGGGGTCACAAACTTTGACTACCAACCTGAGTGAACTTTGACTGATGGGTCACAAACTTTGACTACCAACCTGAGTGAACTTTGGGGGTCACAAACTTTGACTACCAACCTGAGTGAACTTTGACTACCAACCTGAGTGAACTTTGACTGATGGGTCACAAACTTTGACTACCAACCTGAGTGAACTTTGACTACCAACCTGAGTGAACTTTGACTGATGGGTCACAAACTTTGACTACCAACCTGAGTGAACTTTGACTACCAACCTGAGTGAACTTTGACTACCAACCTGAGTGAACTTTGATGAATCACAAACTTTGACTACCAACCTGAGTGAACTTTGACTACCAACCTGAGTGAACTTTGATGAATCACAAACTTTGACTACCAACCTGAGTGAACTTTGACTACCAACCTGAGTGAACTTTGACTGATGGGTCACAAACTTTGACTACCAACCTGAGTGAACTTTGACTACCAACCTGAGTGAACTTTGACTGATGGGATCACAAACTTTGACTACCAACCTGAGTGAACTTTGACTGATGGGTCACAAACTTTGACTACCAACCTGAGTGAACTTTGACTACCAACCTGAGTGAACTTTGACTGATGGGATCACAAACTTTGACTACCAACCTGAGTGAACTTTGACTGATGGGATCACAAACTTTGACTACCAACCTGAGTGAACTTTGGGGGTCACAAACTTTGACTACCAACCTGAGTGAACTTTGACTACCAACCTGAGTGAACTTTGACTGATGGGATCACAAACTTTGACTACCAACCTGAGTGAACTTTGATGAATCACAAACTTTGACTACCAACCTGAGTGAACTTTGACTGATGGGATCACAAACTTTGACTACCAACCTGAGTGAACTTTGACTGATGGGATCACAAACTTTGACTACCAACCTGAGTGAACTTTGACTGATGGGTCACAAACTTTGACTACCAACCTGAGTGAACTTTGACTGATGGGTCACAAACTTTGACTACCAACCTGAGTGAACTTTGGGGGTCACAAACTTTGAATACCAACCTGAGTGAACTTTGACTGATGGGTCACAAACTTTGACTACCAACCTGAGTGAACTTTGGGGGTCACAAACTTTGACTACCAACCTGAGTGAACTTTGACTACCAACCTGAGTGAACTTTGACTACCAACCTGAGTGAACTTTGACTGATGTGTCACAAACTTTGACTACCAACCTGAGTGAACTTTGACTACCAACCTGAGTGAACTTTGACTGATGGGTCACAAACTTTGACTACCAACCTGAGTGAACTTTGACTACCAACCTGAGTGAACTTTGACTACCAACCTGAGTGAACTTTGACGAATCACAAACTTTGACTACCAACCTGAGTGAACTTTGACTACCAACCTGAGTGAACTTTGACTGATGGGATCACAAACTTTGACTACCAACCTGAGTGAACTTTGACTGATGGGTCACAAACTTTGACTACCAACCTGAGTGAACTTTGACTACCAACCTGAGTGAACTTTGACTGATGGGATCACAAACTTTGACTACCAACCTGAGTGAACTTTGACTGATGGGTCACAAACTTTGACTACCAACCTGAGTGAACTTTGACTACCAACCTGAGTGAACTTTGACTGATGGGATCACAAACTTTGACTACCAACCTGAGTGAACTTTGACTACCAACCTGAGTGAACTTTGACTGATGGGTCACAAACTTTGACTACCAACCTGAGTGAACTTTGACTACCAACCTGAGTGAACTTTGACTGATGGGATCACAAACTTTGACTACCAACCTGAGTGAACTTTGACTGATGGGTCACAAACTTTGACTACCAACCTGAGTGAACTTTGACTGATGGGTCACAAACTTTGACTACCAACCTGAGTGAACTTTGACTGATGGGATCACAAACTTTGACTACCAACCTGAGTGAACTTTAACTGATGGGTCACAAACTTTGACTACCAACCTGAGTGAACTTTGGGGGTCACAAACTTTGACTACCAACCTGAGTGAACTTTGACTACCAACCTGAGTGAACTTTGACTGATGGGTCACAAACTTTGACTACCAACCTGAGTGAACTTTGGGGGTCACAAACTTTGACTACCAACCTGAGTGAACTTTGACTGATGGGATCACAAACTTTGACTACCAACCTGAGTGAACTTTGGGGGTCACAAACTTTGACTACCAACCTGAGTGAACTTTGGGGGTCACAAACTTTGACTACCAACCTGAGTGAACTTTGACTGATGGGATCACAAACTTTGACTACCAACCTGAGTGAACTTTGGGGGTCACAAACTTTGACTATCAACCAGAGTGAACTTTGGGGGTCACAAACTTTGACTACCAACCTGAGTGAACTTTGACTGATGGGATCACAAACTTTGACTACCAACCTGAGTGAACTTTGGGGGTCACAAACTTTGACTACCAACCAGAGTGAACTTTGGGGGTCACAAACTTTGACTACCAACCTGAGTGAACTTTGACTGATGGGTCACAAACTTTGACTACCAACCTGAGTGAACTTTGACTACCAACCTGAGTGAACTTTGACTGATGGGATCACAAACTTTGACTACCAACCTGAGTGAACTTTGGGGGTCACAAACTTTGACTACCAACCAGAGTGAACTTTGACTGATGGGATCACAAACTTTGACTACCAACCTGAGTGAACTTTGGGGGTCACAAACTTTGACTACCAACCAGAGTGAACTTTGGGGGTCACAAACTTTGACTACCAACCTGAGTGAACTTTGACTGATGGGTCACAAACTTTGACTACCAACCTGAGTGAACTTTGACTACCAACCTGAGTGAACTTTGACTGATGGGATCACAAACTTTGACTACCAACCTGAGTGAACTTTGACTGATGGGTCACAAACTTTGACTACCAACCTGAGTGAACTTTGACTGATGGGTCACAAACTTTGACTACCAACCTGAGTGAACTTGACTGATGGGATCACAAACTTTGACTACCAACCTGAGTGAACTTTAACTGATGGGTCACAAACTTTGACTACCAACCTGAGTGAACTTTGGGGGTCACAAACTTTGACTACCAACCTGAGTGAACTTTGACTACCAACCTGAGTGAACTTTGACTGATGGGTCACAAACTTTGACTACCAACCTGAGTGAACTTTGGGGGTCACAAACTTTGACTACCAACCTGAGTGAACTTGACTGATGGGATCACAAACTTTGACTACCAACCTGAGTGAACTTTGGGGGTCACAAACTTTGACTACCAACCTGAGTGAACTTTGGGGGTCACAAACTTTGACTACCAACCTGAGTGAACTTTGACTGATGGGATCACAAACTTTGACTACCAACCTGAGTGAACTTTGGGGGTCACAAACTTTGACTACCAACCAGAGTGAACTTTGGGGGTCACAAACTTTGACTACCAACCTGAGTGAACTTTGGGGGTCACAAACTTTGACTACCAACCTGAGTGAACTTTGACTGATGGGATCACAAACTTTGACTACCAACCTGAGTGAACTTTGGGGGTCACAAACTTTGACTACCAACCAGAGTGAACTTTGGGGGTCACAAACTTTGACTACCAACCTGAGTGAACTTTGACTGATGGGATCACAAAACTTTGACTACCAACCTGAGTGAACTTTGGGGGTCACAAACTTTGACTACCAACCTGAGTGAACTTGGGGGTCACAAACTTTGACTACCAACCTGAGTGAACTTTGACTACCAACCAGAGTGAACTTTGAGGGTCACAAACTTTGACTACCAACCAGAGTGAACTTTGAGGGTCACAAACTTTGACTACCAACCTGAGTGAACTTTGAGGGTCACAAACTTTGACTACCAACCTGAGTGAACTTTGACTGATGGGTCACAAACTTTGACTACCAACCTGAGTGAACTTTGGGGGTCACAAACTTTGACTACCAACCTGAGTGAACTTTGACTGATGGGATCACAAACTTTGACTACCAACCTGAGTGAACTTTGGGGGTCACAAACTTTGACTACCAACCTGAGTGAACTTTGGGGGTCACAAACTTTGACTACCAACCTGAGTGAACTTTGACTGATGGGATCACAAACTTTGACTACCAACCTGAGTGAACTTTGGGGGTCACAAACTTTGACTACCAACCAGAGTGAACTTTGGGGGTCACAAACTTTGACTACCAACCTGAGTGAAACTTTGGGGGTCACAAACTTTGACTACCAACCTGAGTGAACTTTGACTGATGGGATCACAAACTTTGACTACCAACCTGAGTGAACTTTGGGGGTCACAAACTTTGACTACCAACCAGAGTGAACTTTGGGGGTCACAAACTTTGACTACCAACCTGAGTGAACTTTGACTGATGGGATCACAAACTTTGACTACCAACCTGAGTGAACTTTGGGGGTCACAAACTTTGACTACCAACCTGAGTGAACTTTGGGGGTCACAAACTTTGACTACCAACCTGAGTGAACTTTGACTACCAACCAGAGTGAACTTTGAGGGTCACAAACTTTGACTACCAACCTGAGTGAACTTTGAGGGTCACAAACTTTGACTACCAACCTGAGTGAACTTTGACTGATGGGTCACAAACTTTTGACTACCAACCTGAGTGAACTTTGACTGATGGGTCACAAACTTTGACTACCAACCAGAGTGAACTTTAACTGATGGGTCACAAACTTTGACTACCAACCCGAGTGAACTTTGACTGATGGGATCACAAACTTTGACTACCAACCTGAGTGAACTTTGACTGATGGGATCACAAACTTTGACTACCAACCTGAGTGAACTTTGACTGATGGGTCACAAACTTTGACTACCAACCTGAGTGAACTTTGGGGATCACAAACTTTGACTACCAACCTGATTGAACTTTGGGGGTCACAAACTTTGACTACCAACCTGAGTGAACTTTGACTGATGGGTCACAAACTTTGACTACCAACCTGAGTGAACTTTGACTACCAACCAGAGTGAACTTTGAGAGTCACAAACTTTGACTACCAACCTGAGTGCACTTTGACTGACGGGTCAGAAACTTTGGTTGCCAGGCGCCAGCGGGAAGAATCTCAGGAGTTGGACGTTCAGGGCGAGATTCACAGGGCAGAGCAGGAAAGGCGTTGTCATAAGTTGGGGGTTCCGGCTCAAATGCTTGAAGGTCAACCCTGCTGACCGTTGCCCCATCATGCTCCATGCTTGTTGCCATAGTAATAAGTTGCAGGATTAGTGTAGACTTGCCAAGTCGAACAGTACAACTGGATATGAAGAAAAGAAACAAAAGGACGTAATTATGTGACCAAAAAAAATACATACTCCATAACCTACATAAGATGACGAATCCTCCAGTGAGTGCTACCCACCAAAATCTAACTAAACTTAGCACATATTTTTGTCAGTTCAAATTAGCTTAAGTTTAAAAAATTAAAGTTAGCATAAATTTTAAAGAGTTCAAGTTAGCACTTTTCAACAGATTAAACCTATTTGTGAAGGACATCATGTGAAGTGACAGGTGTCAGCAACCCACAGCTGACTACATGTGTCAGGATCGACTAACAAGAAAGCTAATCCAGAACCCTATTCCACCTCCCAGTGGTGTCTAAACTGGGGCAAATGAATAGGGATTGAAAAGGGAAGGTAACGCAGCAACAAAAAATGCTATGCTGGAGAAAACTCCTTATATGTTTTTGTGTTGTGGATAGTTCCGGTGGAAGGCCTTTTAGCCGAAACGTTGTTCTACTTTTGTTTTGTTTCTCACCTACGTAAAGCTGTTACCATACCACTTTTTCCTTTTTTTATATTGTCATTATCATCAGCTTTACAGCAGCTTCACATTTCTATGCATCTTGATGCCTTTACCCATATGCTGGAGAAATTTGTGTCCGACAATAAGGTGCAGCTATCATGGTCTGTTGTGAACTAATAATAGAATGCATCTACACCCATGTAATGTCCACGGACTATGAGAAGTCATTGGATGAATATAGCAGAAGAAACCTACTACAATTTGCTGTAAAGATATGAATTGAATGGTTGATACTAAGATTGAGATATATATGCATATCTGTACATCAATACAGGGAGACTCAGTGTTTAGTTTGTTCGCTTTCTGATCAGAAAGGTCTAGGTTCGAATCCCCTGTAGAGGGTGATTTTTTTTTTTTTGGACTGACAAGACTCCAGGATTTACCCACCCTCTACAAATGGGTACCAGAGATTTTTTTCTGGGAAATAAAAGAGGAATGATGTGATACCAACCACATCACTCAACAATGTGCCATGTTTATATTTTTTAAAATATGGTCATTAACACCATATATCCATATGTATGTGCGAAACTATTTCGTTTTATCATTTCATTTCTTATACCATTTTTATCTCTCTTGATATACTAGTTCCACTCATTCTAGAACTATGTAGCAGAGTCCGTTCATTCCGTTGTCTGTATTGTTCTCATTCTCTGATGAAGGCCGCATGTAGACGAGAAACGTCATGATTTCATTTTGTTCCTTTTTCGTAAAACTGTCACCATACTTTGTTGGGGTGTATGTTACACCCCACCACTTGCTACCAGCTTTACCACAGCACTGCAATTATTTGCCTGCTACCTGTATAAGTTTATACTTAACAAAGCTAACTAGGATGTTAATGGTAAACGTCTGATAAAATGTACATTTGATGTGAGGTTGAGCGGATGGTGTCTCAGCAAGAAAATCATACAAAACCTGTGGCCAACCAAGAGTATCTATCAGGCAGAAAAGTTATGTTTAGATACAAAAATAAAAATTTTCAACTGCAATGTTAAGCCAGTCCAATTATATGGCTGTGAAACAAGGAGAACAACAAAAATTACAATCATGAATATACAGATCTTCATTAATGAACACAGTCGACCCAGTAGCTGGCAGAAATGGGTACCAGGGTATTACTCTGGGAAGGTGAAGAATGCTGCATTGCATCGTGAGTTTTGATGCTTGAAGTGACACTATCCAGAAGTTTCCAAACATTTCTGGATAGGCAGCCAAGCACATATGGGTGAAAACTTGTGTGCTAAGACACTGATTCAAGTCTTGTACTTTACCTTTACTTTATTCTGATCTGAGAGTTAATTTCAAGCAGGTTGTAGGTGGGGGAACGCAATATCTTGCCATTTACTTTCTTATGTTGATCTTCGACATACACATCAACAAAAGGAAGTAAGGCATTCCCACAGCAACAAAGCTAGAAGCTGTCAGCGACTGACAGCTGAAAGCTTGTGCTGGGATCAGTGAACTAGAACCATCCAGACTCTACTCCACCTCTTCGCAGTGCCTCTAGAAACAGACCAACCTGTCAAATCAAGCCAAGCAAATAGGGATCAAAGAGGGAAAGTAATTCGGTACTCAAAAATACTGTACTGAAATCGGATGTGTTGGGCCAAAAGGTGCAAATAAACTACAGCACAACACATCTATGTCCACTTAACATCCTTTAAATGACGGATGACAAAAGAGGTCAATCAATTCTTTTAGTAGTCATCGGATGAACACAAGAAAGAAAGATAACCCACAAAAGCACTGAAAATATGGAACTCTTGTATATCCTTAGTGTGTTGTGCTGAGTGGATTCCCAAATGTAGAGAATGGCAAAAGCTATTCCAACTTTATGTATCATTGGCAAATGCTATTCCAACTTTATGTATCCTTGACAAAAGCTATTCCAACTTTATGTATCCTTGGCAAATGCTATTCCAACTTTATGTATCCTTGACAAATGCTATTCCAACTTTATGTATCCTTGGCAAATGCTATTCCAACTTTATGTATCCTTGACAAAAGCTATTCCAACTTTATGTATCCTTGGCAAATGCTATTCCAACTTTATGTATCCTTGGCAAATGCTATTCCAACTTTATGTATCATTGGCAAATGCTATTTCAACTTTATGTATCCTTGACAAAAGCTATTCCAACTTTATGTATCCTTGGCAAATGCTATTCCAACTTTATGTATGCTTGACAAATGCTATTCCAACTTTATGTATCCTTGACAAATGCTATTCCAACTTTATGTATCCTTGACAAATGCTATTCCAACTTTATGTATCCTTGACAAATGCTATTCCAACTTTATGTATCCTTGACAAATGATATTCCAACTTTATGTATCCTTGGCAAATGCTATTCCAACTTTATGTATGCTTGACAAATGCTATTCCAACTTTATGTATCCTTGGCAAATGCTATTCTAACTTTATGTATCCTTGGCAAATGCTATTCCAACTTTATGTATCCTTGGCAAATGCTATTCCAACTTTATGTATCCTTGGCAAATGCTATTCCAACTTTATGTATCCTTGACAAATGCTATTCCAACTTTATGTATCCTTGACAAATGCTATTCCAACTTTATGTATTCTTGACAAAAGCTATTCCAACTTTATGTATCCTTGACAAATGCTATTCCAACTTTATGTATCCTTGACAAATGCTATTCCAACTTTATGTATCCTTGGCAAATGCTATTCCAACTTTATGTATCCTTGGCAAATGCTATTCCAACTTTATGTATCCTTGGCAAATGCTATTCCAACTTTATGTATCCTTGACAAATGCTATTCCAACTTTATGTATCCTTGGCAAATGCTATTCCAACTTTATGTATCGTTTGATTTATATCTTAGCTGGTTCTCAATTTGGTGTTATTGTGGTTACATGTATGTCATCTTGTTCAATGTTGCAAGTTCTCATTTTCTATTTTGACTGGTATCAGATTTTGTCATATTCAGAGCTTTCATTTGTGTTGTTATAACTGTAGACATTATAAAGCAAGTGACAGAATTCAAATATCAGGGATCAACATTCTCTGAAGATGGCAAAATGGATAAAGAAATAGACATTTCATTTAAAAAGACAAGCCAAGTATGTACCAACTAGCCCCAATACTTCAACACAAGACAGTGCCTATCATTGCAACCAAACATCTAATGAGGCAAGTGACAGACTTAAAATATCAGGGATCAACATTCCACCGAAGATGGCAAAATGGATAAAGAAATAAACATTTCATTTAAAAAGACAAGCCAAGTATGTACCAACTAGCCCCGATACTTCAACACAAGACAGTGCCTATCATTGCAACCAAACATCTAATGAGGCAAGTGACAGACTTAAAATATCAGGGATCAACATTCCACCGAAGATGGCAAAATGGATAAAGAAACAAACATTTCATTAAAAAATATAAAGTCAAGTATGTACCAACAAGCCCCGATACTTCAGCACAAGACAGTGCCTATCATCACAACCAAACATCTTACACAGAATATATCAATTCTCACTTTATACAATCATAGCCAAACATTGTCTCTCATGAATAAACATAAAAGTAAGATAATCACCAAAGAGATGAGACATTTGATAAAATCGTTTAGTGCCAAGAAGAGACAGAAATATCATTGTTGTAAGAGAGCGGCTGGGCATTCATCATCATCATCATTGAGTGCCTTCTCCGCAACGAAGGTTGGCTACCATGGATCGCCATTCTACTGTTTCTTGCTTTGATGGTGCAGGCTGTCATAGATTGACTTGTCCATCTTTTGATGTTACTCGTCCATGTTAGTCTTGGTCTGCCTCTGCCTCTTTTACCTTGTTTTTTTCCTTCTAATATTACTTTTAGTAGGCTGTTGTGTCTTTTAACATTCCCCAAAAAATTTCATTTGTCTTGTCTTAATTGTATTCAGTAGTTCTCTTTTTATTTTCAGTTGTTTTAAAACTTCATCGATTGTTATCTTTTCTTTCCATCCAATTCTACCTATTCTTCTATAAATCCACATTTTAAAGGCTTCAATTTTCTGTTCTGTTTTCTTGTCAAATGTCCATGTTTCTGCACCATACAGGAATATTGAGAAGATGTAATATTTTGCCATTTTTAGTTTCAGCCCTGTTGATATTGGTTTTGTTGATAGTACATTTTTCATGGCATTAAAATTACTTTTTGCCATACCTATTCTTTTGTTTATTTCAGTTTTGCATTTTCCATCATTGGTTATAGTAGGTTCCAGATAGTTGTAGCTCTGGACTGTCTCCAGATGTATTCCCTCAACTGTGATATTTAATTGTAGGTCTTGAGAATTTTCTTTGTTTATGATCATAGTTTTAGTCTTTATGATATTCATTTCTAGTCCATATTTTTTGCTTGTTATGTTTATCACATTAAGCAATTGTAGGTCTTTAGGATTTTCTGCTAGTTGAACAGTATCATCAGCATATCTAAGGTTATTGATTATCTTTCCATTAGTGTTTAGGCCTGGTATCTCTGAGATGTTTTTAAAGATTTGCTCAGTGTATAGATTGAACAAGCTTGGTGATAGGATGCATCCTTGTCTTACTCCTCTTTTTATGGGTGTTGACTTGACTTGACTTAATCCCCTTGTTAGCCTTGAGCTATGAGCTCTTTACAGCTTAATGCCTCTCGCATGAAGGCGCAGGTCCTTCTCAGTTGTACAGCTGCAGAGTACAGTGTGCTGTTGATGGATGGAAGTAGTGGGAGTAACATGCTCCATCGGTTTTGTAAATGGGGACAGTGTAGTAGCAGGTGATCTACTGTCTCAGATTGTTGACGGCAGTGTCTGTAAATTGAGTCATGTTGTGTTTTTATTCTGCTCAGGTGTTGATTGGTAGGAGCATAGCCTGTTCTCAGCTGGAATATCAGGCTTTGATCCCTTCGTCTGAGCTCCCACACAGGGTCGAGGGGTCTGGTTTTGTTTGATATCTGTAGAGTAGGCGTCCAGTCTTAGCTGAAGCCCACATATTTAACCATTCCTCGTGGTAGTTGTTTCTCAAAATTTGCTTGCATGTTTTGAGGCTAACTTGAACAGGGAGCTGTGGTAGAGATGTTCCCAGCTTAGCCAACTTATCCGCTCTCTTATTTCCCGCAATGCCGATGTGACCAGGAATCCATTGTATGGTTACAGCCACGCCATAGGTAGTGGAGAGTTGGTTGGATAAAGATCTTATATTTGAAACCTCGGATGTTAGTCCGCTTTCAATTGCTTCGAGCGCTGATTTTTAATCTGAGAAAATATATATATCTTCCGGTGCGATGGTGTCACATTCAAAGTCTACAAATAACCTTCTGAGTGCTCTCTCTATTGCTATAATTTCTGCAGAGTAATTGGAGCAGTATTCTCCGCATGGGCCGTAAATTTGGGGGTAGTCATCTGGGTAAGAGTAGGGATACTTGACAACAGCACCGTAAGCAGCATTTAGGGTGGCCTTGAATGCAGATCCATCAGTATAAACGTGGACGGCATTATTTGATACTGGTCAATGGTTTCCAGTGCTATGGCAGCTAGAGTATTTCTATCTGCTAGGGGGTCAGAGAGCTCAGTCCTGACATCGGGGACAACTATTTGGTGGCAAAGTGCTTCAGGGCGGATGGGCATATCTTGGAGTCTGTCTGCTGGAAGGTGATGTTTGAAGCTGTAGTTAGTTGCATGGTCTAAAAAGGATGATTTCTTAATCCGTGTTTTCTGCCGCCACTTATCTACCAATATGCCATTTTCCCCTGTTGGTTCCGTCCGCAAATATCTCTCGTAGATTTCCACTACGGTACATTCTCCTCGAATGCCCGGAGGCTCTATGTTATTGTGTATTTCGCAAGCATTATTTGGAGTTGATTTCATAGCACCGCTAATAAATCTCAGGGCTTGATTTTGGATTTTATCTAAGCTTTGGAGTAGTCTTGCTAGCAATAGATTGCAGAGGTAGTGAATAGTCTATTACTGATCGCACGTAACCAATATAGAGTTGACGCAGTGTTTGTTGGTCTGCCTCCCCATTCACAAGTGGCGAGGTGTTTGATGATCCTGTGTCTAGTTGTGGTTTTCTCTATCAGCTTGTTTATGTGTTATTTCAGAGATAGCCTTCGGTCTAAGTCAACTCCCAGGTATCTCGAATATGTATCGTAGTTTAGTTTCTCTCCGTTCATTCGGATATCTATTTCTTCCCCTTTGACTTTGTTGCTTAGTACATTGATGGGCCCCAAAGAACAAATATCCAAGAAGATATGGTAAGCCAGCCTTTTAGCACAAGAAAATTACTTAGCCGTTGATATTTTGTTGTTTAAAACATAATTTGTGCATAATTGAACCCAAAAGAAGAAATATGTGCCAGGTTTAACAAAAAAGAACACATGTCTTCAAATGTAACTTCAAAATAAGAAGTGTGTCTACAAATGTAACTTCAAAATAACAAGTGTGTCTACAAATGTAACTTCAAAATAACAAGTGTGTCTACAAATTTAACTTTAAAGATCAGTTATCATCATCATCGAGTGCCTTCTCCGCAACAAAGGTTGGCTACCATGGATCGCCATTCTACTGTTTCTTGCTTTGATGGTGCAGGCTGTCATAGATTGACTTGTCCATCTTTTGATGTTACTCGTCCATGTTAGTCTTGGTCTGCCTCTTTTACCATGTATTTTTCCTTCCAATATTACTTTTAGTAGGCTGTTGTGTCTTTTAACATGCCCCAAAAATTTCATTTGTCTTGTCTTAATTGTATTTAGTAGTTCTCTTTTTATTTTCAGTTGTTTTATAACTTCATCGTTTATCTTTTCTTTCCATCCAATTCTACCTATTCTTCTATAAATCCACATTTCAAAGGCTTCAATTTTCTGTTTTGTTTTTTTTGTCAAATGTCCATGTTTCTGCACCATACAGGAATATTGAGAAGATGTAACATTTTGCCATTCTTAGTTTCAGCCCTGTTGATATTGGTTTTGTTGTTAGTATATTTTTCATGGCATTAAAATTACTTTTTGTCATACCTATTCTTTTGTTTATTTCAATTTGGCATTTTCCATCATTGGTTATAGTATGTCCCAGGTAGTTGTAGCTCTGGACTGTCTCCAGATGTGTTCCCTCAACTTCTTCTTCTATCCTTCCTCTGTTGCCGTTGGCGTCAAGGGGAGAAACAATCTGCGATTCTTTGCTCTTCTGTTGGCCTCTTCTGATGTTATTCCTCCTAGTGACTCTAGTATTCCCTTTATCCATCTCTTTCTCGGTCTTCCTCTTAATCTGGCGTTTTCGTAGCGCCAGTTCCCTCAACTGTGATATTTAATTGTAGGTCTTGAGAATTTTCTTTGTTTATGATCATAGTTTTAGTCTTTTTGATATTCATTTCTAGTCCATATTTTTTGCTTGTTATGTTTATCACATTAAGCAATTGTGGTAGGTCTTTAGGATTTTCTGCTAGTAGAACAGTATCATCAGCATATCATAGGTTATTGATTATCTTTCCATTAATGTTTAGGCCTGGTATCTCTGAGATGTTTTTAAAGATTTGCTCAGTGTATAGATTGAACAAGCTTGGTGATAGGATGCATCCTTGTCTTACGCCTCTTTTTATGTCCATGGGTGTAGAGTTCTCCTTGTTATATCTTATTATTGCTGTTTGCTCCCAGTACAAATTACATATTAGTCGTATGTCTATGTCATCTAGATCTATATCTTTTAGGTAATCTATAAGTTGGTTATGGTGTATTCTATCGAAAGCTTTGGTGTAGTCTATAAAGCAGGCATATATTGGTTTGTTTACTTCTGTGTACTTTTCAATCAATGCTCTCATGCTGAATATGGCTTCTTTTGTCTCACTGTTTTTCCTGAATCCAAATTTGGAGAACAAGTTGGTTATGCTGGGCATTGAATCGAATCAATTATGAATTACATACAGATGAAAATGGTTTGCTCATTTGGAAAAAAAATGCTAAGAGATTCCGCACAAAACATATATCACAAGATGGAAGAAGTACCCATGGTAGACAAAAACTAGGATGGACTGACAACAGCTGAGAAAAGTTTAAAAAAAAAAAATTAAATTTTTAAAAAAAGTGATAATAACTGAGGCTGCTAAGGGCAATAACTAGAACTTTGTATCCTCCTTTGACATCTGAAGGGGGACAAGAGAAAAACAAGAGAGAAAGTGGTACATGAAGAAATCAAAATAAAAAGAGAGAGACCTGTTTGTTATTTGATGTTTATGCAGTTAGACTGGTGCCCATTTTTGTTGTCAACTTGATTGACTGGGCAACATCAGGCTGGGTTCTTGTTACAATCAGGTATTTATAATTTTTCACTAATAAAGAGCAATACAAATATATATATGGCCTTTGGAGTCTTGACAGATGGTTTGTAGCAAGCAATTATGGTAAGTCAGTAGTTTGGTAAAAATATTAGTGTATTATCTATCTATCGACCTTTCGAGCCATAGCCGGCCCATAGGGCGTAGACCAAGATACTCCTTCTCTTATCTGAATTTTTGTTCTAGCAGTTTTCAATTATTTTAAAGATATTTGTGTATTAAGATATAGTGTATTATGCTGGATGCTATTTTTGTTGAAAAGCAAGCTTCTCTCATTGCTGAATCTGCCAATATTGGATAGGCAGATGTGACTGCAGAATGAACAAGATATGATGTGTTTGTGGTGCCTGGCCTCGGTCTCCTTCCTCCTGTGCTTTTCATCTTCTGAGTTTGATAACGCTACCTCGAATGTTGTTGTGCCATTTTTTTTATTTTTGTTCTCCATGTGCTACGATCTGCAGTCACATCCTCCTTTTTTTCACTGATAGAGAATTCACATAAGGAAGCCCTGCCAACATCCTTATATCTCAGAGCTGGTCTGCCATTCAGTCTCTTTCCATCACTAAATTCACAATTTGTTTAGGAATATGATTGTTTTCTTACAGGACCTTTGTCTTTGACTCATAAGTGTTACCATGAAAGATGGGAGTTTGGCTCATTGTAAGACATTAAAGTTGGTTACTTTTTCCTGCCATTTGATGTTGATAATCTTTCGATGGCAATACACATGAAAGCTGTTTAACCTTTTCTCCTGCACTGCATATGTAGAAGTTGCAAATTAACATAAGTTGGGGTCTTCCCTTCTACCTTTTTAGCTCCCAGTGGAGCATAGGTCTTCAACAAACACTTTCCAAGTCGTTCTGTTTTTTGCCATTCTTTTAAGATCATTCCATGTCTTCCCCATCATCTTCATCTCTGCTTCGATCTGTCTTCTCCAAGAATTCCTTGGTCTTCCTCTTTGTCTTTTCCCCTGGGGATTCCAAAAAAAGGGCCTGTTGTGTAATACTCTCAGTTGGCTTCCGTAGTTTGTGTCCTATCCATCGCCATCGTCTACGCCGTATCTCTTTATCCACTGGTATTTGACCAGTACATTTCCATAATTCCACGTTAGTGACTTTGTCCTGCAATTTCCATCCCTTTATTCTGCGTAAGCATCCATTAATGAAAGTCTGTACCTTTGTGATTGTCAATTTGTTATTCTCCATGTTTCACAGCCATATAATAGGACCGACTTAACATTTGAGTTGAAAATTTTTATTTTTGTATTTAACCTAATTTCTTTGGATTTCCATATGTTTCCCAGTGTAATGAAAGCTCCTCTTGCTTTTGATATCCTTATTTTGGTATCATTTTCTGTTCCTCCCTCTTTATCTATATTACTGCCCAGATATATGTAAGATTGTACGTCTAGTAGAGGTATTTCTCCTAGTTTTATTTGGTTATTACCAACTGTATTAATTCTCATAATGTTGGTCTTATCTCTATCAATCTTTAGTCCTAGCTGTTGTGATCTCTCATCTAATATACTCATTTTATCCTGCATCTGTTGATGGCTGTGTGATAAGAGAGCTATACCATCAGCAAAGTCTAAATCATCAAGTTGTTTGGTCAGTGACCACTAGATCCCATTTTTGTTGTTTTGGGTTATTTTCATAATCCAATCTATGGCCAGTAGAAAGAGAAATGGAGACAGAAGGCATCCCTGCCTTACTCCTGTTCTTATTTCAAATGCTTCTGTAAGCTGTCCTTCATGCACCACACTACATTTTGTTCCTTCATACATTGTTTTTATCAGGTTAATAAACTTTATGGGGATTCCGTAATGACTCAGCAACTTCCAAAGCATTCTTCTGTCTAAACTATCAAATGCCTTTTCGTAATCTATGAATCAAATATAAAGTGGGGATTTTAGTTCTAAACTTTGTTCAACTATTATACGTTGAGTAGTTATTTGATCAGCACATGATCTGTTCTTCCTAAAACCTGCTTGTTCATCTATTCAAGTGTTTCTCTATAGCCTCTTTTAGTCTCTCCAGAATGATTCTGCCTAATATTTTTCCTGGCACTGATAGTAGCATAATTCCCCTATAATTTGTGCACACCTGTATGTAAACTTCCTTTCTTTGGTAGTTTGATCATATAACCTTCTTTCCAGTCTTTAGGTATTTCTTCCCTCTCCCAAATTTTACCCAATAGATCATGTAACATCTTGGTAGAGGTGTTAATATCTGCTTTGATGGCTTCTGAAGGAATTTCATCTGGTCCTGTGGCTTTACCATTTTTTAATAGTTTGATGGCTTTCATTATTTCTTCTTTGCTTGGTTTTCCGCAGTTAATGTGTAACTCTTCTTCTGCTGGTAGTATATCTGGAGGATTATTTGAGCCGGGTCTGTTCAAAAGTTCTTCAAAGTGCTCTTTCCATCTCTCCATTTGTTCCCTTATATTACTAAGCAGATTTCCTTTCTTATCTTTGATAAAGGCGTTGATCTGTTTGTATTTTCCACCCAATTTCTTTGTGCTGTTGTACAGTTCTTTCATATTCCCTTTATTTGCTGCTTCTTCTGCCTCTTTAGCTAGTTCATCTATATATTTCCTCTTATCCCTTTTAATGCATCTTCTCACTTCTTTGTTCACCTCTGTGTAAGCTTCCTGTGTCTTGGCATTATTACTTCTTGTTTTGCTTTTATTTATGTCTGCTTTCCTGTTCTTTCTTTCTTTAATTTTGTCCAGGGTCTCTGCTGTCATCCATGCCTTATTCTAGCGTTCTCTTTTCCCCAGCGTTTCTTCGCATGTCTCTTTCCATATATCTTTTACCTGTTTCCAATGATCTTCTATATTTATTGTATTTTCTAGTTGTTGGAGGACTTGGTATTTGTTTTGATATTGTGACTGCAAATTTATCTTTAATTCCTTGTTCTTTAAGAAACCCTACATTGAAATACTTTCTACCCTTATTCGTTGTAGTATACCTTTTTAGTTTAATTTTAAGTTTGGCTAACAGAAGATGATGATCAGAAGCTATATCTGCCCCTCTATATACTTTTACATCCTGTAAGGATGACTTAAACTTATTATTAATACATATGTGATCATTTTGATTTTCCGTTCTATGATCTGGTGACACCCATGTAGCTTTGTGTATTCTTTTATGTTGGAATATTGTTCCTCCTAGGCTCATTTGATTAAGGGCGCAGAAATTCACAAATATCTCTCCATTCTTGTTTATATTTCCAAGTCCATGTTTTCCCATAATCTCTTCAAAGCCTCTGTTGTCTGATCCTACCTTAGCATTTAGGTCTCCCATCAAGATTATAATATCCTTGGCACGTCTTGCATCCATCTGACATTGTAACTGTTTATAGAAATCATCTTTAACTGAATCATCCTTATCGTTGGTTGGTGCATAGCATTGTATAATGTGTAATTTTATTTTGTTTTTGGTTGTTCTAAATGTTGCTCTCACCAGTCTTGGTCCCACTGCCACCCATTCTATTAGTGTCTTCTGTGCATTCTTTGATAGCATTATAGCTACCCCTTCGCTATGTTGTGCTCCTAGTTCCTGGTGTCCTGATGATAAAATCATCTCCCCTGTATTCAGTTTTATTCTCTCCGCTCCCAGCCATCTTGTTTCACACATTCCCAGAATATCTATTTTGTAGTTAGTCATTTCTGCTGCCACTTGTGCAGCTTTTCCCTGTTCGTTAAGGGTATGAACATTCCAGGTGCCAATTCTGGAGGATTTCCTGGTAGACAAGGGGTGAGTCGGCAACCCGGACTCCTTACGGCTTTCTCAGGATTGCGTCATACGTCTCTTAGACAGAGAGCCCTTCTCTTTCCTGGTTGACGGATTAACTTTATCTTTGACTTGTCCATGTTTGTGAAGTTTTTTCGGCTTATTTATTTTACAGTATAGGATAGCCAGTCCCATGCCCACCCTCCTTTCTTGCCTCTTACGAACATGCCTGGTAGGGTACAGCGCCGCTATTCTTTACTCCCCTTTCGGGCCATGGCAGCGCACGGGAGATAAGTTGGGGTAGTGTCCACAAAAAGACAGCTGCTGATAGATGACTGTGGTGAGAGTAGATGTTGTCTTTCTTCAGGTTAAGTAATACATGTTTCACTTCAGTTTTAAAAAGAAGAGGGCAGTTTCTGCAATTAAGTACAAGGTTGGAATTTACTTTGTTGAGGTATTTATTCCACTCAATATATTCATTTCTTGCTTGGAATAAAGTATATTGATCCCTCATATGTAGTAAACTAGAGTTATCTTTGTGTCTTGGTGTATTCATTTCATTATACATATTCCGGTCTGCTGTTCCGGAAGTCTAATGGTTCAGAAAACACAATTCAAACAAGACAAATGTGATTTTTGGGCCATGTTAAAAGATACAACAGCCTACTAAAAGTAATCTTGGAAGGGAAAATACAAGGTAAAAGAGGGGGAGGCAGACCAAGACTAACATGGACGAGTAACATCAAAAGATGAACAAATCAGCCTATGACAACCTGCACCATCAAAACTACAGACAGAGCAGAATGGCGCTCCATGGCAGCCAACCTTCATTATGGAGATGGCACACAATGATGATGAATGGTTCAGACACTCTGCAGTCAAGCTATTTTTAAAGGATTTAGCAGGAATTACACCAAACTCATATTATTGTCATGCTCTCCATCCATGTCCTCTTTGCAGCAGATATTTCTGCAAACTCAGGTGAACTAACCTCATCATTCATCTCCAAACTCACACAACAAACAGTGTATCTTCACCTACCCTGATGGAGGAAACAATCCCCAAAATCTATTTTAACCCTACATTTTTATTCTGTCATAAAAATTACCATCTCAAAATACAAATTCTTGAAATTTGACTGCAGGCAAACATACCCCCCCCCCTCCTCCCAAAGTATACCTTTCTAATTACTACTTTTGGTGAACCCTGAGTGTTTGATTTGTTTTCTTTCATGTTAGACCAAACACAAAAGTGCGCACTATAAAGAGTACTATGCTATTGTACAAAAGTGCTTGTTTTTATGAAGGAGAAATCTCCTTGGCTGTCCGCAAGACATCAAACAAACCTTTGTACCACAGGATAGCCAGCGAACGACACCAAGAGGGAGCCGAACATATAGCTGGATTGACAAACTGACAGCCACTGTGTCAATAGACAATATAACAAATTATTACAGCATCCGATTTCTGTGTGTCTGCTTGGTAAAACATGCAGGTGTGTGTACCAAATGTTCAAATAAAATACTATTTTTGGAATTCCAAATGTAACATTTAAGTGATAGTAACTTTTACGAGGCTATCATGAAAACAATAGCCACTTGCAGGAATCTAGGGTTAAATTGCTGACATTTAATTTTTTTCATTGATCTGAATATGACATCATCTATTCTTAAAAAGTAGAATAGCTCATGCCAAAATAGCATTTCAAAAAATGAAAAATATCTTATGCAACAAATCTATGTCAAAAGAAGTGACAAAGAGAGTTAATCTGTGCTATATAGAACCAATTCTGACCTATGGAAGCGAATCATGGACAGTAGACAAACAAATGAAAAGATTATTAGAGGCCACAGAGATTTCTCAAAAGAATGTTGAAAGTTCCCTGGACAGATAAAAAGACCAATGAGGAAATTCTCAAAGAGGTCAACACAAAAAGGGAACTCTTAAAAAATAATCAGCTTTTTTCGGGCACATCATGAGAAGAGGACAGTTGGAATATTTGGTTACAACTGGCAAAATAGAAAGAAAGAGAGATAACGGGTGACAAAGAGAGAAAATACTGGATAGCTTGGTGTCATGGCATGGAAAACAGTCAACAATAGAACTGATATGATGCACTCTATAGATAGGAGATTGTGGAAGGACATGATTGCCTACGCCAACCGGTATGGCACATGATGATTCTAATATTATATAATACAGTTATATGATTTGATATCTCCAAGCACTATCTTAGTTATAAAAATTGGGAACTTCTTCATCTACAATAACTTTAAGGACATTATTGACTGATAATTTTAAAAACAAAAAACCAGCATTACATTCTCATCTATTTTATTATTGTGAGTTTGTGTAGTGGGCAGATCAGTTACAAGTGAGAAAATTTTAAAATATTTCAAATATTTTTTTTTAAAATAAAGTGTAAATTATTATTAGTAAAGTAGTAAAGTTGTAAATGATAAATGAGACTAAGAATGACTTCCACTTCCAGATTTGTATAACTCTAACTGAATCCAAAGAAGACAAACAGAAAACTTAGAAGAAATGATGTTTTATTGTTTAAACACTAATTGCTGATGTATCCGATTTTTAAAATCATATTATAATTCTCTCATCAATGCCACTACAAAGTCCGACCTAAGAACGGTCTTAAGATGAATCTTCTGAGTTTTGTCTAGGACAAAGTTTAGTAGCAGATTAAAAGATTTTTTTTAACAAATTGTCCACGAACTAAGAAACTACTTATACATACTAAATGGGCAAGCCTTCGCTATAATACCATGGAAGTACAACTATTATTCCACGAAGAAGTCTACATGTAAAAAAAGGTGACAATATATTTTTCTTCTCTATATATTCCACGTAAGCACAACACACAGAAGAGACATGCATGTTCACTGACAGTAGTCGTGGCATCAAACAATAATGGCCATTAACTTACAAGTACTGTGTCCGTCAAAATCCGTCCTAAAAGTTGGTTATCGTTTCTCCGATCTCCACTGTGGCTGATTATTGCATCTGAAAAATAAGTAAGGATTGGGAAAATGTAAATAAAATTGACAACAGTTCTTTAATTGCGATAAAATAAAATAAACTTGAGGAGCACATACCAACCACGAACAAGAAAGGTGAGATTACAGTAAAACAAAACCACCTACGTCGCTGATATTCATACGCACTAAAATATTGCCATTGTAACACGTCCTTCTATTGGTTAATAATCTGAACTTGTGGCAAGTTTTACACATTTTGACCAATAAAAAAACGAATAAGAGTAAATAAGTTACAAAATATATTTCGTTAAATTATTGTCAATTTTAAACCAAAATTTGTTTCAATTTATCTGTAATTTTACGTAAAGAATAAACAAATAATGGCAAATTAAAAACAACCAATATCAATAGCATACGTTGTTTAAGTGTTGTTTTAATTTTGAGGTCAAAGTTGAAAGGTGACGGGAAGACCCAAGTGGGTGTGATTTCATATGAGTAGTCACGTGCCCATAACTATTTTGGGAGGGTATAGATGGGGTTTGCTCACTCATCTCATGGTACGGTTGTTTAATTATAATCAAAATAAACAGAAAAGTTCTGAACCAACTCGGAGATAGTGACCACAGACCAGTCAAACTTTCAGTGGATCTTGCTCACAAACTTCTTCTTTCCTTCCTCATCTGCCTTTCAGCGTCGAGGGGAGATATAATTTGCGGTCTTTTGCTCTTCTGTTCGCCTCTGCTGCTGTTATGTTTCCTAGTGCTTCTAATATTCCATCGACCCATCTTTTTCGAGGTCGACCGTTGGGTCTGGTGTTCTCACAAAGTTTGTTGAAGGCACGTTGTGTAGTGTTTTGTTCTTTCTGCCTTGTCACGTAGCCAAACCATTTTATATGTTGTTTCCTTATATATTCTATGGCGGGGGTTATTTCTAGTTTTTTTCTCAGTTCTTCATTTCTGATCTTATCTCTGAGACTGATCACAAACAGGAGTTGCAAATGCCTCTTCCCCGCTGGAATTATAAGAGAGCAGATTGGGCAAAGTTTGCCAGGCTCACTGGGGCAAATACTGCGCCTAGCAACACTCACGAAAAGAAGGTCAATAATGTGATAGAGCAGTTAACAAATGGAATCCTGAGAGCTGCTAAAGAATCCATTCCTAGAGGAGAAAGAAGAAACTACAAGCCATACTGGAGCAAGGAAATACAAAGACTAGAAGAGGAACTGGACTCTGCCAGAGAACTATCTTAAACAGCACAGTGAGCAACATTGCCTACAAAGCAGCCTCTGCCAAATATAGACGTAAGATCATGATATCAGCAAGACAGAGCTGGATAGACAAAACAGAAAGCCTTAATCTATACAAAAATGGTCATAAATTATGAAAACTTGCGAAAGCTCTGAGCGACGAAAACAACAGCCGAACTTCAATATCTTTAGCACACAACCATACCATCCTCACAGGCAAAAGGGCAGCAAATCTACTGATAGAGACTTACAAAAACATTAGTAGAATAATCATTCCAATAGACAAACAGAAAGCTGCAAGACGGGAAAACCAAGATGCAAAACACATGCACCAGAAGAGCATCAGACGACCATCTTTACCCGAACTGAATTAGATGGTCCCCTCAAAGGATTGAAGCTCAAAAGTTCCCCTGATAAAGATGGAATCACCAACGAAATGCTCCTAAATCCGGGACAGAAAGCCAAGAGCCAGCTTCTAATGATAATAAATGCTCACTGGAAGAGAGGTCATGTGCCGGCAATCTGGAAAAAAAGCTATTATGGTGCCCATCCTCAAGCGTGGAAAAGACCCACCAGACCCAAGTAGCTACAGACCAATTAGCTTACTGAGCTGCCTGAGTAAACTCACGGAAAGGCTGGTTAACAGAAGGCTTATGTGGCATTTGGAGACAAAACAACAAATCATACCACAACAAAGTGGCTTCCGTCAGCACAGATCAACTGAAGACCTGGTCACCTACATTGCACAGGAAATAGAGGATGCTCTACAAGAAAAGAAACACGCACTGGCAGCGTGGATCGACATGGAGAAGGCTTTTGATAGGGTTTGGCGTGAGGGTTTAAAGAACAAGCTTTTTATACGGCATCCAGGGTCGTTTATTCAATTAGGTCTCTCAATACCTTCAGGATAGAACGGCAAGGTCAACTAAGTAAGAAGGTCACAATCGAACAAGGTGTCCCACAAGGCAGAGTCTTGTCCCCAACACTCTTTTTAATTTTCATAAATGACATCGTAATGGACATTCCACCCCGAATACATTCAGCAATATACGCAGATGATCTGGCGTTATGGGCTCGCGAGGAAAGTATGTCGGTGGCTGGACCCAGGATGCAAGATGCCTTAGGTGAACTTGACAAATGGACGAAAACCTGGTTCTTACCAATTAACGAAAAAAAAAAAAATACATATACAATTTTCAGCCTATCAAGAAACACACTCTCTGCAAATTTGAAGATAAAAGACCATACACTCCCTATTGGCCAAAACCCAACATATCATGGTGTCACCATGAATCGCAGAATGACTTGGAAAAATCAGATAGACAGAGCAAGAAAAAAGCCAGAAAACGAACAAATATTATGAAGAAATTGGCAGGAACGGACTGGGGAGCAGACAGCAATATCTTGAAACGACTATACGTAGGAAGAGTCAGACCAGTCCTAGAGTATGGAGTCACAGCCTGGGCTATGGCTTCCAAATCACACCTTAGCAAAATTAACAGAACACAGAACCAAGCTGCCTGTATCATCACTGGTGCTATGAAATCTACACCTATCAAGACTCTAGAGAAACACTAACAGGTTTACAACCCTTAGATGACAGACGGGTCACTAAAGTATTGCAACAAGCGGAGAAACATAGAAGGCTCCTTAGCCACCCCATGCACCAAAGAATAACTGGTTTCTGAATTGTACGACTAAAGAGGAGCAACTTCGCTGCAATTGTCAATGAACTAACTACTGGAGACCCAGTACTTTCCAAAACAATACCGAAACCCTTGGGCCCATCTGATATGTCTCCTCATGGGAAACACAAAATACCAGAACTTCAGGAAAACATAACAGGAATCATGGAAAAAGGCACCCAATCAGACACAGAAAGAAAGCACGTAGCAGAAAAACACATACACGATACCTACCCACATGACTCTTGGTCCCACATATACACAGATGGCTCTGCTACAAATGCCACCAGAAATGGAGGGGGAGGTGTGTTCTTGACGCTGAATAATCAGGACGAGATCACCAAGTCAATAACTACTGGTAAATTCTCAAACAACTTTAAACCAGAAACTAAGGCCCTCAGAGGTGCTGCAATACTGGCTACTCAACACAAAAATAACATGCACAATAAATTGATGATTCTGACTGATGCTCTGTCGGTACTATCAGTTCTAAAAAGCCCCAAGAACACTGAACTAGATGACTTGAGAACAACCCTGGACCAACTATGCAATAACTTACAGAGAGTAGTCATTCAGTGGATACCATCACACTGTAATATACACGGGAACGAACGCGCAGACAAATTAGCTAAAGAGGGAGGGAGATTACCGCAAGAAAACTATCCGCTCAGTTATGATAAAGCAAAATCCATTTTCAAAAGCTAGTTACATGAAAAATGGAAACAAGAACACACATAACGAGAGGGGCGGATACCATCAACTATTAAGGAGGGATCAAGTCATCATACTTCCACTACGCACTGGCCACAGTGGAGGCGGGCTCTGTACGCATGCAATGGGTAGAGTCGTTGCAGAAATCCAAAATACGTAAGGTCACCTTTGTCTATGTCCCTGGACATGCGGGAGTACGGGGAAATGAAAGAGCGGGCAGGTTGGCTAGCTGCGCTGTCGTTGAGGACGGGCAACCAATGGATCGGGCGGACATCATCAATGCCCTCCGAGATGTGGGAAGAGCACAGGACTTCGACAAACACAGATCCACGTCACTTCTTCGGATGATGGAAATGGGAGTTAAGTTGGGCACAGCCAGAAATGAGACACTTAGTGGCCGTGTAAGAAGACTTATCAACCAACACAGAACTGGAGTCGTCAGTCGCTGGACACTGAGGGAATTGCTGAGGAGGGGATCTGAGCACCTATGGACATGTTCGGACTGAAATGATGATGACCCGCAAATAACTCAATAGGTACAACCAGCCTATGCCACTGTACACTGGACAATATGACTACAAAACGTGTTCTACAGGATTGCCCCCAGTACACAGACCTGAGAAGAGCAATATGGTCCACACCCACCCCCCTGGAAGAGAAACTATAGGGGGCAATAGAATCGCTTAAACAGACAGCTGACTTCATGAGAGAGTCTGGAATCCTACTCTGATTGAGTCTTGATCGCACAGAGAGAGAGAGAGAGAGAGAGAGAATTTAATACAAAGATATTGTTCACAACAATTCATTTGAAGCAACTGCGGTCTAATATAACATAGAAGACATAACATAGTCTTCGGGTTGAAAGCATAGCCGTTATAAAGGCATTTAAAAAAAAAAAAGACCACGAACAACCAACAAAGGAGCAAAGGCATCAAAATGCATAGAGATGCGAAGCTGCTGTAAAGCTGATGGTAATGACGATATAAAAAAAAAAGAAGAAAAAAAGTGGTATAGTAACAGTTTTACGTGGTAATTAACAAAACTTAGCAACCAACATCCATTTCATCTCATGACTTGTGTATACATTCATTGTAAGTAATAGAGATCTAAATATTGGTACAGAATGCGTTGTTAATTAAATGATAATGTGCATATGACATTACAAAAGGGGAGTCGCAATAGCTCAGTGGTAAGTGAACTGGCCTGCAAAGGACAAGAGGAAGGGTTCTCTACCTACGACGGCTTCCAGGTTCACCCAGGCTTAAATGGGTACCGGACTTTTTCTGGGAAAGTAAAGCGGCACGGGCGTAATACCGACCACATTGCCACAAAAATCATGTGCTGAAGGTTTGTAAAATGTATGGTTGCTAACACCATATTCCCTATACGTCACTTGGCGTGACGGGGCTCTTTACTTGACTTTTGACTTATATTACAAATATATAAAGTTCTGTTTCTGTATAGAATATCGTCTTCAATTTACCTATTTCTTGCTAATTGATCAATTCTAACATTACGCTGTCGTCGGCATATATAAAATGATAAAAAGACAAAGGTAAGGAAAAATATACAATTGTTTTTGACTAAAACGAATAACTGGAAGGAATCAGTAGAAGAATTAGACTTCAAATGTCACAACAAATGTGACCCGGAAAGTACAGAATGTACGTGCAAGGAAACGTACTACGGGTCAGACTCTCAAATCTCCGGACAACTGTTTGAACGAAACCTGTGAACAGTTAATCGGGGCCTGCGTCTCGTATGTCGATGATTCCCACGTTAAGAAGAGTCTGCTGACTACAAAAAACCCAAGCATATGGATACCTTAATGTGTTTCTGTGCTGGACATGGTTCATTTCTTGGTGTTTCCGTGAAGCCATGGCTCATATCTTGATGTGTTTCTGTGCTAGCCATGGCTCATATCTTAGCTTGTGTGTGTGTGTGTGTGTGCTGGCCATGGCTCATATCTTGGTGTGTGTCATGTTAGTCATATCTCATATCTTGGTGTGTCCGTGTTAATCATGTCTCATATCTTTATGTGTGTATGTGTTTAGTCATATCTCATATCTTAGTGTGTATCTGTGTTAGTCATGTGTCATATCTTTGTGCGTGCATGTTTGGGTTAGTGATATCTCATATCTTTGTGTGCATGTTTATGTTAGTCATACCTCATATCTTTGGGTGTGCATGTCTGTGTATGTCACATCTCATATCCTTGTGTGTGCATGGTTATGTTAGTCACATCTCATATCTTTGTGTGTGCATGTCTATGTTGGTCATATCTCATAACTTTGTGTGCATGTCTATGTTAGGCATGTGTCATATCTTTGTGTGTGCATGTCTATGTCAGTCATATCTCATATCTTTATGTGCATGTTAGTCATGTGTCATATATCTTGATGTGTGTCAGTGTTAGTCATGCCTCGTATCGCTGTGTGCATGTCTGTGTTAGTCACATCTCATATCTTTGTGTGTGCATGTCTGTGTTAGTCACCTCTAGTGACTCGGGCAGATGGTGCTCGTAAACCTGGGAGGGCCGACCATCTAAGGGCAGAATACCCCTACAGAAAAGATCATCTGCAGCCTTGCAGGAATATTGGGGACAATCAAAGGCTAACAATGCAAACCTGAATAAAATTCTGGCTGAAATCGGATGCACTGGGCCACTGGCGCAGAACACAGTGCAATGTTTTAACGGGTGTTCAATCAGAGTGGATCTGGCGGACTCTAATTGTGATGTTCTGTCTGTGGGGCGGTCAACACACTTAACCTGACAGCTGACTTCATGTGAGAGTCTGGAATCCTACTCTGATTGAGTCCTGATCGCAGAGAGAGAGAGAGAGAGAGAGAGAGAGAGAGAGAGAGAGAGAGAGAGAGAAATGTCACAACAGTAATTGAGTCAAGATAGGGACACAAAAGGTAAAGGGAAATCAGAAGCAAAATAGCAATGACTTTAAGAAACTTTGAGAAAATACGGAAATAAAATTCTTCAGCAGGACTAAGCATACAGCAGAGAAAGAGAGAAAGAGTGAGAGAGAGAGAGAGAGAGAGAGAGAGAGAGAGAGAGAGGTGTATTTAAATAAAAAATTAATAAATAATTTTTTAAAATAAACATTTCGAACTAGAATGAGAAATACAAATAATAATTAAATGTCAACCCTATATACTACGCTGTGGCCAGAAAGAAAATGAACGTTAGTGCGCACTGGGCACGTGTGCGTGCCTCAAGTGAAATTGTGCGCACACAGCACGCATAACCAGAAGTTACCACACACAGGTCCGTGCGATCCTGCTGAAGGCATATTGAGCCAAAACGTTGTTCTAATTTGTGTCGTCCACTTATCACGTAAAGCTTTAACCAGACCGGTTTTTTTTTCTGTTTGTTTCTATATATTTTGTGTGTGTTCATTTCTCCTTACAATTAGCTTTACTGCAGCTTCGCATTTTGATGCATTTCTTTGCCTTGACCCTATCAAAACTCGATATGGACTTCTAATATATTATCAAGAGCAGCATTAGAACTAAGTGGCCATGTGGTGAAGATTTAACCATTATGACGCAGAAGTAACAGCCATAGGAACAGCAGTGTACTCTCTGAATACTGTTCTGATACTATAATGTCAAAGAAAAGAAATACAGTCATCTTTAGTAATTCCAAATTAGCTCTGCAGACTCTGGGAAGTAACATAAACAAACCAGAACACCCACAGCTCAATATAGACATAACCTCATTAACATACACGACATAAGGTTGTGATGATGCAATGGATCCCAGGACACTCCAGTACACCGGGAAATGATAAGGCGGATACATTAGCTAAGAGAGGATACAGACAAGCGCAATTTAACAACAACATTATGGATTTTAATTCGTTTGCAGTGATACCGGGGCCTTCGACTAACCACTAAACAAAACCTTAAGCCTGGTCCAGCTAGTATGGATCACGGGCAGGGTCAGCTCAAAGGCCCTGGACAGCTTCCACTCAAAGAGAAAGAAAACTGCTAGGAGAACCAAGATCCAGCCTGCCGAAGACGGAGTGTGTCATCCACGGCGCAGGCTTAGGGAAAAAATATCAGGACACGCACGCATCTATGATTACTGCCCGCCCATGCTACTCATCATCAAGTACCGGGCCTGCTGGCATAGGTGATCATGTCTCTCCACAACTTTCGATCTCGGCAGCTATTGATTATTTCTGTTGTTGACCTTCTGCCAAGCCATTCTCTTAAGCTGTCTGTTATTTTTTCTCTTTGCTTCCCTCTATCTCTTCGTCCCTCAATTTTTCCAGTTGCTACAATATATTCAAGTTGTTCTCTTCCATTACATGGCCAAAAAATGATGATTGTTTCTTCCTAATATTGGAAATTAGCTCTCTTTTTGCTTTGACCTCTATCAGAACCTCTTCATTACTCTTCTTAGCTGTCCATGGTATTCTTAACATTCTTCTGTAAAACCACATTTCTACAGACTCCAGTGATTTTCTTGTCTGTTGTCCTATTGTCCATGACTTGCATCCATATGTTGAGACTGGCTCTACGTAACATTTAAGTACTCTTTTTCTTGTTTCTATTGTCAAAAATGGATTGCATAGTATTTTCCTCATTTTTTGGAAGGCTGCTTTTGCCTGAGCCATTCTGCATCTCACCTCTTTTGTACATCTTCCGTCTGAGGTTAACAAAGTACCCAAATATTTAAATTCATTTACCTGTTTTAATATTGTTCCATTTGTCTTTATTTTGCACTGAGGTGATGTCTTTTTCTTTGTTGTTAGCATTACCTCTGTCTTTTTGCTATTAAGGCTGAGTCCTTTATTTTTCCATGCTACTAGCTCACGAAATCGGTCATGAAATCATCATGAAATAGGTCAAAGATTAATGTTCGCGTGATTTCAAGACTTGAACGCTGGAGAAGTAGTTTGCATCAAAAAGGAAAGGCAACTCGGTAATAAAAGATGTATCGTTGAAGTCGGATATATCAGGCCGGTGCGATCCAAGATGGTGGTGCCTTTTTGCCGACTTGTCGCCAAGGAAGTGTGGTTTAATTTATGTTTAATTCTGAATGAAGGAAATAAAAAGTTCACGGTGTATCCACCTACGAAGAGCTGATTGACTGGGTTGGCCAGTCTATAACGTAAAAACGGGTTCTGGACCGTGCGACTGAGTGAGTGCACGTGAGTCTAGACCATCATCTGTTGTCGATTTTTTCCGCGACAAACTCAACAATGACGACAAGAAGTATTCACATGATCAACCAACACAGAACTGAAGTTGTCAGTCGCTGGACACTGCGAAACTTGGTGCGGATGTGATCTGCACCTATGGACATGTTCGGAGTGCAAGGATGATGACCCGTAAATAACTCAATAACAAATAGCAAAAGACTTCTACGCCCACTTACCATCTTTTAAGGGCGGATGATGAAGAGAAGTGGTAATAACAGTAATAACCGCATACAGATATAGATTGCTGTGTACAAAACAGAAGGTACCGAAGGTCTATACAAAATATAGGCTCTGACTCCATATTACCTAAACGCCACCACGTGACGGGGCTATTTTTTTTTCTTTCATGCTCTACGGTCAATGTGACCTGTTCTAGGTCAGAAGATCTTGGTCTGCTCAAAGCCATCTATAGATTTACAAAGGTCAATGGGCTGACATAACGTGTGGGTATAGTGACGAAGGTAGCTTCGGTGTCAGTGACGTCTATAGCTTCTTTAGCTGATAACGTCACGCTAATTGGAGTGTTTTCCGGTTTTATTTGCAGCCCGCGAGCCTATTGAAATCTATAGATGGCTCTGGTCTGCTCATGTCTCCTGCGCTTATCTAAGATGTCTTCTTGCTGATATATTTTCCACGTAACTCCCTCCATTCTGTTTTCCTATCTTGTTCGAGTTGTCTTTATTTCTTTGAGGCTCTAATATTTGATTGGACTGTTGAAGGCTCCTACCTGCTCTTGCAAGTTCATCTGCTTTCTTGTTTCCAGGTAAGTCATAATGTGCTGGTATCCACTGCAGGACTAGTTCTGTCTCTCATCATCATCATGTGCCATTCCGATTGGCGTAGACGTCATGGCCTTCCACAATCTACTATCTACCGCAATCTTCTATCTATCAGTTCTGTTGTTGACTGTTTTCTATGCCATGACACTAAACTATCCAGTATTTTCTCTATTTGTCGTCCGTGATCTCTCTTTCCTTTTATTTTGCCAGTTGTAATCAAGTATTCCAACTTTCCTCTTCTCATGATGTGCGCAAAAAATATTGATTGTTTCTTTCTGATGTTTCTTAGGAGCGCCCTTTTGGTCTCCTTAAGAAATTGATTGAGAATTTCCTCATTGGTCTTTTTAGCTGTCTATGGAACTTTCCAAATTATTCTGAGAAATCTCATCTCTGTGGCCTCTAATAGTTTTTTTCATTTGTTTGTTTACTGTACATGATTCGCTTCCATAGGTCAGAATTGGCTCTATTTAGCACCGATGAGCTCTCGCTCTCACTTCTATTAACATAGATTTGTTGCATAAGATATTTTTCATTTTCTGAAATGCTGTTTTGGCCTGAGCTATTCTGATTTTTATTTCTGTGGTACATCTTCCATCTGATGTTATTATTGTGCCCAAGTATTTGACGCGTTGCACTTGTTTCAGAGTTGTCCTGTTTATTTTTATGCCGCATGATGGTGATGATTGTTTCTTTGATATAACCATTACTTCTGTTTTCTTACTATTCTTACTGTTGTTCTGTATTTCTTGAATGACAAACAATCACCACCATCATGCAGCATAAAAATAAACGAGACAAATCTGAAACAAGTGCATCGTTTCAAATACTTGAGCACAATAATAACATCGGATGGGAGATGCACCATAAAAATAAAAAGCGGAATAGCTCAGGCCAAAATAGCATTTCAGAAAATGAAAAATATCTTATACAACAAATCTATGTCAATAAAAATTAGAAAGATAGTTCATCGGTGCTATATAGAGCAAATTCTGACCTACGGAAGCAAATCATGGACAGTAGACAAACAAATGAAAAGACGATTAGAGGCCACAGAGATGTGATTTCTCAGAAGAATGTTGAAAGTTCCCTGGACAGCTAAAAAGACCAATGAGTAAGTTCTCAAAGAGGCCAACACAAAAAGGGAGCTCTTAAAAAACATCAAAAAGAAGCAATCAACATTTTTCTGGCACATCATGAGAAGAGGAAAGTTGGAATACTTGGTTACAACTGGCAAAATAAAAGGAAAGAGAGATCGCGGGCGACAAAGAGAGGAAATACTGGATAGCTTGGTGTCATGACATGGAAAACAGTCAACAACAGAACTGATACGATGCACTGTAGATAGAAGATTGTGGAGGGACATGATCACCTACGCCAACCGGTATGGCACATGATGATGATGATATACGGTGAGCTCATCGATAAGTTATTATGATCCTGCAAGCTGTTATATGCTATAATGCTATTATATGATTGGTTATTGATGGAGTAGCGTGTCAGTTTTTATTTTAACGTACCTCATCTTCACAATCTTTTACACGTTACGTTAATATTAATCAGTTCTTCTTTTTCGGTTTTTTTCCTCGCCTTCGTACACCTCATCTTCTGCCTCTTATTCCTTCTACTCCTCCATTCTTCATCTTCCTCTTCCTCATCATCTTCTTATTATTATTTTCCCCCACCTTCACTTCTTCTTTTTACTACAACTCTTCCTCTTCTTATTCCTTCTCCTCATCATCCTTTTATCATTTAATTTTCCTCCTCATTCACTTCCTCTTCTTGATCCAACTCTTCCTCTGCTTATTCCTCCTTCTCCTCTTCTTATTTTTTATCCTCCACTTCCTCTTCTTGATCCAACTCTTCCTCTACTTATTCCTCCTCCTCATCTTCTTATTTTTTATCCTCCACTTCCTCTTCTTGATCCAACTCTTCCTCTACTTATTCCTCCTCCTCATCTTCTTATTTTTTATCCTCCACTTCCTCTTCTTGATCCAACTCTTCCTCTACTTATTCCTCCTCCTCATCTTCTTATTTTTTATCCTCCACTTCCTCTTCTTGATCCAACTCTTCCTCTACTTATTCCTCCTCCTCATCTTCTTATTTTTTATCCTCCACTTCCTCTTCTTGATCCAACTCTTCCTCTACTTATTCCTCCTCCTCATCTTCTTATTTTTTTATCCTCCACTTCCTCTTCATGATCCAACTCTTCCTCTACTTATTCCTCCTCCTCATCTTCTTATTTTTTTATCCTCCACTTCCTCTTCATGATCCAACTCTTCCTCTACTTATTCCTCCTCCTCATCTTCTTATTTTTTTATCCTCCACTTCCTCTTCTTGATCCAACTCTTCCTCTACTTATTCCTCCTCCTCTCTTATTCTTCCTCCCCTATTATATTATATCCCCTTCTATTCATGGAATCCATTTAATTGCAGTCGGGGCATCCCAATATCCGCTCCACCACCCCTGCCAGTATTTCACAAAGCGCATATTGTTTCTGTAACGTCTTGATTATAGATACATCTACTGTTCCCACTTATCAATAAGGATCGACCAGACCCCTTCTCCACCCTCAGTCTCTCTATGTATACAACCTTGCCCCACCCACTCTTCTCTCTTCTCTTAAGGAATGAAGAACAATCTTGGCGATGTCCTCTTTGTCCAGAATAAGGCCACACTCAGTGTCTGAGCTGGGGGGCCGCGATGGCTCAGTGGTTAGTGAACTGGACGACAAAGGGCAAGAGCTAGGGTTCGATACCAACCGACGTCTTACGGGTTCACCCAGCCTTAAATGGGTACAGGATTTTTTCTGGGAAAGTAAAGCGGCACGGGCGTAATACCGACCACATTACCCCAAAAATCATGTGCTGAAGGTCTGTAAAAATTATGGTCACTAACACCGTGTTCCCTATACGCCACTTGGCGTGACGGGGCTCTTTACTTTTACAGTGCCTGAGCTGCCAGCGAGCTAATCGGCTATTCGTGCGCCTCCTCTTCTACGTCTCATTCCTTCTCCTCCGCCATTTTTTATCTTCCTCCTCCTCATCTTCTTCTTATTATTATTATTTCTCCTCTTCTCCTTTTTTCTAACTCCTCCTTCTTCATTTCTCCTTGTTATATCTATTCCTCTTCTTCTTCTAACTTCTCCTTCTCCACTTCTCCTTGTTATTTCTATTCCTCTTCTCCTTCTCCACTTCTCCTTCTCCACTTCTCCTTGTTATTTCTATTCCTCTTCTTCTTCTAACTTCTCCTTCTCCACTTCTCCTTGTTATTCGTCCTTCTCCTCTTCCTCTGTCTTCTCGATTACTCTTCATCCGTGTTAGTCCTTAAAAGAACGTTAAATGGGCACAGAATCGTTGTGTTGTTGTTTACAACAAGATGCACAGCTAGAGTTGTCTATGGCCATCGACTCATAGTTGACCGTTGAAGTCAAGATCGGTGGCAACAACAGCTTATTGAAATTTCGTTCCACCGCCTGGTGGTGCCTCAGGAAACTTGCTAACCAGAATGATCAAGTGAATGTGGATGTTCTTCTTCTTCTTCAGCATTCATCTGGTTAGAATCACAAGACTACACTCACGACGCTGGATGGCGCTGGATAGGACACACATTGCAGAAGCCAGCTGAGAGTATTACACAATAGGCCCTTTTTTGGAATCCTCAAGGAAAAAGACAAAGAAGAAGACCAAAATATTATTGGAGAAGACGGAAGCAGAGATGAAGATGATGGGAGAAAACATGGAATGATCTTAAAAGAGCGATAAGAAACAGAACGGCTTAGAAAGTGTTTGCCGATGACCTATTCTCCACAGGGAGTTGAAAAGTAGAGAAAGAGCCATGTGATTACTCCGGGGAAATGTGTCAAGTGAATTGATGAGCATGATAAAAAAAAGTGGAAGCGGGCTCTGTACGCAGGCAATGGGTAGAGTCATTGCAGAAGTTAAAAAAATACGTAGGGTCAACTTTGTCTACGTCCCTCGACATGCGGGAATACGAGGAAATGAAAGAGTGGACATGTTAGCTAGCTCGACAACCATGAGTTCACGTCATTCCTTCCGATGAAAGAGATGAGAGTTAAGATGGGCACAGCCAGAAGAGAGGAACTTAGTGGGCGTGTAAGAAGACTTATCCGCCAACACAGAACTGGAGACGTCAGTCGCTGGACGGGACTTGCTGAGGAGGAGATCTGAGCACCTATGGACATGTTCGGAGTGCAATGATGATGACACGTAAATAACTCAATAACTCAGCTACTGCTATATGTTTAGACCAGCTTGGATCACGAACAAGACGGTGCATTTGCGGTCATCGCCGGCTCCCCACAGCTTGTCATGTGGGGTTATTTCTATGGCACATGAATATGGATCGTAAAGAGAAAACTGATGCAAAGGCACCTCACAGAATCAGAGTTGGAATCTGTCAAAGACCCACAGCTGATGGCTTGTGCCCGGATCGGTGAACCAGAACCATCCAGACCCTACTCCACCTCTCCGTGGTGTCTGCAGTAACAGACTAACCTGTCTAGTCTGGCCAAGCGAGTAGGGATCGAAGTGGGGAGGCAACTCGGTACTCAAAAATAACATGTTGAAATCGGATGTGTCTGGCCAAAATGCGCATATATCAGAGTTCTACTGCAAATTACAACACAACGTACCTACGCCTAATTAACGTCCTTCTAAGGACATATGACGAAGATAACGATTACATTCTTTTAGTAGTAATCGGGTGAACGAAAGAAAGAAAGAAAGAGAAGAAAGAAAGAAAGAAAGAAAGAAAGAAAGAAAGAAAGAAAGAAAGAAAGAAAGAAAGAAAGAAAGAAAGAAGGAAAGAAAGAAAATGAAGGCACTTGGTATTTACAAATACCGCGCTGAAATAAGACGTGTTTGGCCGAAACGAGCAAATATAATAGATTTCGGTAAAATACAACACAGCGGTGCTGAGCCTATTTAACGCCCCTCTGAGAGCAAACGATAAGGAGGAATAGTTGTCGGGTAATAGAGAAAGGAAATAGTTTAGTTTAGTTTAGTTTAGTTTAGTTTAGTTTAGTTTAGTTTAGTTTAGTTTAGTTTAGTTTAGTTTAGTTTAGTTTCATCATCATCATTGAGTGCCGTCTCCGCAACGAAGGTTGGCTACCATGGAGCGCCATTTTGCTCTATCTCTTGCTTTGATGGTGCAGGTTGTCATCGGTTGAAGTTTAGTTTATTAAGCAAGTTATCATGATACACATTAGAACAGGGCACAATAGACACCTCTTGCACATGTATACAACATTTCAGATGGGCTCCTCATTTTCCGGGAGCCGCGATGGCTCAGTGGTTAGTGAACTGGACTACAGACAACTAGAGGTCGGGTTCGATCCCAACCGACGGCCTCCGGGTTCACCCAGCCTTAAATGGGTACCGACTTTTTTTTATGGGAAAGTAAAGCAGCACGGGCAAAATATCGACCACATTACCTCAAAAATCATGTGCCGAAGGTCTGTAGAAAATATGGCCACTAACACTATATTCCCTATACGTCACTTGGCGAGATGGGGCTCTTTATTTTTACATACCTCATTCATCAAAGCCAGTCTAAAGGAATCTCTGTCTCTAGCCAGATCTCCCACAGAAAGTTGCATCCACCACAACCAGTCTGAAAGAATCTCTGTCTCTAGCCAGATCTCCCACAGAAAGTTGCATTCACCACAGCCAGTCTGAAAGAATATCTGTCTCTAGCCAGATCTCCCACAGAAAGTTGCATTCACCACAGCTTGTCTGAAAGAATCTCTGTCTCTAGCCAGATCTCCCACAGAAAGTTGCATTCACCACAGCTTGTCTGAAAGAATCTCTGTCTCTAGCCAGATCTCCCACAGAAAGTTGCATTCACCACAGCCAGTCTGAAAGAATGTCTTTCTCTAGCCAGATCTCCCACAGAAAGTTGCATTCACCACAGCTTGTCTGAAAGAATCTCTGTCTCTAGCCAGATCTCCCACAGAAAGTTACATTCACCGCAGCCAGTCTGAAAGAATCTATGTCTCTAGCCAGATCTCTCACTTCTTCTGTTGTCATGTTCATGATCTCATTGATGTGTTGAAACCATCTTCTTCTTGATCTGTCCCTGACGAGTCGCCCAAGAACCATTCCTTCCATTATTCTTCTTTCCAGCCCGCTGTGTCTTTTGACGTGGGCATTGCATTTTAATTCCCACTGCAGAATGGTATTTATAAGCATGTTCTATTTCATGTGTTAATCTGTAATGTCTTTGTTGCTCATTTATCATTATCCAATGCATCTTAATGACTTTTCTGTAGCACTTTAAATCGAGTAAATTGATTTTCTTTCTTGTTGATTGCGAGATTGTCCCTGATTCACAACCATATGTTGCTGTCTAGAAGATACATGTCCTCAGTCATTTTAATCTTACTGCCTTGATGATATTGTGCCACGCGTTCTGTATGACGTTTATTTTTTGTTTTGCTATCGTTAATCTAACTTTTGATCTCTTTCTGACAGTCTCCATTGTTAGTTACTACAGATGCCAGACATTCATGGTCTGTTACAATTGCAAGATCTTCACTGTTGATGATGATTGGCTTGTGTTGGCTTTCTGCTTTGTTAAAGTACATTATCTTAGTTTTGGTGGAGACGGCACCCAATGAATGAGTGGTAACCTATCTTCGATGTGGAGACGGCACCCAATGAATGAATGGTAGCCTATCTTCGATGTGGAGACGGCACCCAATGAATGAATGGTAACCTATCTTCGATGTGGAGACGGCACCCAATGAATGAATGGTAGCTAATCTTCGATGTGGAGACGGCACCCAATGAATGAATGGTAGCCAACTTTCGATGTGGAGACGGCACCCATTGAATGAATGGTAGCTAACCTTCGATGTGGAGACGGCACCCAATGAATGAATGGTAGCTAACCTTCGATGCGGAGACGGCACACAATGAATGAATGGTAGATAACCCTTGATATGGAGATGGCATACAATGAATGAATGGTAGCTAACCTTCGATGTGGAGACGGCACCCAATGAATGAATGGTAGCTAACCTTCGATGCGGAGACGGCACCCAATGAATGAATGGTAGATAACCCTTGATATGGAGATGGCATACAATGAATGAATGGTAGCCAATCTTCGAATTGGAGACTGCACCCAATCAATGAATGATAGATAACCTTCGATGCGGAGACGGCACCTAATGAATAAATGGAGCTCCATGGTAGCCATGTGGATTTGTGGAAGGAAAGGGCACCAATAATGCAATATACATCTTAAGAACATTGATAGAAAGATCTATAGAGGTAAAGAGAGATCTATATATGTGCTTTATAGACTACACGAAAGCATTTGACAAAGTAAAGCATGTAGAAATAATAAATATGCTGGAGAAATTAAACATTGATGGCAAGGATCTGCGAATCATAAAAAAACATGTACTGGCAACAAACAGCAGCTATACGAATTAACAACCAAACAGGACAATTTCCATATATAAAACAAGGAGTCAGACAAGGCTGTGTTCTGTCACCGGATTTGTTTTCACTGTACAGCGAATATATTATGAGATCAATAGTAGATAAAAAAGGAATTGAAGTCAACGGTCACAACATAAATAATTTGCGATATGCGGATGACACAGTCTTAATAGCAGAGACAGAGAACGAACTACTTGAGTTATTTGAGTTATTTGCGGGTCATCATCATTACACTCCGACCATGTCCATAGGTGCTCAGATCCCCTCCTCAGCAATTCCCTCAGTGTCCAGCGACTGACGACTCCAGTTCTATGTTGGTTGATAAGTCTTCTTATACGGCCACCAAGTTTCTCATTTCTGGCTGTCCCCAACTTAACTCCATTTCCATCATCCGAAGAAGTGACGTGGATCTGTATTTGTCGAAGTCCCGTGCTCTTCCCACATCTCTGAGGGCATTGATGATGTCCGCCCGATCCATCGGTTGCCCGTCCTCAACGACAGCGCAGCTAGCCAATCTGTCCGCCCTTTCATTTCCCCGTACTCTCGCATGTCCAGGGACATAGACAATGGTGACCTTACGTATTTTGGATTTCTGCAACGACTCTAACCATTGCATGCGTACAGAGCCCGCCTCCACTTTTTTTTTTAATCATGCTCATTGAATCACTCAGTATACATGCGTGGGTGTAGTCTTGTGACTCTAACCATTTGAATGCCTTGGTCACTGCCATCGCCTCCATTGTCATGCTACTCGTGGTCACGACGTATGCACCACTGTCTTCGTAGACAATTCTGCCGGCCGAGCGTGCTGTAAATGCCCATGCACTTCTTTGGTGTCGTCTTACAGATCCGTCTGTATAGATGACTGCATCTTTCTCATCGGTGTTATCGCAGATGAGACCGTTGACCTCAGCATTAACCACGACCGGGTTCTGTTCCCTACTTTCCCTGTCGATGCGATCGAGTTCGTCTTGCATTGTGGAAGCGATTCCCCCTCTTTCTCTTCCCTGTCGATATACCAGAATATCATCAGCTACAGAACGAACTACAAGAAATGATAGACATAATAGTAAAAGAAAGCAACAAGAAAGGTCTCAGTCTGAATAGTAAGAAAACAGAAGTAATAGTTATATCGAAGAAACAATCATCACCATCATGCATCATAAAAATAAACGAGACAAATCTGAAACAAGTACAACGTTTCAAATACTTGGGCACAATAATAACATCAGATGGGAGATGCAGCACAGAAATAAAAAGCAGAATAGCTCAGGCCAAAATAGCATTTCAGA
The DNA here is from genome assembly GCA_032433765.1 of Megaustenia siamemsis. NCBI lineage: Eukaryota > Metazoa > Mollusca > Gastropoda > Stylommatophora > Ariophantidae > Megaustenia > Megaustenia siamemsis. The sequence continues at coordinate 31,822,825 of JAVIAB010000104.1, read as the reverse complement.
AAATGAAAAATATCTTATGCAACAAATCTATGTCAATAAAAATGAGAAAGAGAGTTCATCGGTGCTATATAGAACCAATTCTGACCTATGGAAGCGAATCATGGACAGTAGACAAACAAATGAAAAGACGATTAGAGGCCACAGAAATGGGATTTCTCAGAAGAATGTTGAAAGTTCCCTGGACAGCTAAAAAGACCAATGAGTAAGTTCTCAAAGAGGCCAACACAAAAAGTGAGCTCTTAAAAAACATCAGAAAGAAGCAATCAACATTTTTCGGGCACATCATGAGAAGAGGAAAGTTGGGAATACTTGGTTACAACTGGGAAAATAAAAGGAAAGAGAGATCGCGGACGACAAAGAGAGAAAATACTGGAAAGCTTGGTGTCATGGCATGGAAAACAGTCAACAACAGAACTGATACGATGCACTGTGGATAGAAGATTGTGGAGGGACATGATCGCCTACGCCAACCGGCAGGGTACATGATGATGATGATGGTAGCCAACCTTCGATATGGAGACGGTACACAATGAATGAATGGCGCTCCATGGTAGCCAACCTTCGATTTGGAGACAATGCCTAATGAATGACGAGATGGTGCGATATTGAAGGATATTGATCAGTTCTGTTTAACTGGCCATGGCGGAAACAGTCAGCTATGATTTGCTGATCACTTTCAGCACTTGCGCTCGCCAACGTCTTGACTACATACAACTACTAGCACTTGCGCTCGCCAACGTCTTGACTACATACAACTACTAGCACTTGCGCTCGCCAACGTCTTGGCTCCATACAATTGTTAGCACTTGCGCTCGCCAAAGTCTTAACTCCATACAACTTTTAGCACTTACGTGCGCCAACGTCTTGGCTCCAGACAACTGCGAAGGACAAGTTATTTGACTCCATGGCAGTCACTGGAGCCCACAGTTGAGTCAAGATATGGGCCTATAGGATCGTTATGAGGCAAGTACGTCTCACAACAGTAGAGCTGGAGTCTGTCAGCTACCCATAACTGATGGCTGGCGCCAGGATTGGTGAACCAGAATCATCCAGACCCTACTCCACCTGGTCATGGTGCCTCGAGAAACATACTAACTTTTCTAGTCGTAATAGTGAGTATGAATCAAAGAGGAAAGACAACCCAGTGCTCAAAAATAACATGCTGAAGTCGGATGTATTCGGCCGTAGGGTGCAATTATCACAGTTTTATTGTAAAGCTCAACGCAACGAATACACGCCACTTAACGTCCTTTTAATGGCGGATGACGAAGAGGTGTACTCCTTTAGTCATCAGGCGAAATCAAGCAAGCAGGCAGGCAAGCGTGATCTGTGTTGTCTTGACAGCCGATCTGTAGCAACATTACAAACTTGACGCCTTGCAGCTTCTCATAGAACGAAGTACTGCAGCCACACTCTACTAACAGAACCGGTTCTATACTATCTTCTCCAACTGAGCCCACGCCCATTCTGCAACCACACTCTACCAACAGAACTAGTTCTGTGATATATTCTCCAACTGAGCTCACATCCATTCTACAACCACACTCTACCAACAGAACTAGTTCTGTTATATATTCTCCAACTGAGCTCACATCCATCCTACAACCACACTCTACCAACAGAACCAGTTCTGTGCTATTTTCTCCAACTGAGCCCACGTCCATCCTACAGCCACACTGTACTAACAGAACTAGTTCTGTGATATATTCTCCAACTGAGCTCACATCCATCCTACAACCACACTCTACCAACAGAACCGGTTCTATACTATCTTCTCCAACTGAGCCCACGTCCATCCTACAGCCACACTGTACTAACAGAACTAGTTCTGTTATATATTCTCCAACTGAGCTCACATCCATTCTACAACCACACTCTACCAACAGAACTAGTTCTGTTATATATTCTCCAACTGAGCTCACATCCATTCTACAACCACACTCTACCAACAGAACTAGTTCTGTTATATATTCTCCAACTGAGCTCACATCCATTCTACAACCACACTCTACCAACAGAACCAGTTCTGTGCTATTTTCTCCAACAGAGCTCACGTCCATCCTGCAGCCATTGATTCTGTCTCGACTGTTCTTATTCTGGTCCGCTTGGTGCTTTCCGACTTTCCTAGTTTTGGTTGTGGATTCCACCTCTTTGGTTGTCTTCCAATATTGATTAAGGAAATGTCCCATACCTAGAGCTATCTATTGTTGATGTGTCTGAAGTATTGTCTATAACTACCATAGAGAAGGGGGGGGGGGGGGCGTTTACTTGTTTTTATAAGAATTGTAATTGGTTTTGTTTTATGTTTGAAGTTCTTGCAGAGGCTCATATAGTTTTGACTGTGTAGCGTTTATCTATGGAGACGATTAATAAGAGTTCAAGATTATTATGGACAACTTCTGAGGCGGTAGATGAGCAAACCCAGCACAGCTTTCTCGTGGCAAGGCGCTGTGTTGAGGAGTACGGGTTAGATCTTGCTGGAGGCTGTCTTTTTTTCTTTGTTGTTGTTTTTTTCTGTTGATTATTTGTGCATTTTTTCCGAGTGTTGTAACCATACCTCTCCATACCTATATTTGTGATATTATCTGAGTTGATGAAAGTTTAGCTCAATGCAAAATAATGAAGTTTATTTGATGTCCCACCATTTACTGTTCGGTAGTATTATTAAGTCCTTTGAAAATGTCCTTATAAGGGAGATTGAAAGAAAGCTAAACGCCTTTGAAGACAAATGCTTAAGAGAAATACTTTGTGTACAATGGAGTGAATTAAAGACTAATATAGAGATAAGAGAAATACTTTGTGTACAATGGAGTGAATTAAAGGCTAATATAGAGATAAGAGAAATACTTTGTGTACAATGGAGTGAATTAAAGGCTAATATAGAGATAAGAGAAATACTTTGTGTACAATGGAGTGAATTAAAGACTAATATAGAGATAAGGAAATACTTTGTGTACAATGGAGTGAATTAAAGACTAATATAGAGATAAGAGAAATAACCACGCAATCAACGATCTCATGTACAATTAGGAAGAGATGGGCATTTATCGTACATGTGTTGAGAAGAGACAGCAAGAGATTTGCAAAACAAGCTCTTCTATGGGAAACATCAAAATACTGAAAAAGAGGAAGACCTAGAGAGACACAAACAAGAGAAGCAAGGTTGGCAGGCGTAGACTCATTAGATAAGATGGAACATCTCGTCCTGAATAGAAATGGGCGACGATAAACACTAGGAGCACTATGTGACGTCACGCGGTGCTGGAAGGATCAAGATCAAAAAAGATCATCATCTAGTACCGTGCCTGCTGGCGTAGGTGATCATGTCTCTCCACAACTTTCGATCACGACAGTTATTTATTATTTCCGTTGTTGACCTGCCAAGCCATTCTCTTAAGCTGTCTTGTATATTTTCTCTTTAAAAAAGTAAAGAGCCCGTCACGCCAAGGGTCGTATAGGAAATATGGTGTTAGTGACCGTACATTTGACAGACCTTCAGCACATAATTTTCGGGGTAACGTGGTCGGTATTACGCCCGTGCCGCTTTACTTTCCCATAAAAAATCCTGTACTCATTTAAGGCTGGGTGAACCCGGAGCCGTCGGTTGGGATCGAACCTTACCCCTTGTCCTTTGTAGTCCAGTTCACTAACCACTGAGCTATCGCGATCTTTTCTCTTTGCTTCCCTCTATCTCTTCGTCCCTCAATTTCCCCAATTGTTACAATATATTCCAGCTGTTCTTTTCTCATTACTTGGCAAAAAATATGATGATTGTTTCTTCCTAATATTGGAAATTAGCTCTCTTTTTGCTTTGGACTCTTTCAGAACATTTTCATTACTCTTCTTAGCTGTCCATGGTATTCTCAACATTCTTCTGTAAAACCACATTTCTACAGACTCCAGTGATGTTCTTGTCTGTTCTCCTATTGTCCATGATTCACATCCATATGTTAAGGCTGGCTCTACATAACATCTAAGAACTCTTTTTAAAAATGAAAAGATTATAATGGAGTGTAATTATTTCATAAGAATGCTACCTACGTGGGAAAAGTTATTCAAACTTTAGCACAAATAATTAAATAGACGTTGAGTTATGAGCTATTTGCGGGCCATCATCATTGCACTCCCAACATGTCCATAGGTGGTCAGATCCCCTCCTCGGCAGTCTCGCAGCGTCCAGCGACTGCCGACTCCATTTCTGTGTTGGTTGGTTATGGTTAGCCCCGGTATCACTGCAAACGGGTTAAAATCCATAATTTGCTCAACCGCCCGTGCCAGTGGAATCATCCGATTTGTTGTGTTGGTTGATAGGTCATCTTATACTCCCACCGAGTTGAACTACATACAAAAAAAAAAAAAAAAAAAAAAAAATTGTGAAAAATACGAAATTCCTGAAAGAAATAAACGATGTTAAAAGTTGACTGCAAGAAAACCGGAAGTTGTAAAATTGTTGTCTCATGTAACGAGACAGACATTTGTCGGTAGAAGCTGTTGTAGGATCTCTATAAAGAATGCCTGACCATCTCGGTGCTGATCAAAGAAAAGTTAAAGATAAAGATAAGGAAGTCGAAAAGCCAATTCAATGTGAGCTTCATTATCTAACATTTATTATGAATATAAGTTTAAATAACCTTAATTGTAATTTATATACTTATATAGTGACTGTACTGTTTAGTTTAGTTAGTTAAGTAGTAGTTAGTTTGCATTCATTCAATCATTTCATTAGGCATTAGTTAGGTACTTTGGCTTTTTTTTCAAAAATTTCTAATAATTGAAACCAGGATAGCTAAATAGCCCTCGAAGTGAGTAAAACAGTGATACCTGAATCATGTTTGTACGACAATTAGAAAAAAAGTTACGATTTTTTAAGTGAATTATTTCTGTGTTAAATGATGCAAAGAAGAAAAAACCATAGCGCCAGGTTGGCCATGCAAAAAGAAAGCCAAATTTTAAATAAGAAGCCAAATTTTTTTTTTATTAAATTAAAATTATTATCATTACATTTGGTGTACATTTTCAAAATAATCATTATATTTGGTGTACAATAAAAAAAAATAATACTTTTTATTTGATTTGCGTCAAAAATAAGTCATTTAAATTGATTTATATCAAAGTAACGGTAATTTTCAGGAATTTACGTCAAAAATAACAGTAATTCTCTGCAATTTATGTAAGAATAATTATAAATTTCTATGATTCACATAAAAATAATACTGAATTTCTGCTAAAGAAGTCACATCATTATTATTGTTATTTTATGTGTATATAAGAAGTATAATTTTATTATTAATTTTTTTTTATTCATTAAAAAAAATATATGTATTTACAGTATATAAATAAAAAAAAACTTTCAATTCAATAATTGGGAACATTTATTAATATTAGGCAACTGGAAATACTACATTTTAAATTAAATATAACTAACTTATAACTACAATGTATAATAACAAAAAAAAAACGTTGAGTGAGTCTGAGTTAGAGGCACTTGATGATGGTTGAAGAGACCAAGCATGGGGAAAACCGGAAATTTTGTATAATGATGGTGTGGTCGTTCAAATGCCAATAATTTCAATAGGGGCTATCATATCCATTTAAAATTTCCCACAAATATGTAGAAGTGGTTATAGAATCAGGTTATCTTTATTATTTAAACCTACGTTCGCAGGATTTTTTTTCTGCAATGACTTAAGTTCAACAGTGGACATAAGTCTTTGATCCCTGCTGGATCGCCGCCATGCTAATCAATGGGAAAACAAATGCCGATAATTTCAATAGGGGCTATCATATCCATTTAAAATTTCCCACAAATATGTAGAAGTGGTTATAGAATCAGGTTATCTTTATTATTTAAACCTACGTTCGCAGGATTTTTTTCTGCAATGACTTAAGTTCAACAGTGGACATAAGTCTTTGATCCCAGCTAGATCGCCGCCATGCTACCAATGGGGAAAATTTTCGATAATGGTGAGATTATTCAAATGCCGATAATTTCAATAGGGGGTATCATATCCATTTAAAATTTCCCACAAATATGTAGAAGTGGTTATAGAATCAGGTTATCTTTATTATTTAAACCTACGTTCGCAGGATTTTTTTCTGCAATGAATTAAAGTTCAACATTCGAAATAGTCGCCGATCGGCCATGTTATTTTATGGAGCGAGCAGGGGCATCAATTTTCGCGATTGCCGCAACATCCTAACACGAATCATTGTGAAATTTCACACACTTATGTAAAAATGGACGCTAAATCTAAATATCCATATTATTTTACTGCATTATGCTTTTTTTCGGGTGAAAATATGATGAGACCGTCGTATGTAGCTGGAACATGCGTTGTAAGACAAAATACAATCGTTTTAAATCACTTCCGACTTTTTAAATAGGCGGACGGAACTCTCATTGTTAGGAAACAACTTAAGTTTCCTATAAATAGCTTCCGGAAACATCATCGGAAAACGATTTGCATACGATGTAAAAATTCGGAGATTTTTTCACACGGCGTCCTGGCCACTTATATTTACTTAAGTGACGTCACAACCGGTGAAGGCGTCTCTAGAGATATCGAAGTACCTACATTAGTCTAGTATGATTAGTCACATTCATTTCAATCACATCTCCCCTGATCCGGTGTATCTCATTTCGCAAAGTCCCAGTAATTGTAAACCCATTCTTTTAATTTCTTGTATGATGTTTTCCTAGTTTACCCTTGCCTTCTCCTCCTTCTGCATGAGTGTTCTCACATTCCAAGTACCGTACCTATCTATCTTTAGATATACTAAAAATAAAAATACTAAAATACTGAAATATTACTGGAGAAAATCACATGATCTCCTACGCCAGCAGGCCCGGTACTTGATGATAATGATGATATGATGTATAAGTATTTTTTTTAAAAAATCATATGTTGAACGGTTTGGTTTTGAGTGTTGTTTTAGCAGTTAGCTCTTCTCTTACTTTAAGTTTATATTTAACCCTAACACATTGATTTATGACACTTTTATACATCTTTACTTTATATCGAATTATCGGTTTGGAATAGCTTTATGGTTAGTGTTACTGTAAGTTAGTAGAGTGTTACTAAATAGTGTTATTAGTAATATTGATTTGATTATATTTGTTAGTACCAAAAAGTGTTGTTATAGTCCGTTCAGAAATTCATAATCACACCTGAATTAGCTTTGCGTCATAACCGCTTGTTATTTTGGTTTCACATTTTGCATGCAATCTTAGAATATTGATGACGCAAAGATTTTTGTATTTTTTATTCCACAAACACAACAGATTTTGCACATCAGCGAATTCCTTTGATCTTTTATGACGATATCACACAAGTTGATTCAAATTTTAGAGTTTACAGTAATCGTGATAAATTGTCCAGTTTACTGCAATTCTTGTCAGAGGCGTAGCTACATAGTGCTTAATTGTGGGTGTTGTTTGTTATGTGTATTTGCAAACATGAATTCAATTGGTTACAATTAGTCTTGTCCTTCGGTCACCATTAGACCCCAGGACGTCCTAACTGCAGCTGGAATTGAATTTATCTTAATTTTAATCATTCTGAATCTGACGATTCCAAGAGGTTGATAATCATTACTGGCTGGACAAATAGTAATCCATCTCGTTTCCAGTACTCATCTTCCACCCGCAACACATGTTCAACACACTTCTTCCAGAACGGAATGTCTATTTTTGAGAGAGACTCGCGTGTCAGAACATCACACATTTAAACGTCCTGTTCTGTTCTGCAACTTGTCCTTTGACGTGAGCCCAGACAAGTTCGATTGGATTAAGGTGCGCATGATATGCAGGGAGTTGAAGAGAGGAGTGGCCGTATTTCTCAATGATTTTGTCAACATGGTACACCTTTTTCTTATTCGTATTCTTCACAAGTTGTAACAATTTGGGTTTTAAATATGTGTCGTCAAATTTGACATTTTCATTCGCAAGCCATGTCCTAATTTGCTCTTTTGTATTTGATGCAGTAGGCACTTTGTCTTCCTCTGATACGACATTGTGGTATGATGCATTATCCATGACTATGCATGGTCTCTCCAGGATTGGTAAAAGATTGTTCTCCAACCAGTGCCTGAAAATGTTTCCATTTCAGTATGGTAGTCCCTACCGTCGGTACTTTTTGATTGGAAAATAAGTCCCGCATCATGGACAAGGCCGTTTTCAGTGCTTCCAGCATGCGTTAATATAATGCTCTGGCCTTTGCTGCTTGGAATTGTTCTTTTGAGTTTGCCATTTACTGACTGCCATTCTTTAGCATAGGTGTGGTGTGCGTTGACCCATGATTCGTCCAAATATACAATATCATACCGTTGCACTCCGCCGCTCACGGATCTGTCTCAGGTATTTGCTTTGAGCAATGACCAAGTGTGGTTTTTCACAAATAATATTCCTGCCCCCAATAGTTTTTCTGAAAGTGAAGCCGGCTCCTCGCACAATCTTCCATAGAGTACTTTTAGAAATGTCAATATTGCAGTCTCATAAGCATATGATGAAAATATTAGTAAGAATCATCACGAGATGTGTAAGAAACAAAATAAAACCAGAAATAAGTGAAGAACAATGTGGATTTGTGGAAGGAAAAGGCACCAATAATGCAATATACGTCCTGAGAACATTGATAGAAAGAGCTATTGAAGTAAAGAAGGATCTATATATGTGCTTTATAGACTACACACAAGTTTTGACAAAGTAAAGCATGTGGAAATAATCAATATGCTGGAGAAATTAAACATTGATGGCAAGGAACTGCAAATCATAAAAAACATGTACTGGCAACAAACACTAACAGCAGCCGTAAGACTTAGCAACCAAACAGGACAGTTCCAGTATGTCAGACAAGGCTGTATTCTGTTGCCAGATTTGTTTTCACTTTACAGCAAAAATATTATGAGATCAATAGATGATATAAAAGGATTTGAAGTCAACAGTGACAACATAAACAATTTGCAATATGCGGACGACACCGTCTTAATAGCAGAGACTGACAATGAACTACAAGAAATGATAGACATAATAGTAAAAGAAAGTAACAAGAAAGGTCTCAGTCTGAATAGTCTGAAAACAGAAGTAATGGTCATATCGAAGAAACAATCATCACCAACATGCAGCATGATAATAAACAGGACAAATCTGAAACAAGTGCAACACATCAAATACTTGGGTACATTAATAACATCAGATTGAAGATGCACCACAGAAATAAAAAGCAGAATAGCTCAGGCCAAAATAGCATTTCAGTAAATGAAAAATATCTTATGCAACAAATCTATGTCAATAGAAATGACAAAGAGAGTTCATCGGTACTATATAGAGTTAGTTCTGACCTATGGAAGCGAATCATGGACAGTAGACAATCAAATGAAAAGATGATTAGAGGCCACAGAGATGGGATTTCTCAGAAGAATGTTGAAAGTTCCAAAGACAGCTAAAATGACCAACAAGGAAATTCTCAAAGAGGCAAACACAAAACGGGAGCTCCTAAGCTACATCAGAAAAAAACAGTCAATATTTTTTGGGCACTTCATGAGAAGAGGAAATTTGGAATACTTGGTTGCAACTCGAAAAATACAGGGTAAGAGAGATCACTGATGACAAAGATAGAAAATACTAGATAATTTGGTGTCATGGCATGGAAAACAGTCAACAACAGAATTTATATGATGCACAGTGGATAATCAAGGATGCATCATCACCAAGCTTGTTCAATCTATACACTGAGCAAATCTTTAAAAACATCACAGAGATGCCAGGCCTAAACATTAATGGAAAGATAATCAATAACCTAAGATATGCTGATGATACTGCATTACTAGCAGAAAATGTCAAAGATCTACAACAATTACTTAATGCAATAAACATGACAAGCACAAAATATGGATTAGATATGAATATCAAAAAGACTAAAACTATGATCATAAGGAAAGAAAATTCTCAAGACCTACAAATAAATATCAAAGTTGAAGGAATACACCTGGAGACAGTTCAGAGCTACAACTACCTTGGACATACTATAACCAGTGATGGAAAATGTAAAACTGAGATAAACAAAAAAATAGGAATGGTAAAAAGTAATTTTAATGCCATGAAAAGTATACTAGCATCAAAGCAAATAACACCAGGGCTAAAACTAAGAATAGCAAAATGTTACAAACTCTCAATATTCCTGTATGGTGCATAAAACATGGATATTAGACAAGAAAACAGAACAGAAAATTGAAGCCTTTGAAATGTGGATTTATAGAAGAATAGGCAGAATTGGATGGAAAGAAAGGGAAACAAATGATGAAGTTTTAAAACAACTAAAACTGAAAAGATAACTACTAAACACAATTAGAATAAGACGAATGAAATTTTTGAGGCATGTTAAAAGACACAACAGCCTAATAAAAGTAATATTTTTGAAGGGAAAATACAAGGTAATAGAGGCTGACCAAGACTAACATGTATGAGTAACATCAAAAGATGGACAAATCAGCCTATGGCAACCTGCACCATCAAAGCAAGAGACAGAGCAGAATTGCGCTCCATGGTAGCCAACCTTCGTTGCGGAGACGGCACTCGATGATGATGACCAATCAAATACTAGTGGATAAAGAGATACAGTGAAGACGATGGCACTGGATAGGACACACATTGCTGAAACTAACTACGAGTACTATACAACAGGCCCTTTTTTGGAATCCTCATGGAAAAAGACAAAGAGGGAGACCAAAATATTCTTGGAGAAGACAGGTGGAAGCAGATGTCAAGTGGGAGTTCTGTCAGCTGATTTTGGCAGATTCCAGGAAATTATGGAATTAGGAAAATCAAATTTGGCATTCTGCAGTGTTCAGAAATTACCAGTATAATGGAAATCAGAGTCGCTATGTATTGCAGATCATGTTATCCCAAAAATAATGTTCCAAAGGTCTATAGATGTGTGGGCCAATATTACCCTCTATACCACTTTCTGTGATATGACTCTATTTCTTTTTTCTTTTCTGTTTTATTATCAATTCAGTTTGATGCATATCTCAAAATCACCGCCAAAATGACATAAGTTACCATTATATTATCATCATTATGTAGAAAGTTTGAAAAATTGTAGATTGGCAACTTCTGGAAGCTGCGGAAAGCCCAAATATATTTTTCCCCTTCATTGTGAGGCAGTTATAGTTTATTGATTAATATTTTTAAAACACCATATATTCACATAGCCAAAATGGACTTCCGGTCAATATGGCTGATAGGCCACAGGCAGCCATTGAGGCACTGTCTGAAAAGTGTTACTTGTTGCAGTTTCCTCATCTTCCAAGTCTGACTTGCTGCCGGAGCTACTGAGTAGTGTTATGTTCACGCTGTGAGCTGTGTGTATCAACTGGATGGACAGTGTTTCTATATTCAGATTGCTTATGATGAATGATGATATCGTATGACTGACAGTTCAGGTGTGTTCACTGTCTGTGCTATAAATACACCTCATGTCTTTTGACATGTGCTGTGTTTGCTATGATGGGGACTGCAACTGCCTTTATTTGTTTGCATAGTCAATGAGATGTTAATTCTGATGATTCCACTGGCACGGGCGGTTGAGCAATTATGGATTTCCATTCATTTGCAGTGATACTGGGGGCTTCGAATAACCATAACTATTTAAAAAACTCATTGTCAAGATTTTCTTTTCAGACACTGTGTTTATTAAACTGGTGAGAGTAAATAAATGTAAACTCTTTGCGTTTATATTTACAAAAACAGATTTATTAAAATATTCCCTTACTATCAAAGCTTTAATCTATTTTACAGCTCTTGATGAAGGAGACATTGCACTTTTGAAGTCTTATGTAAGTGTGACATCAATGTTTTACTTTCGAAGTCTTATGTAAGTGTGACATCAATGTTTTACCTTTGAAGTCTTATGTAAGTGTGACATCAATGTTTTACTTTTGAAGTTTTATGTAAGTGTGACATCAATGTTTTACTTTTGAAATCTTATGTAAGTGTGACATCAATGTTTTACTTTTGAAGTCTTATGTAAGTGTGACATCAATTTTTACTTTTGAGGAATTATGTAAGTGTGACATCAATGTTTTACTTTTGAAGTCTTATGTAAGTGTGACATCAATGTTTTACTTTTGAAGTCTTATGTAAGTGTGACATCAATGTTTTACTTTCGAAGTCTTATGTAAGTGTGACATCAATGTTTTACTTTCAAAGTCTTAATGTATGTGTGACATCAATGTTTTACTTTTGAAGTCTTATGTAAGTGTGACATCAATGTTTTACTTTTGAAGTCTTATGTAAGTGTGACATCAATGTTTTACTTTTGAAGTCTTATGTAAGTGTGACATCAATGTTTTACTTTTGAAGTCTTATGTAAGTGTGACATCAATTTTTACTTTTGAGGAATTATGTAAGTGTGACATCAATGTTTTACTTTTGAAGTCTTATGTAAGTGTGACATCAATGTTTTATTTTTGAAGTCTTATGTAAGTGTGACATCAATGTTTTATTTTTGAAGTCTTATGTAAGTGTGACATCAATGTTTTACTTTTGAAGTCTAATGTAAGTGTGACATCAATGTTTTACTTTCGAAGTCTTATGTAAGTGTGACATCAATGTTTTACTTTCAAAGTCTTATGTAAGTGTGACATCAATGTTTTATTTTCGAAGTCTTATGTAAGTGTGACATCAATGTTTTACTTTCGAAGTTTTATGTAAGTGTGACATCAATGTTTTACCTTTGAAGTCTTATGTAAGTGTGTCATCAATGTTTTATTTTCGAAGTCTTATGTAAGTGTGGCATCAATTTTTACTTCTGAAGTCTTATGTAAGTATGGTGTCAATGTTTTACTTTTGAAGTCTTATGTAAGTGTGACATCAATTTTTATTTTTGAAATCAAATTGTGGTTCTGGTTATGATGATGAAAATTAGCTTCTACAAATGTAATGAAAACGCCCAGTTTAAAAAAGTCTTTTGACCATTATTTGTTGTCCCAGAACCAGGCCACTGCAAACTCCTGAGCCACCTTCACCGCCTAGGAATAATCCACACTGATAAATACCACTCTAGAAAGGGGCCGCAGACTCAAGAACACCTTCTCCCATTGTGCAACAAGTGTATTGAACTTTGATGTCAAACCTGGTCCAACAACATAGATTATCAACAAAAATTGTTGCGGATAATTTGAGTACCTGGAGATGACTGCGAACTTCTTGCTAGTAACAGGGAAAAAGGCATAGCTTGATGATAGGCTTAACGAATGCATAGAGAGTTTCTGGATTGAAAATTAAAATTTGTCTCTTTATTTTTAAAATAATGAGAAGGTAGTAGCTGGAATATATTGTGACAACTAGGAAAATTGAGGGACAAAAAGATAGAGGAAAGCAAAGAGAAATGATACCAAACAGCTTAAGAGAATGGCTTGGCAGAAGGTCAACAACAGAAATGATAAATAACTGTTGAGATCGAGAGTTGTGGAGAGACATGATCACCTACGCCAGCAGGCTTGGTACATGATTATGATGATTTAATAAATAATTTTGTAATTACTGTTTTGCTGTAAATGTAGTGTAGTACCGGCTAAGAAAGATTGAAATAATAAATATGCATATTAAATTATAAAGAAATGAAACCCAACATCATGTGCAATAGCGGTTGGCGTAGACGATCATGTCCTTCCACAATCTTCTGTCTACAGTACATCGTATCATTTCTGTCATTGACTGTTGGCCATGACACCAAGCTATCTAGTATCTTCTCTCTTTGATGTCTGCAATATCTCTTTCCTTCTATTTTGCCAGTTGTAACCAAGTATTCCAACTTTCCTATTCTCATGATGTGCCCGAAAGATGTCGATTGTTTCTTTCTAATGTTTCTTAGGAGCTCCCTTTTTGTGTTGGCCTCTTAGAGAATTTCCTCATTGATCTTTTTAGCTGTCCAGGGAATTCTCAACATTCTTCTTAGAAATCCCATCTCTGAGATGTGTGTGTTCATCGGTGCTATATAGAGCCAATTCTGACCTATGGAAGCGAATCGCAGACAGTAAACAAAGAAAAAATCCAACAACACATGTGTTAACATGTTTAAAGTCATCAGGATTCACAGCTGAATTTTGCGTCCAGTGCTGTAAACCAGAACTGATCAAGATCCTACTTTACCTTCTTGTTGATGAGGACCAGAAAACAGATTAACCTGTCGAGCCAAGTGATTTGTGATGAAAACCTGGTACTTAAAAATACCTTGCTGAAGTCGCATGTGTTTAGCCAAATGTCGTATTTATCACCAACTCCGTCCATTTTTAATGTCTCCTTAAGTGGGAACTATGAAGAGGTGCAGTAGTTGGGCGAACACAGCACTAGAAACAGATTTTTAATTTGTGGAACACAACATCAGAAACAGAATTTGTAATTTGTGGAACACAACATCAGAAACATAATTTTTAATTTGTGGAACACAATATCAGAAACAGAATTTTTAATTTGTGGAACAAAATATCAGAAACAGAATTTTTAATTGTGGAACACAACATCAGAAACATAATTTGTAATTTGTGGAACACAACATCAGAAACAGAATTTGTAATTTGTGGAACACAACATCAGAAACATAATTTGTAATTTCTGGAACACAACATTAGAAACAGAATTTGTAATTTGTGGAACACAACATCAGAAACAGAATTTGTAATTTGTGGAACACAACATCAGAAACAGAATTTGTAATTTGTGGAACACAACATCAGAAACAGAATTTGTAATTTGTGGAACACAACATCAGAAACAGAATTTGTAATTTGTGGAACACAACATCAGAAACAGAATTTGTAATTTGTGGAACACAACATCAGAAACAGAATTTGTAATTTGTGGAACACAACATTAGAAACAGAATTTTAATTGACACCGTCATCATCAAATATCATGCCTGCTGGTGTGGGTGATCTTTTCTCTCCACAACTTTCGAGGCAGTTATCTATCATTTTTAGAAATAAAATTCCTGAGTCTCACACGTCGTGGCGACTGCTTTGACCAAGTGGCCATTATCCCTCTGGTTCTATCATGAGCCCCCCCGACATACACAAACAATGGTAATATGTGTCGTAAAGATAGTTTTTTTTTTTAAGTTCCCTTCTCATTAAATGGCCAAAAAAAGATGATTATTTCTTCTTAATATTGGAAATTAGCTCTCTCTTTTTTGCTTTGACCTCTTTCAAAACGTTTTCATTACTCTTCTTAGCTGTCCATGGTATTCCCAACATTGTTCTGTAAAACCACAGTGTTATTGGTTATTGGTTATGGAAGGCCTCGGTTTCACAGCAAACGAATTAAAATCCATAATTGCTCAACCGCCCGTGCCAGTGGAATCATCCGAATTACTAACTCATCTCCCAAACAAAGAAAGGTAACTGTAGTCCCCATCGTAGCAGTCTCAGCACACGCCAAAAGACATAAGGCGAAACCGCGCAGAAAGTGAACACAGCCAACTGTTCCCTGTCATACGATATCATCATTCATCATAAACAAGCGGGATATCGAAGCAGGATCAAAACGGATGAGACACACAGCTCACGGTGTGCACAGAGCACTTAACTCAGTAGCTCCTGCAACAAGCCGGACTTGGAATATGAGGAAACTGCAAGAAGGAACACTTTTCAGACATAGCCTTCAATGGTTCCTGCCGCCTATCCACCATATACCATGGGAGTTCACGTCCTCCCGAAAATGATGATCGTCATAGCACTTGATGATGTTAGGCCGTCATTGATGACTCCAATTCTAAACATATAGACACACAGTGGTGGTAAGTTATCATTTCCAATCCAACAGAAGCCACATGACCTGTAGTTAGTAAAACCACAGAGAGAATATGATTTTGTGACCTTCACTGATTCACTCTTAGATGTGAATGTGTAGTTTACACAAGAGGAGAAGTTTTCAACTACAGTGATCCCATTTAAGACAATTCTGGGATAGCAAGGCAAGTCTCCTTTATAGCAGCAGAACTTGATGTTCTCCGCTCCCTTCTTGTAGCTGCCGCCACACGATTCTGATGTCTCATTAACTTGGACATCATTCAAGAACAATGCCAGATTAACATTCCATAGATATGGCTCTGCTGATGAAATGCCTGGTGCAACAGTTGTATCAATCATACTGGAGGCTCCTGGTCTGTGGTCATTAATATCACAGACGGCACATGATGTTGTTATATTCAGTATTTCTTTCTGGGGTGTAAATATGTGGCACACACATGGAGAGTGGTTTGTGGTCACAGTAATCCCATTAAAGGCAATTCTAGGGTAGCATGGCATAGTTGTTTCAGAACAGCACAATCCTGTGATGTTTTCTGTGTTTGCTATAAAGCTGCTGCTGCTACACAATCCTGACCAATTATAGGTGTGGACATTATTCACTTGCAATGACAAAACTGCTTTGTTTACATCATAAACCTCTGGAAGCGAATCATTTATGGGACTAATAGTACAGTTTATTCTTCCATCGGGGATATCTTCATTGAGTCCCAAAAAAAAGGTCTTTGGTTAAAAAGCACATATGCTTTTGAGTTAAACACACAATGAGCCCACTTCATAGATTCCAAATGATCCTTGCCAATGCCATCCGTTTGCACAAGTTAGGGTCCTTAGCTACCAACGTCCCAAACGTCTGAAACGAATTAACGACTTTATCTACAGCGAAGGTTAACGAACTGTGAACCACAGTGTTATTCTGGTGTTATTGATAATCTACAGACTTGGTGTTATTCATGACTTATAAGTTTGGTGTTATTCATGATTTGTGTAGATTTGGTGTTATTCATGATTTATAGGCTTGGTGTTATTCATGATTTATAGGCTTGGTGTTGTTCATGATTTATAAGCTTGGTGTTATTCATGATTTATAGGCTTGGTGTTATTCATGATTTATAGGCTTGGTGTTATTCATGACTTATAAGCTTAGTGTTATTCATGATTTATAGGCTTGGTGTTATTCATGATTTATAGGCTTGGTGTTATTCATGATTTATAGGCTTGGTGTTATTCATGATTGATAGGCTTGGTGTTATTCATGACTTATAAGCTTTGTGATATTCATGACTTATAAGCTTTGTGATATTCATGACTTATAAGCTTGATGTTATTCATGACTTGTAAGCTTGATGTTATTCATGACTTATAAGCTGGGTGTTATTCATGACTTATAAGCTGGGTGTTATTCATGATTTATAAGCTGGGTGTTATTCATGATTTATAAGCTGGGTGTTATTCATGATTTATAAGCTGGGTGTTATTCATGACTTATAAGCTGGGTGTTATTCATGACTTATAAGCTGGGTGTTATTCATGATTTATAAGCTGGGTGTTATTCATGACTTATAAGCTGGGTGTTATTCATGACTTATAAGCTGGGTGTTATTCATGACTTATAAGCTGGGTGTTATTCATGATTATATCTATCTATCTATCTATTGACCTTTCGAGCCGTTGCCGGCCCATAGGGCGTAGACCAAGATACACCTTCTCATATCTGAATTTTTGTTCTAGCAGTTTTCTTATAAAGATTTTTTTATCAAATCTCGCCATTTGTCTCTGTTCTGTGCAAGCAGCTCTATCTCATTGAGGGAGCCGAATCCTGTTGCTCTTGCCTCTCTCATCAATGTTCTTCTCTGGGTCTTCCTCTTTTTCTCTTACCTGTTGTTTCCCATATGAGGGCTTGCTTCTTTGCTATTCGGTTATTATCTCTTCTCATCTCATGTCCAACATATGACCATCGTCTTTTCTTTATTACTGAAGATATTAGTGGTTGATTGGCGATTTCTCTAATTTCCTCGTTTGTTTTGAATTCGTTCCACGCTATACCAAGTATTTTCCTTAGACATTTATTTTCAAATGCGTTCAACTTTGTTTCTATATCTCTTGTTGTTTTCCAGCTTTCACACGCATACGTAAGGGTTGATAGTACATTTGATTTGAATAGCCTAAGTTTTGTGTTTGTGCAGATTAGTTTGATTTCCACAACTTTTCAAGGCTTCTGAAAGACACTGCTGCTTTAGCTATTCTGATTCTAATTTCTTTACTTGTATCTCCTTCTCGATCAGTGTGACTTCCAAGAAAGATAAAGTGATAGATCTCTTCTACTGGTTTGTTTTCCATGTATATTTTGTCATCTGTTGGAATTAAACTTTTCATGACTTTAGTCTTTTCATGATTGATCTCAAACCCAATTTTGCTGGCTATTGCTGATAGTTCATCTGTGTTTTCCTGCATCATTTTTATCTGACTGCTGATGAGGACTATGTCATCAGCAAAGTCTAGATCCTCCAAATGGTCTCCTTGTATCCATTCGATGCCTTTATTACCAGTGCAGCATTTCTTCATTATGAAGTCCACAACAATTCCAAATAACAAGGGCGATAAAATACATCCTTGTTTAACCCAGTTTCTATTGGGAAACATTCGCTCAGTCCTTCCTCTGTTCGAACTGCACATGTGTAACCATCATACATGTCTTTGAAAATAGATTCATGATTATAGGCTTCATATTATTCATGACTTATATTCTTGGTGTTATTCATGATTACAAGATTGATATATTAATTTACGGGCATTATATTATTCATGAATTACAGGGCGTTGGCCAGTATACCAAGGCCATCAAAGCAGTGGAGGAAGACATCCAGAATGTTCTAAAAAATGTGAATGAGTTGTCCGGAATCAAAGAGTCGGATACTGGCCTAGCTCCTCCAGCATTATGGGACTTGGCAGCTGATAAACAGACGCTGCAAAGTAGGTCAAGTGTGTATTCTTTGTTTATGGTGTATATGTGGTGTGTGTGTGAGAGAGAGAAACACAAATCTTTGTAAAACTTCATTCTCAAAATAGTTAATGACTGAAGTCATTGGTGACTGCTGAGAATGAGATTGCCTGTATCAGCATTAGTCAAAATGAACTCAGTAACATTGAGCTGATTGCCTGTATCAGCATTAGTCAAAATGAACTCAGTAACATTGAGCTGATTGCCTGTACCAGCATTAGTCAAAATGAACTCAGTAACATTGAGCTGATTGCCTGTACCATCATTAGTCAAACTGAACTCAGTAACATTGAGCTGATTGCCTGTACCAGCATTAGTCAAACTGAACTCAGTAACATTGAGCTGATTGCCTGTACCAGCATTAGTCAAACATCAACTTCTGTGACAGTCAAGCCATACCACCATCCATGTCCTTACTGCATCAGACATGTCAGAGCTTGTATATCATTAGATCAGTCATTACTCAAAGCTTGTTAGACCTCTCTTTGGAGTATAGATCCTTGTACCTTCCCTCCTAAGATGACTTTTAGAATAGTGTTAAGTCTCTTTACTTGTCCAACAAATTTTCGTTGTCTTTTTCTAATTGTGTTAAGTAGTTCTTTTTTCACTTTCTGCTGATTCAGAACATTCTTGTTTGTCTTCTTTTCCTTCCACCCAATTCTCCCCATTTTCCTATAGATCCACATTTCAAAGGTTTCAATTTTCTACTCTGATTTCTTATTTAATCTTCATTGTATCTGCACCATATAGGAATGTTGAGTGAACGTAGCATTTTGTTATTCGTAGTTTTATTTTTGATTTTATTTGCTTTGGTGTAAGTATATTTTTCATGTGGTTTAAAAATGGTTTTTGCCATTCTTATTCATTTATTTATTTCTATTTAACATTTACTATCATTTGTTAAAATATGTCCAAGATAGCTATATTCTTGATCTCTTTCTAGGTTTTTTCCCATCTACTTTAATACATCCTTGTATATTTTGTGCCCTTTCTCTGCTAATAATCATAGTTTTAGTCATTTTAATATTTATTTCCAATCCATGTTCTTTACCTGTTTTGTTTGTTCACTAGTTGCTGCAAGCCTTCAGGATTCTCTGCCATTAAATTACCTATTTTGTATTTATTAAATACTATTCTCAAATAATTTTTTTTATTTTTGCGTTCGCCAGCTTTTACCCCTGACTAAGTCCCTAGAGACTAGGAACTGAATTTTACATGTTAATCCATTTTTCCCTGGCAGCCATGTGCACAGGTGTCCCTCGCCGCACAGGCAGATAACTCTGACTTCGGAGGTACTTATATTTTTTTCCGTTAATGAGCTAATCGACGTTTCAAGCCGGTCCTCGCTGCTGAGACCAGGGGTGGTTGCCGAAGAGAAAAATCATAAATAAAAATTCCAACTGGTGCAGCCGGGATTTGAACCCTCAACCTCTCTATCTCGAGGCCGGCATCTTGTCTCGAGACCAACCAGCCCCCCCCCCCCCCCAAATAATTAATTGCCGGACTTCCGACGATGGTTGCACCATTGCAGTTTATGACTGGGAAGGTGTCTTTAACTATTCTGTTGTTTAGCAAACACCACATTACAGAAGCCTTGTTTGGGTTAATGAGTGCTTTCTAGTTATTGCACCAAGTGGTTTTCTAATCCATGCTGTATAATGGTAAAATACAGGAAGTCTTGTACACAGTTTGCATATATTTAAGAACCCCTGGCAGTTAAAAGTAAAAAAATTCCAAAATGGCTGCTGTCTGAAGAAAATTGTTGTGAAATAAAAAATTCTACCCATTTTGAAGATGTCTTGGATAAAAGATACAGATATCACAGCTTGACGTGAACAAGCAAATACATTCACGCCCACTTTACACATTCTGTGGCATGAGCTGCATACCATATCACAGCTCTAGTAACTGGTACAAAAAACTCAAGAGGCCTCATTTTGTGGCTTTTAATTTATTGACGTCTTGAAAATCTCCCAACCTTCGATTTAGAGATAGCACTCAATGATGATGATAACAATTCTAAAAATGGCCTCGCCATATCATGCTAAACTCCATATTGAATGTGTTAATGTGTGAACGCCTAACAAGAAGAAGATCAGAGTAGTTTGATGAATATTCAAATTTGTTTTATAAATAGGTTAAATATGTAATATTTTTAACAGGTGAACAGCCGCTACAGGTAGCTCGTTGCACCAAAATTATCAACGCTGACTCTGAAGACCCCAAGTACATCATTAATGTGAAGCAGTTTGCCAAGTTTGTTGTTGACCTTGGGGAACAAGTAGCACCTACAGACATCGAGGAAGGGATGAGAGTAGGGTGAGGATATATAAGTAGAGTGATAGAGGCATGGTAGTAGTAAGTGTGGAGATACAAGTAAAGTGATGGAGTGTAGTAGTGGTGTTTGGATATACAAGTAGAGTGATGAAGGTGTGGTAATATAGTGAGAATGTAATGATGAAGGCATGGCATTAGTGTGACGATATACAAATAGAGTGATGGAGGTGTGATAGTAGTAAGTGTGGAGATACAAATAGAGTGATGAAGGTGTGGTAATATAGTGAGAATGTAACGATGAAGGCATGGCATTAGTGTGACGATATACAAGTAGAGTGATGGAGGTGTGGTAGTAGTAGTGTGAGGATATAATGATGGAGGTGTGGTAATAGTGTGAGGATATACAGCGTGATGAAGGCATGGCAATAGTGTGAGGATATACAATTAAAGTTTTGAAGGTGTGGTAGTAGTGTGAGGATATACAGAATGATGGAGACGTGGCAATAGTGTGAGGATATAATGATGATGGCATATCAGTAGTGTGAGGATATACAATTCGCTGGACACTGCAGGACTTGCTGAGGAGGAGATCTGAGCACCTATACACATGTTTTGAGGGCAATAATGATGACCCTCTAATAACTCAATAACAATAACTCAATTATATCTTCTTCTACCTTTTTAGCTCCCAGTGGAGCATAGGTCTTCAACAAACGCTTTCCAAGTCGTTCTGTTTTTTGCCATTCTTTTAAGATCATTCCATGTCTTCCACATCATCTTCATCTCTGCTTCTGTCTGTCTTCTCCAAGAATTCCTTGGTCTTCCTCTTTGTCTTTTCCCCTGGGGATTCCAAAAAAGTGCCTGTTGTGTAATACACTCAGTTGGCTTCCATAGTGTGTGTCCTATCCAGCGCCATCGTCTTCACCGTATTTCTTTATCCACTGGTGTTTGACTGATACATTTCCATAATTCTATGTTAGTGATTTTGTCCTGCCATTTCCATCCTTTTATTCTGTGTAAGCATCCATTAATGAAAGTCTGTATCTTCGTGATTGTCAATTTTGTTGTTCTCCATGTTTCACAACCATATAGTAGGACTACCTTAGCATTTGAGTTTAAAATTTTTATTTTAGTATTTAACCTAATTTCTTTAGATTTCCATGTGTTTCCCAGTGCAATGAAAGCTTCTCTTGCTTTTGATATCCTTATTTTGGTATCACTTTCTGTTCCTCCCTCTTTATCTATATTACTGCCCAGATATATGTAAGATTGTACGTCTAGTAGAGGTATTTCTCCTAGTTTTATTTGGTTATTGCCAACTGCATTAATTCTCATAATGCTGGTCTTATCTCTATTAATCTTTAGTCCTAGCTGTTGTGATCTCTCATCAAGTATGCTCATTTTATCCTGCATCTGTTGATGGCTGTGTGATAGGAGAGCTATGTCATCAGCAAAGTCCAAATCATCAAGTTGTTTGGTCAGTGACCACTGGATTCCATTTCTGTTGTTTTGAGTTATTTTCATAATCCAATCTATGGCCAGTAGAAAGAGAAATGGAGACAGAAGGCATCCCCCTGCCTTACTCCTGTTCTTATTTCAAATGCTTCTGTAAGCTGTCCTTCATGCATGCACCACACTACATTTCGTTCCTTCATACATTGTTTTTATAAGGTTAATAAACTTTATGGGGATCCCGTAATGACTGAGTAACTTCCAAAGCATTCTTCTATCTTAAATATCAAATGCCTTTTCGTAATCTATGAATCCAATATAAAGTGGGGATTTTAGTTCTAAACTTTGTTCAACTTTTATACGAAGAGTAGTTATTTGATCAAAATAAAAAAAAACATGTACTGGCAACAGACAGCAGCTATACGAATTAACAACCAAACAGGACAATTCCAATATATAAAGCAAGGAGTCAAACAAGGCTGTGTTCTGTCACCGGATTTGTTTTCACTTTACAGCGAATATATTATGAGATCAATAGTAGACAAAAAAGGAATTGAAGTCAATGGTCACAACATAAATAATTTGTGATATGCGGATGACACAGTCTTAATAGCAGAGACAGAGAATGAACTACAAGAAATGATAGACATAATAGTAAAAGAAAGCAGCAAGAAAGGTCTCAGTCTGAATAGTAAGAAAACAGAAGTAATGGTCATATCGAAGAAACAATCACCACGATCATGCAGCATAAAATAAACGAGACAAATCTGAAACAGGTGCATCGTTTCAAATACTTGGACACAATAATAACATCAGATGGGAGATGCACCACAGAAATAAAAAGCAGAATAGCTCAGGCCAAAATGGCATTTCAGAAAATGAAAAATATCTTATGCAACAAATCTATGTCAATAAAAATTAGAAAGAGAGTTCATCGGCGCTATATAGAGCCAATTCTGATCTACGGAAGCGAATCATGGACAGTAGACAAACAAATGAAAAGACGATTAGAGGCCACAGAGATGGGATTTCTCAGAAGAATGTTGAAAGTTCCCTGGACAGATAAAAAGACCAATGAGTAAGTTCTCAAAGAGGCCAACACAAAAAGGGAGCTCTTAAAAAACATCAGAAAGAAGCAATCAACATTTTTCTGGCACATCATGAGAAGAGGAAAGTTGGAATACTTGGTTATAACTGGCAAAATAAAAGGAAAGAGAGATCGCGGACGACAAAGAGAGAAAATACTGGATAGCTTGATGTCATGGCATGGAAAACAGTCAACAACAGAACTGATACGATGCACTGTAGATAGAAGATTGTGGAGGGACATGATCACCTACGCCAACCGGTATGGCACATGATGGTGATGAGTTATTTGATCAGCACACGATCTGTTCTTCCTAAAACCTGCTTGTTCATATCTCAAATGTTTCTCTGTGGCCTCTTTTAGTCTCTCCAGAATGATTCTGCTTAATATTTTTCCTGCCACTGATAGTAGCATAATTCCCCTATAATTTGTGCACTCCTGTAAACTTCCTTTATTTGGTAGTTTGATCATATAACCTTCTTTCCAGTCTTTATGTATTTCTTCCCTCTCCCAAATTTTATCTAATAGATTATGTAGCATCTTGGTAGTGGTGTTAATATCTGCTTTGATGGCTTCCGAAGGAATTTCATCTGGTCCTGTGGCGTTAACATTTTTTAATAGTTTGATGGCTTTCATTATTTCTTCTTTGCTAGGTTTTCCACAGTTAATGTGTAACTCTTCTTCTGCTGGTAGTATATCTGGAGGATTATTTGAGACGAGTCTGTTCAAAAGTTCTTCAAAGTGCTCTTTCCATCTCTCCATTTGTTCCCTTATATTACTAAGCAGATTTCCTTTCTTATCTTTAATAAAGGCATTGATCTGTTTGTATTTTCCACTTAATTTCTTTGTGCTGTTGTACAGTTCTTTCATATTCCTTTATTTGCTGCTTCTTCTGCCTCTTTAGCTAGTTCATCTATATATTTCCTCTTATCCCTTTTAATGCATCTTCTCACTTCTTTGTTCACCTCTGTGTAAGCTTCCTGTGTCTTGGCTTTATTACTTCTCGTTGTGCTTTTATTTATGTCTGCTTTCTTGTTCTTTCTTTCTTTAATTTTGTCCAGGGTCTCTGCTGTCATCCATGCCTTATTCTGGCGTTCTCTTTTCCCTAGTGTTTCTTCGCATGTCTCTTTCCATATATCTTTTACCTGTTTCCAATGATCTTCTATATTTATTGTATTTTCTAGTTGTCGGAGGACTTGGTATTTGTTTGATTTTGTGACTGCAAATTTATCTTTAATTCCTTGTTCTTTAAGAAACCCTACATTGAAATACTTTCTACCCTTATTTGTTGTAGTATACCTTTTTAGTTTAATTTTAAGTTTGGCTATCAGAAGATGATGATCAGAAGCTACATCTGCCCCTCTATATACTTTTACATCCTGTAAGGATGACGTAAACTTATTATTGATACATATGTGATCAATTTGATTTTCTGTTCTATGATCTGGTGACACCCATGTAGCTTTGTGTATTCTTTTATGTTGGAATATTGTTCCTCCTAGGCTCACTTGATTAAGGGCGCAGAAATACACAAATATCTCTCCATTCTTGTTTATATTTCCAAGTCCATGTTTTCCCATAATCTCTTCAAAGCCTCTGTTGTCTGATCCTACCTTAGCATTTAGGTCTCCCATCAAGATTATAATATCCTTGGCACGTCTTGCATCCATCTGACATTGTAACTGTTTATAGAAATCATCTTTAACTGAATCATCTTATCGTTGGTTGGTGCATAGCATTGTATAATGTGTAATTTTATTTTGTTTTTGGTTGTTCTAAATGTTGCTCTCACCAGTCTTGGTCCCACTGCCACCCATTCTATTAGTGTCTTCTGTGCATTCTTTGATAGCATTATAGCTACCCCTTCGCTATGTTGTGCTCCTAGTTCCTGGTGTCCTGATGATAAAATCATCTCCCCTGTATTCAGTTTATTCTCTCCGCTCCCAGCCATCTTGTTTCACACATTCCCAGAATATCTATCTTGTAGTTTGTCATTTCTGCTGCTCCCTGTGCAGCTTTTCCTTGTTCGTTTAGAGTACGAACATTCAGGTGCCAATTCTGGAGGATTTCCTGGTAGACAAAGGGTGAGTCGGCAACCCAGACTCCTTACGGCTTTCTCTGGCTTGCGTCATATGTCTCTTAGACAGAGAACCCTTCTCTTTCCTGGATGGCAGATTTACTTTTTTTCTCTTTGACTTGTCCATGTTTGTTAAGTTTTTTTGGCTTATTTTTTTTACAGTATGGAATAGCCAGTCTCATGCCCAACCCTCCTTTCTCGCCTCTTATGAACATGCCTGGTAGGGTACAGCGCCGCTATTCTTTACTCCCCTTTCGGGCCTCGGCAGCGCACGGGTGACTTAATTATATATTTATGTTTTATTCACATTTGTTGAGGATATAATGAGTGGAACTTTGGTTGTTTAAGTGCTGTTGCCACTATGACTGATTATTTCTACTCTATCTGGCACCTGTAAAAAGTCATTTTCTCTCTTGTCAGAGTTGACCGGAACAAATACCAGATTCATATTCCACTTCCACCAAAGATAGATCCCACGGTCACCATGATGCAGGTAAGTGGAAAACACATTTTTTTTTTGGTGTTCACCAGCTTTCATTTCTAGTGAAGTCCCTTGGGACTAGGTACAGATTTTTGCGCATTAATAAGTTTTTCCCTGGCAACCTTGTGCACAGGGGTCCCTCACCACACAGGCAGATAACTATCTTCGTATGTACTCATGAGTTATGGACGTTTCAAGCCAAACCACGCAGTTCATACCAGGTGTGGTTGCCGTTGACAGATATCGCAGCAGGTGCAGCCGGGATTTTAACTCACAACCTCTCTGTCTCGAAACCAACCAGTCCCCCGAGCCAATATTTTAAGGTCTGAAGATCTTGGTATGCTTCTGTCTTTTGAGGAAATAAGCAAGAAATTACGACTCTGCAGTAAAAGTGATGTTTACAGGCGAGAACTTCATCTCGCATTCACTTAATATTCTTCATCTTCTTTCCTTCCTCATTTGCCTTTCAGCGTCGAGGGAAGATTTAATTTGTGGTCTTTTGCTCTTCTGTTCGCCTCTGCTGCTGCTATGTTTCCTAGTGCTTCTAGTATTCCGTCGATCCATCTTTTTTCGTGGTCGACCCTTGGGTCTGGTATTCTCGCAACGTTTATTGAAGGCATGTTGTGTTTTGATCTTCCTGTCGTGTCACGTGGCCAAACCATTTTATCTGTTGTTTCTTTATATATTCTATGGTGGGGGCTATTCCTAGCTTTTTTCTCAGTTCTTCATTTCTGATTTTATCTCTCAGACTGTTTCCTGTCATTCGTCTGACACATTTCATTTCAGTAGTGGTTATTTTTTTTGTTCTTGCATCCAGGATCCAGGACTGGCATTGGTAGCACAACGTTGGGATGAAGATTTTATTGTAGAGTTCCCATTTTGACTCTAGTTATTTCCTTGATGGACAATAGTGGTGCTAACTGTCCAATGATTGGACAATAGTGGTGATAGCTGTCCAATGATTGGACAATAGTGATGTTAGCTGTCCAATGATTCACTTAATGACTAAAGGAATAAGTTGCTCTCCTGTATAATTTTGGTTAACCTTCCCTAAAATAAGTTATCCCTTGTTGTTATCTGCCCTTAAAAGAACATTGGGTGAGTATAAATGCGTTGAGCGTAAATTGACTTCCTGTCAATATGGTGGATTGGTGGCAAGAACCATTGAGGCTCTGTCTGAATAGTATATCTTGCAGTTTTCTCATATTCTATAAGTATATGCTTTCCTGCCGGAGCTACTGAGTTTAGTGCCCTGTGCACGCCTTGAGCCGTGTTTTTCTTCTGGATCATGTTTCAATATTCCGATTGCTTGTGATGAATGATTGTTGATATCATATGACGAAGGACAGTTCAGTTGCGTTCACTTTCAGTGCCTCTACGACTTGTCTTTTGCAGTGTGCTGCAGCTGCTATAATCAATGAGATGAGATGTTAATTTGGATGATTCTACGGGCGGTTGAGCAATTATGGATTTTAATTCGTTTGCAGTGATACCGGGGCCTTCGACTAACCATAACTAACATGTGTTGTGTTGCTGTTTATAGTAAAAACTTTTATTTGCACCTTTCAGTCCAAAACACCTGTCATTGGTGTGGTGTTTTGAGTACTGCGTTACCTTCCCTCTCAATCCCTACTCACTTTGCTAAACTAGATTGGTTAGTCTGTTGCTAGAGGTATTGCAAAGAGGGGCGAATAGGTTCTTGGATGGTTCTGGTTCACTGATCCTTGCACAAGCCATCAGCTGTGAGTCACTGGTAACTTCCAGCTCTATTGCTGAATGGGTACCTTATCTCCAGTCACAGGAGAGAATTCTCTTTCTACCGTTTTAGCTCCCAGTGGAGCATAGGTCTTCAACAAACATTTTCCAAGTCATTCTGTTTTTTGCCATTCTTTAAGATCATTCCATGTGTTCCCCAGGAGAGAATGTTGAACTTATATTTAGTTATTATTGTTCTGTCTGTGGGGTCGATCAATTCACTTAAACAGACAGCTGTCTTCACGTGAAAGTCTGGAATCTTACTCTGATTGAGTCTTGATCGCAGAGAGAGAGATATTTAGTTATACATCAGTAGAATGAATGTTAGACTTCATATATTTAGTTATACATCAGTAGAATGAATGTTAGACTTCATATATTTAGTTATATACCAGTTGAATGAATGTTAGACTTCATATATTTAGTTATACACCAGTTGAATGAATGTTAGACTTCATATATTTAGTTATACATCAGTAGAATGAATGTTAGACTTCATATATTTAGTTATACATCAGTAGAATGAATGTTAGACTTCATATATTTAGTTATACATCAGTAGAATGAATGTTAGACTTCATATATTTAGTTATACACCAGTTGAATGAATGTTGGACTTCATATATTTAGTTATACACCAGTTGAATGAATGTTAGACTTCATATATTTAATGAAAACATTTGTTCTTCAGGTAGAAGAAAAGCCTGATGTAACCTACAGTGATGTTGGAGGTTGTAAAGAACAGATTGAGAAGCTGAGAGAGGTTGTTGAGACACCTTTGCTCCATGTAAGTACCTGCATTTCTCATTTTTTTATCACCTTGTTGTCAGCATGTAAGTACCTGCATTTCTCATTTTTTATCACCTTGTTGTTAGCCATGTAAGTACCTGCATTTCTAATTTTTTTATCACCTTGTCAGCCATGTAAGTACCTGCATTTCTCATTTTTTTATCACCTTGTTGTCAGCCATGTAAGTACCTGCATTTCTAATTTTTTTATCACCTTGTTGTCAGCCATGTAAGTACCTGCATTTCTAATTTTTTATCACCTTGTCAGCCATGTCAGTCTTATTAGAGTCCATAACTCATGCCCGTCTTCAGATTGCTGTAACTGAAATATTGTTTGATTTCAATTGTTGAAATTTTGTTTGTAAACTGTTTATTTATATTATTATTATTATTATGAAAAAACAATTAATTGAAAACAAACAGATGGTTTTATTTTGTCTTAATTGCGCGTTTGTGTATGTGTATATATTTATATATATAGTAAAGTACCCCCGTCACGCCAAGTGGCGTATAGGGAAATATGGTGTTAGTGACCCTATATTTTACAGACCTTCAGCACATGATTTTTGGGGTAATGTGGTCGGTATTACGCCCGTGCTGCTTTACTTTCCGAGAAAAAAATCCAGTACCCATTTAAGGCTGGGTGAACCCAGAAGCCGTCGGTTGGGATCGAACCCTACCCTTGTCCTTTGTAGTCCAGTTCATTAACCACTGAGCTATCGCAGCTCCCATATTTATATATATATATATACTTTTACATTCAGTCTTTATAGCTACAACTGGTCAATATTACATAAAAACCTTAATTAGTATGCACTTATGTTGATCAAATTCGTGATCTCTATGTCCATTACATTGGCTTATCAAAGGGCTTATTACTGTAAAATATGTTTTTAGGGACACAATAATTACTAAGCCAACAAGGATCAAAGAAAGGTGCCACTTTAAGGAAACCGTATTACCTGTGTTATTTTAAATTATAAAGTTATAAGGTCATGGAAGATTTAAGACCAATTGCAAAAATTCATGAAAATCCATACATTGATTTTAAAGATATTTGATACGGGTTGGGGGCATGAGTTTTGAATATAATCTGTAAATTATATACAGGAACAGGAGTCTGTGTGGTCTAGATGTAACACAACCTCCAGACATAAAGGCTTCAGGTTTGAATCTTGTCACAGACAGTGGGAATCTTTTTGTGAACTCTGTGGATTCTTCATGGCCTTTACTCTCTCCTGGTATCTGGGCAGTGAGGTCAGATGTCTAGCCCTCACGGATAACTCTGAAGAACAGGAAGTGCCATGTGCACTCTGCGCATGTTAAAGAACTATTGACAGTTAAAAATTGAAAAGAGTAGGCCAAAATGGCCACTGCCTGTGCAGAATTGTTAAGCAATTACAAATCTCAACATCATCACCATACCGGTTGGCATAAGCAATTACAAATCTCAACATCATCACCATACCGGTTGGCATAAGCAATTACAAATCTCAACATCATCACCATACCGGTTGGCATAAGCAATTACAAATCTCAACATCATCACCATACCGGTTGGCATAAGCAATTATGTCCTTTCACAGTTTGATTAATTCACAGTTTGACCTCGTAAATAACTCAAAAGCAAGGAAATGATTACTACATCTGATTCCTGTGTATCCCCTAGTGTAAATGCACAGCTGTGTAGCAAAAACTCAAAGGAAATATTATTTTTGGAACTCCAAATGTAAACAACATTTAGTGTTCATAATTTTTTCGAAGGTGTCGTAAAAACGTCACTCATGGATCGATATCATAATCTAGGGTTCATTAGCATAGCAATCAGGGTTTATAGTTTGATCTCAAGAGGTGCCTTAAATTTGCACAATTTACTTTTCAGCCTGAGAGATTTGTCAACCTCGGCATCGAGCCCCCTAAAGGAGTCCTGCTGTTTGGGCCACCAGGCACAGGAAAGACCTTGTGCGCTAGAGCTGTTGCCAACAGAACAGATGCCTGCTTCATTAGGGTGATCGGCTCAGAGCTGGTGCAGAAGTATGTGGGGGAGGTAAGAGCACTTTTGTTTTCTTGTAAAAGACATCAAATGGTATGGAGCAGCTAAACTAATAGAAAGACAAGACAGACTATGTTTTGATAAAAACTTTCATCGCGTAGAACAAATTATACAGATTAAACACATGAATAGAAAGTGTGTACACATAATACAGAAAGCACAACACAAATCTAAAAAATATGTCGGTAGCCATGATTTATATATATATATATTTATGACCTTTGACATCTTGATACGGTTGGTAGCAAGCAATCATAGGTCAGTAGTTTGGTAAAGCATTAGTGCCTCATACTGGTGCTGCTTTACTGAACATCTTGCCAATCCTGGACAGACAGATCCATCCCCAAGCGAACAAGGTGTACCCGCTGTACCCGGCCTTGTCTCCTTTCTCTTGCGCAAGAGAGGTAATAAAGATAATGTAAGATAACTGTGTATTGCTTTCTGGCTTAGATTTATGTGTTTAATTTCTATAGTTTGTTTATCATACCTGATGAAGTTTGTCTTGTCTTTCTATTAGTTCATCTGCTTCATACCATTTTAGCTATACTTGCTGCCCTGTATAGGTATTTCATATTTTGTATATTTGTGCTTATTTCCTCTTGTTTTCGTGGTATATATTTCTGTCTATTCTTAGTCTAGAATGAATTGTGATCTAATCTTTGTTTGTAATTGGTCTTTTTTTATTTTGGTAAGTGATTGCCATCCATTTTTCACAAAAAAATTGGTCTTGATAGTTTCTAGTCTATTCTTAGTGCAAAATTAGTTGTGGTCTAATTTTCATTTAGCCGTAGATTATGATACTTATCTGTAACTCTCCAAGTTACGATACAGTAGTAAAAATTACTACCATTTAAATGTAACGTTAGGTGTTCTAAAAATAGTAATTTCTCTGAACTCTTGACACAGTCCCATGTGTTCACTCTAGGCAAAACATGGGGATTCGAAATTCCTGGCTCAGGTTCATTTATGACCATAGTTCACCTCATAAACTGGACATGTTACAATGTCTATCAATATAGTCGCAGTAAGTCTGTCTGACTGACTTTTTAGTCAAAGGCTAGCGGGGCCAAACCGTAAACAAATCGACGGAAGGCTACAGAAAACAC
Source organism: Megaustenia siamemsis (assembly GCA_032433765.1). NCBI lineage: Eukaryota > Metazoa > Mollusca > Gastropoda > Stylommatophora > Ariophantidae > Megaustenia > Megaustenia siamemsis. Next base: position 31,790,944 of record JAVIAB010000104.1, on the reverse strand, counting down.
CATCGTAATTTCTTTGTACAATCATGAATCGCCACAAGTAATGGTAACAACACAGAAAAATACATCACCTTAGTGCAAAAAAAAACAAAACATGTGGAACAATATTAAAACAGGTAAATGAATTTAAATATCTGGGAACAATGTTAACCTCAGATGGTAGGTGTACGACAGAGGTGAGATGCAGAATGGCTCAGGTAAAAGCAGATTTCCAAAAAATTAGGAAGATACTATGCAATACATTTTTGACAATAGAAATAAGAAACATAGTTCTTAAATGTTATGTAGAGCCAGTCTTAACATATGGATGTGAATCATGGACAATAAGACAACAGACAAGAAAATCACTGGAGGCTGTAGAAATGTGGTTTTGCAGAAGAATGTTGAGAATACCATGGACAGCTAAGAAGAGTAATGAAAACGTTTTGAAAGAGGCCAAAGCAAAAAAATAGCTAATTTCCAATTTAGGAAGAAACAACCATAATTTTTTGGCCATGTAATGAGAAGAGAACAGCTGAAATATATTGTAACAACTGGTAAAATTGATAGATGAAGAGATAGAGGGAAGCAAAGAGAAAAGATACCAGACAGCTTAAGATAATGGCTTGGTTGAAGGTCAACAACAGAAATAATAAATGACTGTCGAGATCGAAAGTTGTGGAGAGACATGATCGCCTAAGCCAGCAGGAATGGCACTTAATGATGATGATACTGACGATACTTTCATATTTTTTTACAATGATCCTGTTTTGTAATTTGGGAAATGTCTGGTCACAGTGACACAATAAGTGTTGCTGTAGTGAACAGTTGTGAAGATACATAGAGACAAAAAGTAACCGTGTGGGCAAAATGCAGGTGTCTAAGAATTTTAAACCGTAATGTTTGTGATCAGTTTGTAATCTAAAGTTATATCTTGTTTGATATTGTTATAAAACAATGCTAATAATAAAACTGTTTGTCTTTTAGGGTGCTCGTATGGTCAGGGAACTGTTCGAGATGGCCAGATCTAAGAAAGCCTGTATTATCTTTTTTGATGAGATTGATGCTGTTGGAGGTAACTGTTGTTTATTTCTTCTTCTTCTATCTTTCAGATAGGTCTTCAACAAACATTTTCAAGCCGTTCTGTTTCTTACTTACTTTTAAGATCTTTCCATGTCTTCCCCATCATCTTCTGCTTCCATCTGTCTTCTCCAAGAATATTTTGGTCTTTCTCTTTGTCTTTTTCCTTGGGGATTCCAAAAAAGGGCCTGTAGTGTAATACTTTCAGTTGGGTTCCGCTCTGTGTGTCCTATCCAGCACCATCGTCTTCGCTGTATCTCTTTAACCACATGTATTTGACTGGTACATTTCCATAATTCTATGTTAGTGAGTGGCTTTGTCCTGCCATTTCCATCCTTTTATTCTGAGTAAGTATCCACTAATTGATGAAGGTTACTGTTGTTTATTTACTTGTTCTTTCTTTCACACCAGATTTAACTCTGGCAAGGGAGAGTTGTGAGGAAACAGCCAGAGAGATAAGTTCAGAAATGAAGAACTGAGAGAAGAAACATAGGGATAATTCCTCTCTAGAGTACATAAAGAAACAACAGATACAATAAAAGAAGACCCAAGAGTCTACCACGAATAAGATGAATTGATGGAGAATTAGAAATACTAGGATACATAACAGAAGGAAAGGCCAACAGAAGAGCAAAAGACCACAAATTATATCTCTGTTCGACATTACAAGGCAAATGAGGAAAGAAAGAAGAAGAGAGGTTAGATATGTATTCTTTCAGACGGGTAGTAGTGAATGCAATAAACGAATCCTTCTTCATTGACTGCATCGACTTCTGCAATTACTTCTGCATTGATTTCTGTATTGCCTGTGAATGAAATCTATGAGGATCAATCGCATCTAATCACTCAACAGTCAGACATGAGTGTGTCATCTTGACTCAGTGATGAAATGAGGTGGGTTGCAACAGTTTTCTCGACAGTCTTCTGTATCAGTAAGAGCTACCACTGTAAGGAATAATCAGATATCATAGGCATGATCCCCTTTGTCATACTCTCTTGTCTTCTCTTCTACCTTTCAACCCCTTGTGGAGCATAGGTCTTCCAGAAACATTTTTCCAAACCGTTCTGTTTCTTTTGTCTTGCTACTGGTTGTCATTGTGCCTAATTCCAGTCTATGGTAGGAAAACTGTATGACTTGTCCTGGCCAGAGGTGCTGCAGTCTTCTGTATCAATAACAGTCACCACTATGGGGAAAGACTCACGGATGTGATCTCCATCATCATACTACTTGTTGTAGCCAAACTGTGAGGGACGAGTTTGAACTGTCAGCTTTGGGCTCAATTTTTGGAAAGTCTCTATCATTTATAGGTCAAGGTAAAGTTTTCACCCATATGTGCTCGGCTGCCTATCCAGAAATGTTCAGAGACGTCTGGATAGTGTCGCTTCAAGCACCGAAACTCACGATGCGAGGTGGCATTCCTCATCTTCCCAGAGTACTACCCTGGTACTCATTTCTGCCAGCGGCTGGGTTGACCGCAAGGGTATTTTTTTTTTTTTTATATAAACCATGAGTACAACTCACATTGCTTCCAGCGGGAATCGAACAAGGGTTGTCCGAACATCGGTATCCCAGTCGGGTGGTTTTCCCAACTAGACTACCAAGGCCCCCAACGGAGATTTTCTAACATATACATACAAGAACTGAGAAGCCCAATCTCGTGAAACAGCTACATTTTTATTTTTTGCGATGAACAAGCAGTATTTTGAAAACAAAAGCGTGTCTGGTCTCAATGACGCTTCCTGAATAAATACTGCAAACAATTAGGAAGGTACACTGCAGGAAAAGGCAAACCGTGCATGGCAAACGAAATAAAAAGTTTTAAAGTTTTGTAATTGTAATTTTTTTGAATGATCATAATCTAAGGGTAAACAAAAGATACTTTTGATAATTGAATGATGCTATTTTTGTGTTTGAGTAAGTGTGTAAAGTCTTGTGTATAGAGTAAAGTCTGTGTTGACCATCTCATCATCATTTGTTTGCATGTCCTTTTGTAGAACTTTGCTCTCATCTTAGCCCATCTGAAAGAATCTCTGTCTCTAGCCAGATCTCCCACAGAACGTTGCATTCAACTGCAGCCCAAATGAAAGAATCTCTGTCTCTAGCCAAATCTCCCACAGAACGTTGCATTCACTACAGCCCATCTGAAAGAACCTCTGTCTCTAGCCAGATCTCCCATGGAATGTTGCATTCAACTACAGCCCATCTGAAAGAATTTCTGTCTCTGACCAGATCTCCCATGGAATGTTGCATTCAACTGCAGCCCATCTGAAAAAGTCTCTGTTTCTAACCAGATCTCCCAAATACCATTGCATTCATGACACCCCTTCTGAAAGAATCTGTCTCCAACCAGATCTTACATTTCCTAAATGATCTTGACACCACCTTCTTATTGGTCTACTCTTGTCTCATTTTCCAGGAACCATGCCTTCCAGTATTGTTCTTTGAGATAATTAATTATCCCGAGTAAGATCTTGTTTATAAATATCTTTTTGATGTCCTGGATTCTTTAATATATCGTCCTTGTTTTATTATCCAAGTCATGTTGGACCATAAATTGTGATTTCCCTAGGTGCCAGGTTTGATGATGGAGCTGGAGGGGACAATGAAGTACAACGTACCATGCTGGAGCTGATCAACCAACTGGATGGCTTTGACCCCCGGGGCAATATCAAAGTCTTGATGGCTACCAACAGGCCAGACACACTGGACCCCGCCCTCATGAGACCTGGACGCTTAGACAGAAAAATTGAATTTGGTTTGCCAGATCTTGAGGTAAGCTTAGCCAGAGCTTATGTCGGGGGGGGGGGGGGGGGATCTAGATGTACAATGTAGGTCAACAAGAAGGTCCTGGGTTTGATTAAAACCACAAGCAGTGGCAATTTTTAAAAATATAAAGATTTAATCTGTAGTTTCTTCGGCTATACCTCATCTGGTCTCTGAGTAGTGAGATCTGATGTCTAATGGCGAAAAATAGGAGGTCCAGTGCGCATTGAGCACAAGCTAAAGTGTAGCAGTATATGTACCACCTATTGAATGAAAGCGGAACATGCCAGACAGAGGACGTATTCAATAAACCCTTGCTGATGTATCAGGCAACTTGACGTTGTTTGATTCCCCGTCTGGATCTAAATGTTTATCATCTCCTTGAATGTGTGTGATAGCAGCAACGATGGCCTATCAAGGCCACGTCAATTTTTATCAATGAATGCCACGTGCGAGCTTTTTATGTGGTCACTTACATGTACCACTCTCCACAACTGCAACAATTGAGCCAGGGCGACTGCCACCTGCTGCAATACTGTGTCACTGCCTGTTGAACTCAAGCCACCTGACCTACTCTCTGTCAACCTCGACAGCTAACGCTGGTCTGGGCACTGGGCTGGTTTCTTGAATATTGCCTTCAACAGGACTCTGCCATTCGCCTGTTCATTTTTCGGATATGCGCCACTTTCATATGTGATCGTTATAATGAATTACTTCGCGTTGATTTGCCACTGTGATGTTCCCACATAGATCTGAGGACTTCGTCTTTTCCGCGTCTGTAAGATTCGTTCGTCACTACTATGGTTGGTGACCACACACTGATACCAAACACTAATTCAAAGTCCACTCATAACAAATGACAAGCGTTTATTAACTGACACCTTGTCAACTAGTACAACAATTAAAAAGCCAGTGACTTACTTTGTGCTTGACTGTCACACATGTAAAACATTGCAAGCACTTGTCAGTAAAGCCGTGCCATCCTCTTGACTGTCACACATGTCAAACATTGCAGGCACTTGTCAATAAAGCCGTGCCATCCTCTTGACTGTCACACATGTCAAACATTGCAGGCACTTGTCAATAAAGCCGTGCCATCCTCATTCACACACTCTGTTTGTCCATACTGCAAGACTCCACTTCATACGTAACTAGAGACTAGAAACTATAGTCCGAACACAAAAACTGCCTCGACTTGCAACACAAGATTGCCTTCTGTATTACTATCGCTGTGACTACTGTTAGACTATCGCTGAGGCATAAAACAACACAACTTTTAACAAACTACCACTATGGTCGATTCCTGGACTGAAAACTCCACTAACAGGCTAACCAGGTAACATTAACCATATGGTTACCGTCTCAGCGGCACTACTCTATAAACTGTCCATCTTTCCGTGGCTACTTGTCATCTGACTATTTTTCCTGTATCCTGAATATCTCTCATTCCACCAGCCAATCAAAACTCTCCTGATTGACGCTCACCCTTACGTGGGACTCTTATGTTTTTTTTTTTTTTTTGTCTATTGTTCTTCTCTCTTTCCCGTGACTCCCCTCTCGTTCACTCATCATTACCTAATCCCAACCCACTGCTACAAAAGAATCTATGGCTTTTGGAAATCGAGATCAGGCCAGCTTCCTGGGCAAAATCGATAGATGTATTGAAACTCTTGATAGAAAAAAAATTAATAGTACATCTGCAGTTGGAGAATATCTGCCTGTATGGCTGGGGGCACCTGAGCAGACACTGTAGTCTACACAATATGTTGGATGTATGATAATAGAAGAGGCTCTAGTCTATACAATATGTTGTACATATGATAGCAGAAGACTCTCTGGACTATACAATATGTTGGACGTATGATAATAGAAGAGACTCTAGTCTACACAATGTGTTGGACATACAATGATAGAAGAGACTCTAGTCTACACATTTGTCTATGTACCATGTCATGCGTACCATCATTTGTCTATGTACCATTGTTGGTCATGCGTACCATCATTTGTCTATGTACCATTGTTGGTCATGCGTACTATCATTTGTCTATGTACTATTGTTGGTCATGCGTACCATTGTTGGTCATGTGTACCATCATTTGTCTATGTACTATTGATGGTCATGTGTACCATCATTTTTCTGTATAACCATTGTTGGTCATGCGTACCATCATTTGTCTATGTACTATTGATGGTCATGTGTGCCATCAATTTTTTGTATACCATTGTTGGTCATGTGTACCATCATTTGTTTTCTGTATACCATTGTTGGTCATGCATACCATCATTTTTCTGTATACCATTGTTGGTTATGCGAACCATCATTTGTCTATGTACCATTGTTGGTCATGCGTACCATCATTTGTCTCTGTACCATTGTTGGTCATGTGTACCATCATTTGTCTCGGGTACCATCATTTGTCTCTGCACTATCATTCTCATGAAGGTAGGTTAAGCCTATTATTTTGTGTATGATGGCGACCACTCATTTCAATCATTTGTTAGTTTAGCCTTGTTATGGACCTACACTGACTTTTGTTGTATTTATCTTTGTACTTCTTGATGACACATCACATTGATTTAGTTGACCAACACAACATTCATGACAGACTCTTTTTCTCTCATTATAAAAATTATAATCAGTTTATTGATTTCTCTATTATCAATCTTGGCTCATGATCGTTCACTTATCTTAAATTAACACGTGTTAATTCAGGACACTCAAGAGACTATCGTCGGTGACTATTTGAATGTCCCGTAAGTGCATAGCTTCATACAACATTATTCATTTCTCTACTTACGAACTATGCAACAAATCTATGTCAATAAAAATTAGAAAGAGAGTTCATTGGTGCTATATAGAACCAATTCTGACCTATGGAAGCGAATCATGGACAGTGGACAAACAAATGAAAAGACGATTGGAGGCCACAGAGATGGGATTTCTCAGAAGAATGTTGTACGGTTCCCTGGACAGCTAAAAAGACCAATGAGGAAGTTCTCAAAGAGGCCAACACAAAAAGGGAGCTCTTAAAAAAACATCAGAAAGAAGCAATCAACATTTTTCTGGCACATCATGAGAAGAGGAAAGTTGGAATACTTGGTTACAACTGGCAAAATAAAAGGAAAGGGAGATCGGGGGCGACAGAGAGAGAAAATACTGGATAGCTTGGTGTCATGGCATGGAAAACAGTCAACAACAGAACTGATACGATGCACTGTAGATAGAAGATTGTGGAGGTACATGATCACCTACACCAACCAGTATGGCACATGATGATGATGATGACTTACGAACTTGTAAGAATATATTGAAGCACAATTCTATGAATCTTTCAAAACACTTTCACAGCTTAAGTTCATAATATTCTCTATCAACTCTCTATCAATAATAACTTCTAAACTGACTTGAACTACAACTTGGAGATTCCAACTTCCTAACTAACTGGCTTCACTTTCTAATCTTAACTTTCTAACTGTCTAATAACTAACTCGAACTGTTGACTTTCTACTCTTGACTAATTCATCTCTGCCTGTCTTTTATGTCTCTATCTATCTATTGTGTTGAAGTTTTTATACTCCAACCACTCTCTTCACCTGAAAATCAGTAGCCAATAAAAATCGTCGCGCAGTGACAATTTGCGACTCCCTTCTGATCCTTGCAGCCTCGTGTCCGAGACTTTAACTCTACAACTAACTTGTGTCTCAACTGTCCAAGACTTTGACAATAACAGATTATTTTCGTGACTTCTATAACCTATTTAAAATAATATTACTTCACAACTCTGACCTTTTCTGGTAGCTGTTTACTGGACCGTAAAATCATGAGGTCAACGCATGCTATTTCCCTAACCTGCTGTTGGTGGGAACTCTGTATCTCCTCTCACTCACAACTTGTTTTGAAGTGGAAATTTTCCATGGACCTAAACTATTCATTGTGTCGTCCAGTAATTTTGGACATTTCCTCCTTAGCTTGGTGGGCGCCCTTGTTATGTCTGAGGACCCTACCCCGATGTGAATTTCTATTTCTGGCTGGAAATTTTCCATTCCCCAACTTCATGTCCTAACTACTGCTGGTCGCTACTATTTGTTACTGCTATTATCTATTGAGAAGCGGGTAACAACTAAGTTACTTGCCCCCATGCTCTCACTAACTCACTCTATTACAAGCCTGTGTGTGTGTTAATATTATTAACAGAAGAGATTTTGGTCTACACAATATGTTGGACAAATGATAACAGAAGACTTTGGTCTGCACAATATGTTGGACATATGATAATAGAAGAGACTCTAGTCTGCACAATATGTTGGACATATGATAATAGAAGAGACTCGGTGGTCTACACAATGTAAGATGATGTTGTTATGAGTTGTTTCTTTCAGATTTTGTAATTGGCTACCACTTTACCAAGCGATTTAATTTGTTTTGTTTTATCCTGACAGGGTCGCACACACATCTTCAAGATCCATGCCAGGTCTATGAGCGTGGAGAAGGACATTCGTTATGAGCTTCTAGCCCGGCTATGTCCTAACAGTACAGGTAAGGAATTCAGCAATGAGTGCTGTTATATATATATTGTTGAGTGTTGTGTGAACAAAAATGATGATGGTGTTCCCAAACCAAGAGTAAATATCACCTGATGTTCTTGCTGTTAGCCTGCATTCATCTGATGACTAAAAGCTAGACCTCTTCATCTGCCCTTAAAAGGGTGTTAAGTGGGCTTTCTTGATCCTTCATGTGCCGTTAGGCATCATATAGGCCTTGTAGTGTTTTTTGTCTCCCATTTCTATTCTGGGTGAGATGTTTGATCTTATCTAATGAGTCTATGCCTGCCAACTTTGCGTCTCTTATAAGTGTCCTTTTTAGTCTCTCTTTAGTTCTTTCTCTTTTTCTGTATCCTGATGTTTCCCATAGAAATGCCTGTTTTGGAATTCTCTTGTTGAAGCAAGAAGCTTTGTTATTGAATTTTATTTATGGACAGCTACCTCCCACTGACCCAATGCTTAACGCCATATTTGTTTTAATGATGTGTTACCGTAACTGGCGTAACCTTAGGGTGTGTTCCTGACCTAGATATGGCTCACATATATTTTTGGCACCTACAGTTTGTTTAGGCTGTAGAAATGTCCAAGGTTTGCGCCATCTTTAAATCAACTAATGTGCTAAAATTTAATTTTGTTTAACTTTTTTTTAAAAAAATAATTGACCTGAATGAGGTTATCATTTTTGTATTCTGGTTAATAATGATCCAGATATTATAATTATATTTAATTATAATTACCTGCTTAAATGCGTTGAGTTGCGGTTTACAGTAGAAATGTGATATTGTGCCTTTTGGCCCGATACATCTGTAACACATCATTTTTGAGTCTAGTGAAAATTTATAGTAAAAATAAAGTAAAGTATCCCCGTCACGCAAAGTGGCATATAGGGAATATGGTGTTCTATCTATCTATTGACCTTTCGAGCCGTAACCGGCCCATAGGGCGTAGACCAAGATACACCTTCTCCTATATGAATTTTTGTTCTAGCAGTTTTCTTTAAAGATATTTTATCAAATCTCGCCATCTGTCTCTGTTCTGTGCAAGCAGTTCTATCTCATTGAGGAGCCGATTCCTGCTGCTCTTGCCTCTCTCATCAATGTTCTTCTCAGTGTCTCCCTGGGTCTTCCTCTTTTTCTTTTACCTGTTGTTTCCCATATGAGGGCTTGCTTTGCTATTCGATTATTATCTCTTCTCATCACATGTCCAACGTATGACCATCGTCTTTCTTTATTACTGAAGATATTAGTGGTTGATTGGCGATTTCTCTAATTTCCTCGTTTGTTTTGAATTCGTTCCATTCTATACCAAGTATTTTCCTTAGACATTTATTTTCGAATGCGTTCAACTTTGTTTCTATATCTCTTGTTGTTTTCCAGCTTTCACACGCATACGTAGGGTTGATAGTACATTTGATTTGAATAGCCTAAGTTTTGTGTTTGTGCTAATGAGTTTTGATTTCCACAACTTTTCAAGGCTTCTGAAAGACATTGCTGCTTTAGCCAGTCTGATTCTAATTTCTTTGCTCGTATCCCCTTCTCGATCAATGTGACTTCCAAGATAGATGAAGTGATCGATCTCTTCTACTGGTTTGTTTTCCATGTATATTTTGTCACTTGTTGGAATTATGACTTTTCATGACTTTAGTCTTTTCATGATTGACCTCAAGCCCAATTTTGCTGGCTATTTTTGATAGTTCATTTGTGTTTTCCTGCATCGTTTGATTGCTGATGAGAACTATGTCATCAGCAAAGTCCAGGTCCTCCAAATGGTCTCCTTGTATCCATTCGATGCCTTTATTACCAGTGCAGCATTTCTTCATTATGAAGTCCATAACAATTCCAAATAACAAGGGCGATAAAATACATCCTTGTTTAACCCCAGTTTCTATTGGGAAACATTCGCTCAGTCCTTCCTCTGTTCGAACTGCACATGTGTAACCATCATACATGTCTTTGATAATATTTATGATTTTTGATGGTAAGCCATATTGCTTCAGAATTTTCCACAAAGAATCTCTATGAATACTATCAAATGCTTTTTTGAAGTCGATGAAGTTAAGTACAAAAGGTTTTTGCTTTTCAATGTGTTCCTCCAATATAAGTCGTAGAGTGAAAATGTGGTCAAGACAGCTTCTCCCTTTTCTAAACCCAGCCTGTTCTTCACGCATTTCAGGTCTACGTTTCATTAACAACATCGTTTTTACGATAGCGGCTTGTTAAACCTCTGATCAACGGTTCTATACCAAGCCGGAGAAAAATAATTCCTCCATTTTGGAAACAACCGGAAACGGAAAGATGGTGTTAGTGACCATAAATTTTACAAACCTTCGGCACATGATAAAAATTTCTAGGGGCACCACATATAGGTGGGGTAGGGTCTGGATAGATACCTTCAATTTGCCCCGAGACCAACTAGTTCCCGCAATGAACAAATCAGCTAAAGTACTGATGGCAAACAACTGTGATTACTTAAACTTTTGTGTGTTTTTTATGTCAATTCATGACTAATCTGTATTTTTTTTTAAATCACAACTTTAATCTTTTTATACGTTGCTTTTAGTCGATTATTTATATCCCTTCACCAGGAGCTGAGATTCGCAGTGTCTGCACTGAGGCAGGAATGTTTGCTATACGAGCTCGTAGAAAGATGGCCACGGAGAAAGACTTTTTGGAGGCAGTCAACAAAGTGATCAAAGCATATGCCAAATTTAGTGCCACACCCCGTTACATGACGTACAATTAGAGCAGGGATGCCCATTGTAGATTCTCAGATGTGATGTCTATGCTATTCTTCATTTGATATCACAGTGGAGAGTGTGAAGTTTGATTTGAAAGTTTGGATATATAGTGTGGATGTATATTTGGTAGTTGAAAGATGGGTATGTGTTAAGTGTGGTTGTGAAGGGTATATCATGGAGTCCTGTACCACACTGGAGTAGAGATTCCTCTTTTTTTGTCTTCTTTTTGCTGCATGTTTTGTTGTTGTTGAATACATGGGTGCAGTATTTGAGAGTTCTTAAGAGCCTCCAAACGGCTTTCTGTTGATACAAATCTCCAGTTTGTGTGACCAAGTATATGGCAAACCTACAAAATATATTCAGCTGTCTTGATGCCTGTCCATGTACATACATGAATGATGGGACCAACCTAAGTCTGTACAAATGGCTGTTCAATCTATTCAGGTCATGTACTAATGGCTTTTCAGTCTATTCGGTCATGTACAAATGACTGTTCAGTCTTTAGAGATCATGTACAAGTAACTGTTCAGTTTATTGAGGGAGGTCATGTACTGGTAACTTCATGACTGTTCAGTTTATTGAGGGAGGTCATGTACTGGTAACTTCATGACTGTTCAGTTTATTGAGTTATTTGCGGGTCATCATCATTGCACTCTGAAAATGTCCATAGGTGCTCAGATCCCCTCCTCAGCAATTCCCCCGGTGTCCAGCGACTGACGACTCCAGTTCTATGTTGGTTGATAAGTCTTCTTACACAGCCACTAAGTTTCTCATTTCTGGCTGTGCCCATCTTAACTCCATTTCCATCTACCGAAGAAGTGACGTGGATCTGTGTTTGTCGAAGTCCTGTGCTCTTCCTACATCTCGAGGGCATTGATGATGTCCGCCCGATCCATTGGTTGCACGTCCTCAACGACAGCGCAGCTAGCCAATCTTTCCGCTCTTTCATTTCCCCGTACTCCTGCATGTCCAGGGACATAGACAAAGGTGACCTTATGTATTTTGGATTTCTGCAACAACTCTACCCATTGCATGCGTACAGAGCCCGCCTCCACTTTTTTAAATCATGCTCATCGAATCACTCAGTATACGTGCGTGGGTGTAGTCTTGTGACTCTAACCATTTAAATGCCTTGGTCACTGCCATCACCTCCATTGTCATGCTACTCGTGGTCATAACGTATGCACCACTGTCTTCCTTGACTATTCTGCCTGCAGAGCGTGCTGTAAATGCCCATGCACTTCTTTGGTGTCGTATTACAGATCCGTCTGTATAGATGACTGCATCTTTCTCATGTGTTATCGCAGATGAGACCGTTCACCTCGGCGTTAACCAAGACCGGGTTCTGTTCAGTTTATTGAGGGAGATCATGTACTGGTAACTTCATGACTGTTCAGTCTATTGTGTCATGTGCAGATGACTGTTTGCTCTATTGAGGTCATGTACAAGTGGCTGTACAATCTATTGAGGTCGTGTACAAGTGGCTGTACAATCTATTGAGGCCCCATTCTAAGATGGAACAGAATCGCCAGACGGAATGAGACCACACTGGCTCTGAGAGCATCCCTTGTTCTCAAAGTCTGTCCCACTCTGTGGACCTCAACCCCACTTTGTTCGATTAGATGATCCTTTGCCTTGCTTCTGTTAACAACTGCATATCAGTTCTTGTGCTGGTTCGTTTATGGATAATTTCTCAGTGTGTGGCCTAACTCAGCATTTCACCATCTGTCACTGTCTTTTTTCCTCTTGGTTTTGCCTTTTGAGTGATCTTTGGTTGCTGATTGGCTAAAATATTTTCAAATGAGTGATGGTCTTCATCTTATGCGATCATGGCTCATTCAGACTAGGATTTCGGACTCTCTTATGAAGGCAGTTGTCTGTTTCAAAGATTTGGGTGCCCCCGTAGAGTTTCTCATCCAGTGAGTTGGATGTGGGCACATTGACCTCCTCTTGGGAGCCGCGACAGCTCAGTGGTTAGTGAAGTGGACTACAAAGGACAAGAGGTAGGGTTCGGTCCCAACCGACGGCTTCCAGTTCACCCAGCCCTTAATGTGTACCGGATTTTTTTCTGGGAAGGTAAAGCAGCATGGGCGTACCGACCACATTACCCCAAAAATCTTGCGCCGAAGGTCTGTAAAATTCATGGTCACTAACACCATATTCCCTATACGTCACCTGGCATGAGGGGGTTTCTTTACTTTACTTTTTTTTACACTGACCTCCTTAGGTCTGTTTACTGGGGAAAATCCAAACGTGTTTTATTGTCATTTCATCCAGTATATAGAGGCATAGGCTGGTCTAGTTCCAATTTCAGTTTGGTGAACATATCGTTTCTTGTTCTGTTGTGGCCAGTGACACCATCATCATCATTATCGGGTGCCGTCTCCACATCGAAGGTTGGCTACCATGGATTGCCATTCCACTCTGTTTCTTGCTTTGATGGTGCAGGTTGTCATAGATTGGCTTGTCCATCTTTTCATGTTACTCGTCCATGTTAGTCTTGGTCTGCCTCTGCCTAGTTTACGTTTTTTAACGTGCCCCAAAAATTTCATTTGTCTTGTGTTTAGTAGTTCTCTTTTTATTTTTAGTTGTTTTAAAACTTCGTTTTTTTCTTTTCTTGCCATCCAATTCTACCTATTCTTCTATAAATCCACATTTCAAAGGCTTCAATTTTCTGTTCTGTATTCTTGTCTAATATCCATGTTTCTGCACCATACAGGAATATTGAGAAGATGTAACATTTTGCTATTCTTAGTTTCAGCCTGCTGTTATTTGTTTTGTTGTTAGTATATTTTTCATGGCATTAAAATTACTTTTTGCCATACCTATTCTTTTGTTTATTTCAATTTTACATTGTCCATCATTGGTTATAGTATGTCCAAGGTATTTGTAGCTCTGAACTGTCTCTATATGTAATCCTTCAACTGTGATATTTATTTGTAGGTCTTGAGAATTTTCTTTGTTTATTATCATAGTTTTAGTCTTTTTGATATTCGTATCTAGTCCATATTTTTTGCTTGTTATGTTTATCACATTAAGCAATTGTTGTAGGTCTTTAGGATTTTCTGCTAGTAGAACAGTATCATCAGCATATCTTAGGTTATTGATTATCTTTCCATTAATGTTTAGGCCTGGCATCTATGTGATGTTTTTAAAGATTTGCTCAGTGTATAGATTGAACAAGCTTGGTGATAGGATGCATTCCTGTCTTACTCCTCTTTTTATGTCCATGGGTGTAGAGTTCTCCTTGTTATATCTTATTATTGCTGTTTGCTCCCAGTACAAATTACATATTAGTCGTATGTCTGTGTTGTCTAGATTTATATCCTTTAGGCAGTCTATAAGTTGATTATGATGTATTCTATCGAAAGCTTTGGTGTAGTGTATGAAGCAGGCATATATTGGTTTGTTTACTTCTATGTACTTTTCAATCAATGTTCTCATGCTAAATATGGCATCTTTTGTGCCACTATTTTTCCTGAATCCAAATTGTTGCTCATCTAATTCAGTATTGATTTTATTCTGAATCCTTCCCTGTATAACTTTTAGTAAAATTTTTGTTACCTGGCTCATTAGGCTTATTGTTCTAAAAACACTGCATTCAACTGCACCATTCATTTTAGGCAATGCAATGAAAGTTGATGTTTTTAGTTCATTTGGTATGTATCCTGTATGGTATATGTCATTGCATATATCTGTGATCACTTCAATGCCAAAATCTTCTAGAGCCTGTATCATCTCTATCTGTATATTGTCATGTCCTTCTGCCTTTCCCTTTTTCATTGTTTTTATAGCTTTTTCTACTTCAGATTTCAGGATTTTATAGTGACACCAGTCTTGATGTTTTCTTCTCTTCTCTAGCCTCTGGGTTCGGGTCCATACAAAATTAAAATATATGTGAAGTGAGTAAGATGTAGTGGTATGTAAAGTGAACGAGATGTATTTAAACATGTAAGAAGTCAGTAAAGATTTGAAGACTTGCGAAGCATTTGTTTGTAAGCAAATGTGTGAAGTTAATCTGTTTACTATTTGAATTATTTGTGGATCATCAACATTGTACTCAGATCCCTTCCTTAGCAAGTTCCTCAATGTACAGTGACTGACACAACTCCAGTTCTGTGTTGGTTGATAAGTTCTCTTGCGCCCACTCAGAATATCATTTCTGGCTTTACCCATTTGACTCCCACCTCTTTCATTTGAAATGAGAAAGTTCCAGAATAGGTTATTAACCCTTAGGTTACAACACTCTCCCATGTCGTGTCTGCACAAATTATGAACACTAAATGTTGCATTCAGCTGCGATAGCTCAGTGGTTAGTGAACTGGATGATAAAGAGTAGGGTTCGATCCCAACCGACGGCTTCCGGGTTCACCCAGCCGTAAATGGGTACAGGATTTTTCTGGGAAAGTAAAGTGGCACGGACATAATACCGACCACATTACCCGCTGAAAGTATCTATCTATTGACCTTTCGAGCCGTAACCGGCCCATAGGGCGTAGACCAAGATACACCTTCTCCTATATGAATTTTTGTTCTAGCAGTTTTCTTTTAAAGATATTTTATCAAATCTCGCCATCTGTCTCTGTTCTGTGCAAGCAGTTCTATCTCATTGAGGGAGCCGATTCCTGCTGCTCTTGCCTCTCTCATCAATGTTCTTCTCAGTGTCTCCCTGAGCTGAAAGTATAGTCATCTCTATTTCACAGAACTTTCTTCATTATTATAGTTTGTTGCCTATTCCGTTGTGTTCATTTTCTGAGTAATGTCCCTTTTCTTTCATTAAATCTCATTTTCTGTTCAATTTGCACAAATCTGTTGATTTTTGTTTTGATGTGGGTGTGAGTTCTAAATGTTATGTATAGCTAGTCTTAACATATGGATGTGAATCATTGACAAAAGGTCAACAGACAAGAAAGTCACTGGAGGCTGTAGAAATGTGGTTTTACAGAAGAATTTTGGAATACCCTGGATAGATAAGAAGAGTAATGAAAACGCTCTGAAAGAGACCAAAGCAAAAAGAGAGCCAATTTCCAATATTAGAAAGAAACAATCATTATTTTTTGGTCATATAATGAGAAGAGAACAGCTAGAATATATTGTAACAACTGGGAAAGTTGAGGGACGATGAGATAGAGGATAGCAAAGAGAAAAGATACCAGACAGATTAAGAGAATGGCTTGGCAGAAGGTCAACAACAGAAATGATAACTGTCATGGTCGAAAGTTGTGGAGAGACATGATCACCTATGCTAGCATGCATGGCGCTTGATGATGATGAGTTTATTTAAATTGAGACTACTTTTAGTGTTCTTTGTGCTGTTTAGTGTGAGTACAAATACGTTTAGACCATGAACTTTTGTTTTGGTCTGATTGCTCCTGGCCTGAATGTTCATACTATAACCAGTGATGGAAAATGTACAACTGAAATAAACAAAAGAATATGTATGGCCAAAAGTAATTTTAATGTCGTGAAGAACATACTAACATCAAAACAATTAATACCAGGGCTAAAACTAAGAATAGCAAAATGTTACATCTTCTCAATATTCCTGTATGGTGCAGAAACAGGGACATTAGACAAGAAAACAGAACAGAAAATTGAAGTCTTTAAAATGTGGATCTATAGAAGAATAGGTAGAATTGGATGAAAAGAAAAGAAAACAAATGATGAAGTTTTAAAACAACTAAAAATGAAAAGAGTACTGCTAAACACAATTAGAACAAGACAAATGAAATTTTTGGGGCATGTTAAAAGACAGAACAGCCTAATAAAAGTAATATTGGAAGGGAAAAATACAAGGTAAAAGAGGCAGACCAAGACTAACATGGACGAGTAACATGAAAAGATGAACAAGCCAATCTATGACAACCTGCACCATCAAAGCAAGAGATAGAGTGGAATGGCGCTCCATGGTAGCCAACCTTTGATGTTGAGATGGACAAGTCAACCTATGACAATCTGCACCATCAAAGCAAGAGACAGAGTGGAATGGCACTTCTTGGTAGCCAACCTTCGATGTGGAGATTGACAAGTCAACTTATGACAATCTGCAACATCAAAGCAAGTGACAGAGTGGAATGACGCTCCATGGTAGCCAACCTTCGATGCGGAGATGGACAAGTCAACCTATGACAATCTGCACCATCAAAGCAAGAGACAGAGTGGAATAGCGCTCCATGGTAGCCAACATTCGATGCGAAGACGGCACTCAATGATGATGATGAATGTTCAGGTTCAAATATCATTTGAGATGTTTTTTTTTCTGACGTATAAGGCTCTAGGAGTCTACCTAGCCTCTTTAAATAGGTACCAGAGGTATACTCTTGAGAGTAGGAACTCTCGGTAGCCTGGTTGGGAAAACCACCTGACTGGACTACCAACGTTCAGACAAGCAGTGTGAGTTGTACTCGTGGTTGGAAAAAAAATATCCCTGCTGTCGAACCAGCCGCTAGCAGAAATGGGTACCAGGGTATTACTCTGAGAAAGGTGAGGAATGCCGTCTTACATTGTGAGTTTTTATGCTTGAAATGACAATGTGCTCAGTCCCAGCAACTAACAAAGTGTTCACCATATTCTAGTGAACTAGTGTCACATGCTGAAAAAAGGTGCGCAGCACATGGTGCACAATTCTGGATTGTCATGGGCAGCACAGCCTTCATGAGTTGGACCCAAATCCGTGTAGACTTTGTGATCACTGACCATGCCCCAAAAATCGTTATTCGAACAATTGAAGTTAGGAACAATACTCACACTAGACAGTAAGGCATAGTTAGTCACATAGCAATTGCTGTTGATTAACGAAGTACTTGTAACTTCACAGTATTAACCCTATGTTTTATAAGGAGTGTCAGAACACTTCTGGATAGGTGGCCGAGCACATATGAGTGAAAACTCACGTGCTAAGATGCCAGTTAAGGTCTCGTGCTTTATCTTTATCTTTACTCTTGAGAAGGAAAGGTAGGGAGGGAACTTGCTCATCATCATCAAGTACTGGACCTGCTGACGTAGGTGATCTTTCTACAACTTTCGATCTCGACAGTTATTTATCATTTCTGTTGTTGACCTTCTGCCAAGCCATTCTCTTAAGCTGTCTGGTATTTTTTCTCTTTGCTTCCCTCTATCTCTTTGTCCCTCAATTTTTCCAGTTGTTACAATATATTCCAGTTGTTCCCTTCTCATTACATGGCCAGAAAATGATGATTGTTTCTTCCTAATATTAGAAATTAGCTCTCTTTTTGCTTTGACCTCTTTCAGAACATTTTCATTACTCTTCTTAGCTGTCCATGGTATACTCAACATTCTTCTGTAAAACCACATTTCTACAGACTCCAGTGATTTTCTTGTCTGTTGTCCTATTGTCCGTCACTCACATCCATATATTAAGACTGGCTCTACATAACATCTAAGAACTCTATTTCTTGTTTCTATTGTCAAAATTGGATTGCATAGTATGTTCCTCATTTTTTGGAAAGCTGCTTTAGCCTGAGCCATTCTGCATCTCACCTCTTTTGTACATCTTCCGTCTGAGGTTAACAAAGTTCCCAAATATTTAAATTCATTGACCTGTTACAAGGAACTTGCTACTTCATCTTATAAAACATAGGGTTAATACTGTAAAGTCACTAGCACTTTGTTAATCAACAGCAATTGCTATGTGACTAACTATGCCTTACTGTCTAGGGTGAGTATTGTTCCTAACTTCAATTGTTAGAATAACGATTTTTGGGGCATGGTCAGCGATCACAAAGTCTACACGGAGATGAGATTTGGTTCCGACTCATGAAGGCTGTGCTGCGCACCTTTTTTCAGCATGTGACACTAGTTCACTAGAACAGGGTGAACACTTTGTTAGTTGCTGGGACTGAACACATTGGGGATTTCCCCGCCTACGGTGATGACAATCTGTTATTATTTCTTTCTTCCTTTGTTCAACTGACAGCTATTTTTGTTCATCATAAACTCTTTAAAAGATGTTTAACTCATTTCTTGCCAAGGTGTTTAACTCATTTCTTACCAAGAGGTTTAGCTCATTTCTTGCCAAAGTGTTTAACTCATTTCATGCCAAGATATTTAACTCTTTTTTGCCAATAGGTTTAACTTATTTCTTGCCAAAATGTTTAACTCATTTCTTACCAAGAGGTTTAACTCATTTCTTGCCAAAATGTTTAACATTCTGTGGCAGGACCATTAAAAAAAATTAATAAATAAAATGCAGGAAAATCAATGAAAATTGATCTAAGATATTTGATTTATTCAAACAACTTGTTCAGGAAATTAGAAAAAGGTTAAATAAGAGAGTTCCAAAGTTTATGGGGAAATAACTGCTGCAATGTCATTAAACTAATAGCTGTAAAAATTGGCCCAAAGGGTTCAACAGGTCGGTAACTTCTGCCAGTTTTTGTGTAAGTTTATGGTACAAAATTTGTTAATCAGCATAATTTACTGCAAGCTTTGATATGCCACTTTGGACACTGGGTTATAAATGAATGAAAATTTAAAGAAAGGAAAAAGTGGTATAGTAACAGCTTTACATAGGTGAGAAACAAAACAAAAATAGAATGACGTTTCGGCTGAGTCAGGAACAGCTGGAACAATAAAAAAATGCAAAAATATACACAGAAATCTAACTACATGACGATAATATGCTAGACTTAAAAAAGGGAAATAAGTCACTTCCCTGTGATCCGAAGCTTAGTCAAGCTTCGTATTTCTATGCATGTTTATGTCTTTATCCGGATACCGAGTTGCCTTCCCCTTAGAGATCCCCTCTTACTTGGCCAGACTGTTATCAGAAGCACAGTGTGGAGATAGATACTTTAATCAAATTTAATTCATTTATTGTATGACGGAGGACAGTTCAGCTGCGTTCACTTTCGGTGCCACTTGGCCTTATGTCTTTTGGCCCGTGCTGTAGCTGCTATGGTGGGAACTGCAGCTGCCTTTCTTTGTTTGGATCCTTCAATGAGATGAGTTTTAATTTGGATGATTCCACTGGCAAGGGCGATTGAGCAATTATGGATTTTAATTCATTTGCAGTGATACCAGGGCCTTTGACTAACCATAACCATAGTTTATTGAATTTAACATAAGCAGTTTGGCTGCATTTATGTGTATTATAAACAGTGGCTGCATTTATACCCGTTGGCCAGCATCTCAATTTTGACATTTTATCTTACCCACCACACAGCCTTGATCTGGCACATAGTGTTATCTATGTACCATTGTGAGATCATGCGTACCATCATTTGTCTATGTACCATTGGTGATCATGCATACCACCATTTGTCTATGTACTGTTGTTGGTCATGCATACCATCATTTGTCTCTGTACCATTGGTAATCATGCGTACCATCATTTGTCTCTGTACCATTGGTAATCATGCGTGCCATCATTCGTCTATGTACCGTTGTTGGTCATGCATACCATCATTTGTCTATGTACCATTGGTGATCATGCGTACCATCATTTGTCTATGTACCGTTGTTGGTCATGCATACCATCATTTGTCTATGTACCATTGGTGATCATGCGTACCATCATTTGTCAATGTACCGTTGTTGGTCATGCATACCATCATTTGTCTATGTACCATTGGTGATCATGCGTACCATCATTTGTCTATGTACCATTGTTGGTCATGCATACCATCATTTGTCTATGTACCGTTGTTGGTCATGCATACCATCATTTGTCTATATACCACTGTTGGTCAGTTATACCGTTATTTGTCTATGCACCGGTGTTGGTCATGTGTACCATTATTTTTCTCTGTATCATTGTTGGTCATGTATACCGTCATTTGTCTGTGAATCACTGTTGGTCATGCGAACCATAATTTTTTTCTGTACCATTGTTGGTTATGTTTACCATCATTTTTCTCTCTACCATTGTTGGTCATGCATACCATCATTTGTCTATGTACCACTGTTGGTCATGTATACCATCATTTTTCTCTGTACCATTGTTGGTCATGTGTACCATTATTTCATTTGTCTATGTACCGTTGTTGGTCATGCATACCATCATTTGTCTATGTACCATTGGTGATCATGCGTACCATCATTTGTCTATGTACCGTTGTTGGTCATGCATACCATCATTTGTCTATGTACCATTGTTGGTCATGCATACCATCATTTGTCTATGTACCGTTGTTGGTCATGCATACCATCATTTGTCTATATACCACTGTTGGTCAGTTATACCGTTATTTGTCTATGCACCGGTGTTGGTCATGTGTACCATTATTTTTCTCTGTATTATTGTTGGTCATGTATACCGTCATTTGTCTGTATATCACTGTTGGTCATGCGAACCATAATTTTTTTCTGTACCATTGTTGGTTATATTTACCATCATTTTTCTCTCTACCATTGTTGGTCATGCATACCATCATTTGTCTATGTACCACTGTTGGTCATGTATACCATCATTTTTCTCTGTACCATTGTTGGTCATGCATACCATCATTTGTCTATGTACCACTGTTGGTCATGTATACCATCATTTTTCTCTGTACCATTGTTGGTCATGTGTACCATTATTTCATTTGTCTATGTACCACTGTTAGTCATATATACCATCATTTGTCTATGTACCACTGTTGGTCATGTATACTATCATTTGTCTATGTACCACTGTTGTCATGTATACCATCATTTGTCTATGTACCACTGTTGGTCATGTATACCATCATTTGTCTATGTACCACTGTTGGTCATGGGTACCATCATTTTTCTCTTCTGTACTATTGTTGGTAATGCTTACCATCATTTTTCTCTGTACCATTGTTGGTCATGCGTACCATAATTTTTCTCTGTACCACTGTTGGTCACGTGAACCATCATTTTTTCTCTTCTGTACTATTGTTGGTAATGCTTACCATCAATTTTCTCTGTACCTTTGTGGTCATGGGTACCATCATTTGTCTCTGCACTATTATTCTCATTAAGGTAGGTTAAGCCTATTATTTTGTGTATGGTGGCGACCACTCATTTCAATCACTTGATAGTTTAGCCTGTGTGTGCATTAATATTATTACGGCTAAAGCAGGCCCACGATAATCTAGGGCAGTATGGACTTGTAATTGTTACATTTTGTTGGGGGGGTGGGGGTGTATGAAAAGGGGACTTTTCATTTCTTTATTAGAAAAGGGGCTTTTTTTTCAGCTAGAACATGTTCCTGTAACTTTTCAAGAAATTATGGGGAATATATTTCTGTAACCTTTTAAGAAATTATTTTGGGAACATATTCCTGTAACCTTTTAGGAAGTTATTTGGGAATATATTTCTGTAATCTTTAAAGGAATGTATTTTGGAAACATGTTCCTGTAACCTATTAAGAAGTTATTTTGGGAACATGTTCCTGTAACCTTTATAGGAATGTATTTTGGGAACATATTCCTGTAACCTTTATAGGAATGTATTTGGAAACATGTTCCTGTAACCTTGTAGAAAGTTATTTTGGGAATATGTTTCTGCAACCTTTTAAGAAATTATTTTGGAAACATGTTCTTGTAACCTTTATAGGATTGTATTTTGGGAACATGTTCCTGTAACCTTTATAGGAATGTATTCTGGGAACATGTTCCTGTAACCTTTATAGGAATGTATTTTGGAAACATGTTCCTGTAACCTTGTAGAAAGTTATTTTGGGAATATGTTTCTGCAACCTTTTAAGAAATTATTTTGGGAACATGTTCCTGTAACCTTTATAGGAATGTATTTTGGGAACATGTTCCTGTAACCTTTATAGGAATGTATTTTGGGAACATGTTCCTAAGAACTTGATTTGGAACAGGTTCATCTAAACTCCCTATGGAGCATAGGTCTTCAACAAACTCTTTTGAAGCCATTCTGTTTTTTTACCATTCTTTTAAGATCATTCCATGTCTTCCCCATTATCTTAATCTCTGCTTCAGAGGTACCCACATTATTTTTTTCCGCTGAGACTTTTGACTTTTTGTGGTAGATTTTTGTTTCCCCAATCAATATTAGCGTTCTCTTTCTGGTTTCTAACCATCATGGGTTCTTTAACAGAAGAAGGTCCCATGTTTGAAAGCAGGGTGTTTATGGGACTGTCTGATTTTTTTTTATGATATCTAAAAAAGAAGGTAAAATACAAGATTTGAATCAGCGTCTCTAAAACTAGGAACTACCTACCAGCCAATGCCACTGTACCCTGGATAACATGACAACAAAACACATTCTACAAGGTTGCCCCCGGTACTCAGACACCTGAGAAGGACAATGTGGCCCACACCCACCTCTCTGGAAGAGAAACTATACGGGGCAACCGAATCACGGAAACAGACAGCTGCCTTCTAGAGTCCTAGTCTGAATGAGCCATAATCGCAGAAGAAGGAAAAGAAGAATCTGCGTCTTAGCATGCGTGCTTTCACTCGTATGTGCTCACCCGCCTATCCAGAAGTGTTTGGAGACTTTTGAATAGTGTCGCTGCAAGCATCAAAACTCACAATGTGAGGCGGCATTCCTCCCCTTCCTAGTGTGCTACCCTGTTACCCTTTTCTGGCAGCGGCTGGGTCGATCGCCGTTATCTAAGAAGGTCTAACTTCAGATCTCATTACCTAGAGACCAGGGGAGGATAAAACCATGAAGACGTTGATTCAAAGAGAGAAATCCCCACTGCTTGCGGTGATATTCAAACATGGGACATACTTGTCCAGAGAAAGACATCTCACCTTGAGACCACCCAGCATCTCAATAAACTTCCGAGTTCTCTTCTTCCTCTGGTACCCAATTTTAGAGGCTCAGTAAAACGGAGCCTTGTTGGTCAAAAAAAAAAAAAAAAAAAAAAAAAAAAAAATTAGCCACAAACCAGAAATCAAATCCAGTCCCTTCTGATCAGGAAATGAGTGTACTAGCTACTCTACCATCTCATTGCTTGCTTGCGTTCACCTGATGACTAAGGGAATAATTAGACCTCTCTGTCATTACCCCTTAAATGGGTGTTATTGTTGTTTGCATTAGAACTGTGATAATTGCGCTTTTTGGCCCAATGCATCTAACTTCAACGTGACGTTCTTGAGTCACAGGTTGCCTTTCCACCTAATGTGACCAGATTCGACTGGTTAGTCTGTTATTAAAGATATGACGAGGATAGTTCTGGTTCACTGACGATGTGCGAGCCATCAGCTATAATTTGGTGACAGCTTCCAGTTCTGCTGCAAGCTGCCTTGACTCGTTTTGTGGATCTGAATGCCGGAGATCAACATGGATAACGAAATGGCAAGACGCCAGTAAGATCACCTTTGTCTGGACATGTGGAAGTACAGGGAAATGAAAGTGCAGACAGGTTGGCTAGCTGAGCTGTCGTTGAAGATCGCCAACCAATGGATCGGGCGGACATTATCAATTCCCTCTGAAATGTTGGAAGAGCACAGGACTTCGAACAACGATGAGTCCACGCCACATCTTTGGATAGTTAGGGTTTACTTGTTTGTGTGTCATGGAATATCATCTACGCCATAATATGTAAGCATTGCCAGATGACGTACGTGGGCGAGTCTGGGCGACGCTTGAGTGGCAGATTTTGTGAGCTTCTTCATAATGTTGAGCATAAGACTAGCAGCCCTGTGTTTGCCCATTCAACTCCCCAGGCCATAGTGGTAAACCTGACATGCAAGTCACTAGCATTGTCTTGTGTCACTCCAGCAAACGCAGCAGGTTCACCCTTGAGAATCGTCTCATTGCCCAATTGGGTTCGCTATCCCCCCCAAGGCATGAACATATTGCTCTCATACACATAGGAATGTTACACCACACATTTCTTACCCCATTTGCTACTGCATCTATGCATGTATGTATATTTGTCTGCATGTGTATTTGCATTTTTTGACACTTTCGGGATTTTCTTTTGTGTACTTTGTGGCAGTATATGCAGACTTATGCTTGCACGCATGCATGGTTATGTACACATGCTTTTTTTGCACATCTGTATGGTGTGCACACCCATAGTTAGATATGCACAGTTTATATGTATCTTGTACCAACCTCCCCATATTTTAGAACTCTTCCTTTTTATTTCTCACCTGACTGCCTGGTCAGGGAGATATATAGTTGGTCAGCCTGTCCTCTTATTTTAGTTTAGCTTTGGACCACAGGGAAGTGATCTTTTTGTTTTTTTCTTTCTTGTATTTCTAACATATTATTGCCATGTAGTTAGATTTGTGTATATATCCTTATATCTATTACTGTGTTGTTTGCCCAGCTGAAGGCACTGCTTGGCCGAAACGTTGACTTTTGTTTTGTTACTCATCTACGTAAAACTGTTACCATACCACTTCCCCCCCCCTTTTTTAAATATTGTCATTATTATCATTGGCTTTACAGCAGCTTCGCATCTCTTTGCATCTTGGTGCCATTACTCCCTTACTCGTTAAGATGGGCACAGCCAGAAATGAGAAACTTAGTGGGCGTGTAAGAAGACTTATCAACCAACACAGAACTGGAGTAGTCAGTCACTGGGGGCTTGCTGAGCAGGGGAACAAGATCCACCTATGGACATGTCTGGAGTGCAATGATGATAACCTGCAAATAACTCAATGGTAAGACATTGCCACCCCTTCTACAACCTACTTGAAGAAAAAAAAATTCTCAGATCAGAATATTATTGCCAAACAAAATCAGCAACAAAAAATCGCAACCCCGAGCAGCTGGCATTCCTCCATAAAGGTGTCATAAAAACATAACATAAAAAACACAGAAAGAGCAACTCATCGTTAAATTTTTTTTTTCACTTTTTAATGTATAATGAATAACAAAGCATAGTTACGCCAGTTTTTACAGCACAGAAATAGAGAGTGTGTGTGTGAAGGGTTAACATTTATCACTCTAACATGTTGACAACACGTAGGAACTCCAGAACAAAAGGGTTAACAGAACAATAAACTTGTTCATACCTCTTGGAATAATCAGTGTAAGGTTTGAATGAACCTTGCTGTATTGACATTGTTCTCCCTAAATGCTCGGACAACACAAGCAAAGCTTTCTAAGATGAGGAAGAAAAGATAAACTGAAATCGGTACTAAATAAAATACTGACTAAATAAGTATTGTGTGATAACTAAACTGAACAAATTAAGCTAGCAATAAAATATAAATAAATATATTGATAACTTTTTACCTGCATTTAAAAATAATAATAATAATAATAACACAACAACACTGATTTTTGTTAATTTAAAAATCATCAGTGAAATAAGCTGAGATTTAAAAAACATACACCTCTGCTGAGGCCATAATACCGAAACAAATCTGTACATAATTATAACAAGAAAGTACAAGTCTGAATATGTGGTTCGCATATGACGGACAGCTGTTATGCGTCAAGGTCATGCAGAATACAAAATAATAACGAACACACTTATAAATATTAACAACATCTTATAATGGAAGAACAAAGAACAATAATAATAATAATCATACACACAAAACAGCCTTAATCATAAAACAAGAATTCCAAATTTTAAAACAAGAATTTAAATTCGTAACTGCAAAATAAAATTCAACACAACAAATAATCATTACTAAGCATTGGCCAATATCATTTTCCATCGCTACATTTTAAATAACAGACAGTATTAGCAGTAAAAATCTAAGGACAATACTCAAATAAGATGATGAAATATAAAAATTGAGTTTCACATTAGTTATAAAGAAGTACTGGAAGATAAGAAGAAACAACAAACTATCTCTTAATCAAGTGAAAAAAATTACAAAAATAAACATGTTAAAAATGACATTTCAAGAAATCGGAGCACTGTCCCGTGAAGTTTCATGATTCAAGGAGAGTCACAACCAAATACTGACTCTTTCAGCTGAATCAAATTTTTGAATGATGCTTCAGGGTCTTTAGAATATACAGGTTATTTTTTAAAACTGACTATTTCATGTCAAAACATTGTAAATGTCCTATCTGTCTTCGAAAATCATATCCTAGGACTGACTCTTTCATTGAAAACATTGTAAATGTCCTATCTGTCTTCAAAATCACATCCCAGGACTGACTCTTTCATTGAAAACATTGTAAATGTCCTATCTGTCTTCAAAATATCAAAATCACATCCCAGGACTGACTTTTTCATTGAAAACGTAAATGTCGTTTCTGTCATCATAATCACATCCAAGGATCGACTCTTTCATGTAAAAACATTGTAAATGTCCTATCTGTCACCAAAAGCACATCCCAGGACTGACTCTTTCACTTGAAACAACATTTTAATAATGTCTTCAAAATATCAGTTATATTTAAAAACTGACTCTTTCACTTAAAAAACATTTTAAATGTTCTCCATCTTCATAATATCAAAAACACATTCAACGACTGACTCTTTCAATTTGAACTATTTGCCGAAACACTTGCATGACAGGGTCAGCATCTGATGATCAGATTGCCTTCTGCTGCAAAGCTATGTATAAAGAGTTTCCTACTTCACTGGTGAAGTGGGTTTAAGTTCTGTCTATATTTCAGCTAATCTACGACTTGGTTTAACTTTGTCTATATTTCAGCTAATCTACGAGTTGGTTTAACTTCTGTCTATATTTCAGCTAATCTACGACTTGGTTAACTTTGTCTATATTTCAGCTAATCTACGACTTGGTTTAACTTGGCTATATTTCAGCTAACCTACAAGTTGGTTTGACTTGGCTATATTTAAGCTAATTTTCAAGTTGGTTTAACTTGGCTATATTTCAGCTAATCTATTAACTGGTTAAACTTGGTCTATATTTCAACTATTCCACAAAATCATAAATCACAAGCAAGACTTCAGCAAAGTTTGAGCATTAGTTCTTACTTGAATCACCACCATTATTTTTTTATTATTTAGGATTACAACTCACAGAATAAATTGCTGCAAGCTGCGCTCATTATGTTTCACTACAGCACTGTCATAGGTTTAGGGAGCCGCGACAGCTCAGTGGTTAGTCAACTGGACTACAAGAGTGAGAGCTGCGACAGCTTAGTGGTTAGTCAACTGGACTACAAGAGTGAGAGCCGCGACAGCTCAGTGGTTAGTCAACTGGACTACAAGAGTGAGAGCTGCGACAGCTCAGTGGTTAGTCAACTGGACTACAAGAGTGAGAGCTGCGACAGCTCAGTGGTTAGTCAACTGGACTACAAGAGTGAGAGCTGCGACAGCTCAGTGGTTAGTCAACTGGACTACAAGAGTGAGAGCTGCGACAGCTCAGTGGTTAGTCAACTGGACTACAAGAGTGAGAGCTGCGACAGCTCAGTGGTTAGTCAACTGGACTACAAGAGTGAGAGCTGCGACAGCTCAGTGGTTAGTCAACTGGACTACAAGAGTGAGAGCTGCGACAGCTCAGTGGTAGTCAACTGGACTACAAGAGTGAGAGCTGCGACAGCTTAGTGGTTAGTCAACTGGACTACAAGAGTGAGAGCTGCGACAGCTCAGTGGTTAGTCAACTGGACTACAAGAGTGAGAGCTGCGACAGCTCAGTGGTTAGTCAACTGGACTACAAGAGTGAGAGCTGCGACAGCTCAGTGGTTAGTCAACTGGACTACAAGAGTGAGAGCTGCGACAGCTCAGTGGTTAGTCAACTGGGACTACAAGAGTGAGAGCTGCGACAGCTCAGTGGTTAGTCAACTGGACTACAAGAGTGAGAGCTGCGACAGCTCAGTGGTTAGTCAACTGGACTACAAAAAACAAGTGATCGGGTTCGATCCTGATCGACGGCTTCTGGGTTCACCCAGAATTAAAATGGGTACCAGATTTTTTTTCTGGGAAAGTAAAGCAGCACGGGCGTAATACCGATCACATTAACCCCCAAAATCATGTGCTGAAGGTGTACAAATATTATGGTCACTAACACTTTATTCCCTGTACGCCACTTGACCTGACGGGGCTCTTTACTTTTTTTTTTTTTTTTACATTTTACAGTCACAGGTTTACAATTTTTTTTTATTGAATTATTTTTGTATATATTTTATTGTAATATTTAGCGGTTTTCAAATGAACACAGTCATAATCCTGACATCATACCTCAAAGTACTGATGATAATAATACTACTTCTGCAGTCGTATTCCTTAATTTGAATCAATCTTTACTTTTAATCATCTATTTTTACTTTCATTTACCTCCCCATACTTTTTTTTTTTACAAGGTCATTAATTATGATAACCTGCAACAATGAGAAAAGAACTCGACAAGCTCCTGGCCAATCCAAAACCATTCACTTTAAAACGAATACAACCGATTGTTTCATCTCTTAACCTGTAAGAAAAATAACACTGAAATCTATTTTTGCTAATAACAAAAAAACATATATTAAGTATTGAGTAAACTGCATTAAAATTGAATTTAAACAAATAAAGACGGCGATAAAGAAATTAATTTTTTTTTAGATGTAAGGATCAGTATTACTACATTTTTTGTAGGTTCTCTCACTTTTGTAATTTTTCTTATATGCATTTAACTTTTCACAAATTACAATAATTATATTATACGTGCTAAATTGTACTTAAAAACTTCAATGTAATATATGTAACAGTTTGCACGTAAAAATGGTTGAATACAGAAAAAGTGTTTCCGAAACAAAAAACAATATCCACTTTTGGAAACAACAAATCCATTAAGATGTAAAGTCGGTATTGATTCTTTAAGAAACAGATGGCTATTTTTTTAATTTAGAAAGGTAAAGGTCAAGTTATATTTTGGGTTAATTTTGTATATTACAGTAACAGTTAGTCTAGAGTGCTAATTGTAAAGAGTTACGGCCGTGTTACTTCACGCATCAAGTACAGCTGTGTTACTTTAGGCATCATGTTATAGCTGTGTTACCTCAGGCATCAAGTTACAGATCTTTTACTTCAGACATCGTTACAGCTGTGTTACTTCAGGCATCAACTTACAGCTGTGTTACTTCAGATACCAGATCAACTTACAGCTGTGTTACTTCAGGCATCAACTTACAGCTGTGTTACTTCAGGCATCAACTTAGAGCTGTGTTACTTCAGATACCAGATCAAGTTACAGCTGTGTTACTTCAGACATCAAGTCACATATGTTTTACTTCAGACATCAAGTTACAGATGTTTTACAGCTCTGTTACTTCAGGCATCAACTTACAGCTGTGTTACTTCAGGCATTAACTTACAGCTGTGTTACTTCAGATACCAGATCAAGTTACAGCTGTGTTACTTCAGATACCAGATCAAGTTACAGCTGTGTTACTTCAGACATCAAGTCACATATGTTTTACTTCAGACATCAAGTTACAGATGTTTTACAGCTCTGTTACTTCAGACATCAAGTTACAGCTGTGTTACTTCAGGCATCAACCTACAGCTGTTACTTTAGGCATCATGTTACAGCTGTGTTACTTTAGGCATCATGTTACAGCTGTGTTACTTTAGGGATCAAGTTACAGCTGTGTTGCTTCATGCATCAGCTAATGATACATCAAACATCAAGTTACAGCTGTGTTACTTTAAGCATCAGCTAATGATACTTCAAACATCAACTTGCAGATGTGTTACGCTGGGGATCAAGCTACAGCTGTGTTGCTTCAGGCATCAGCTAATGATACATCAAACATCAAGTTACAGCTGTGGTTTTCAAGCATCAGCAAATGAAACTTCAAACACTTCAGACATCAAGTTACAGCTGTGTTATTTCAGGCATCAGCTAGTGATACTTCACACACCAAGTTACAGCTGTGTTATTTCAGACATGAACTAATGATACTTCAAACTACAGATTAAATGATCTTTTCTACTATACAGTACCAGTTTTCCCACACAATCATATCCTTTCTTCCAATTCCCACTCTATTATTATGATGATCTTTTATCGTCTCAGACACGTTACAGCTGATAGCCATTTTATATTGTTCGCCAAACGGGAAATAAACTCCACTATACATTTGTATACCAATTATTGCACCCTCAAATTAACAGCTTTACTGTACATCTTATTATTCCTACGCAGTGTCCTATAGACGCGAACTACTTATGTTAAATTCCAGCAACTAAGAACAGAATTGCAATATTTAATAACAATCAATGACGTTTAACTAAGGGCATACCAAACAAATGTTGACAATTACCTTTTAATCATAATGTTTATCATAGTATTTTGTATTAACTATGAATATAAATATACCAAGTTTACGTACATGTTTTAGTTCATGTAATTTTTACCTGACACATTTTGAAAGTTGCAGATTAATTTTTTTAAAATAATTTCTATATTATTAATATTTTTTTCACCCTATTGTGACATATATTGTGTGGCGAACGCACTTATCTCTAGACCAGGAAAGTTAGGGTTTCATTCTTAAATCGGGCAAAACAGCTTTGGAGTTCACTAAACGCCTGAAAATGTGTACATATCTTTCACGTGGAAAAGGTTTCACGACCTTGCCACATTATCTGTAAATGTGGTGAACACTAACAATATGTATACTAACCAACACCACCCCCCCCCTTTTCCAATATACAACGTGAGACAGGACATTACTTTAGTTTTTTCATGCTACATTTGTGACAATTTACATACTTTTAACTTCCTTTGACATTTACCTGTAATTTATGTGACAAGTGACAATTCCATGTCTTAAATTCACGTATCTTCAGATAAACCTTTGACAATTGTGTATTTCTCCCATGCTTTCTTTGACAATTTACGAATTTTGTGACTTTTTCTTATTTACGCTTACCAGTAAATTACTTTTTTAAATATTAATAATAATAATTGCATATCTGATCAATTTATCTTATTATGACTTCTATTATGTTATTTTATTTACGTTTTGTTTATCATCCTTAAGACATTAATGACGAACACAATTAGTAAACCAACCAATCAATGGAAGAGTTATATTTAGCTAAAAAAATATAACCAATGGCGACAGAGGATATTATTATATGATGTAATAATGTAATTAATCAAGAAATTACGAATAAAAATGTCCATCAAGATTCATGACACAGAGGCTACCTCGGGTGAATAATAATAAATGTGAATATGATTAATCAAAACAATATGAAACTGATGATCAAAACATTGTTTGAGTGTTCCATGAATGGGAAAAATTAATGCAATGATGAAACAACATGCAAAAAAAAAAATCAGCTCAACTTGTGAAAGTTGTAATATTACACATCTATCATGTGAGTGTGTGTGAGTTAGTTGTTTGTATGTTGGTGATATTTCACATTGCAGCCTTTTAACAAATATTCTTCTTCGCGTATTTATATCCTTATCCGTGTTTGCGTGTACAAAAAGTGAGGGAGGGGGGAGAAAACTATACCAAAATGAATGTGATTAATTTCTACTTAAATGTCAGCTCTTTCAAGTAAATTTTACTCAGAAGAAATCCAGAATTATTTATGTGCTATGTCAATATGGGGTGATGTTAATCATCTGTGATAATATCGTGTGCCGGCCATACAGCAACCGACTTAGCCACACAGAGCGCGTGGCTTTTCCTGTCTGCAAGCAACAACACGATTGGTAGCTATCACCAGTAGAAACTATACCACAAAATCACAATAAAGTTGTAAAATTCAAAAAGTTAAAAAATAAATAAATAAAAGAAAGTGTACCACAACAAGGTAATATATCTGAGAATGGCAGAATACTATATATGAAAAAACATCGACAGAAAACACATATTTTCATATACACATCGTTGTTTTATGAGCTAGCTGTGTTCTCACAGACTCGATTCATTAAATATTACATAATCTCTAAACCAAATACTAACTGGTGTCAGAAATGAAAATCTCCAGAATTATGGGGAACGCTCACCACATATGCTCTCATATAACATAAGGGAAACGTTACATATAACCTCCCGACTTGTTATGTTAACGCACCAGGCTGATACGATCATATGCCATCAGGCTTAAAATATTATGGTTGGTCGTAATGGCTTTATGTATATTTCCGGCTTTCGCTGGAGAAGTTGGAGTTTGTCTAGTTCCTGGCCATAACTGGATAACTGTGTGACTTGTCCTGTTGAAAGGTACAACTAGACACGTAATGTATCATAACGATTGGCATAGGCGATCATGTCCTTTCACAATTCTCTATTAACAGTGCATCGTATCAATTCTTTTCTCGACTATTTTCCATGCCATGATACTAAGCTATCTAATATCTTCTCTCTTTGTCGTTCGCGATATTTTTTCCCCCTGTATTTTGCCAGTTGTAACCAAATATTCCAACTTTCCTCTTCTCATGATGTTCCTGAAAAAAAATATCAGCTATACTAGGTCTTCTATATCTGAGGTTAAAAACAGAATTAGGGAATAAGTCAAATGATAAGGCCATACGTTCAACTTAGATTCTTTTACTTTTCTTTTGTGTGTCCGTTTGTTTTTGTTGTTTTAAAGAAGGTCGTATGTAGACGGAAACGTCATGGCTTCGTACAGTTCTTACATGAAAGGATATCAATACACTGTGTCTACTCGTACCCTTCTCACCAGCTTTACCGCATCACTGCAATTGTTTGCCTATTCCGCGATATTTTCAGCGCATCAACTCTTGTGGATAGTTTCTTGTAGAGGTCGGTTTCAGGAAGACGAGCAGCATCGGTTTAGATAGAGCACAGAACCGGCAGTCGCAAAGATAGAGAAGTGGGGGATGCTGGATGGGGCTACGGATGTTGCCTCAACGACCTTATAAGGGTTATCAGATGTAAAGGACTATTTCTCATAACGAATCATAGCTGATGGTTTAGGCAAGGATAGGTGAACCTGAACTATCAAGATCGTAACCCCACCCCTTCAATGTGCCCCATAGTAAGAGACTAACTAGTCTAGTCTGGCAAAGTGGTTTGTATTTAAAATGGTTAAAAACACCATAAATCCATCGACCTGTATGTTCATTATTTAGCCGGACATTAAACTTACGTATATTTAACCCTTTCATCTATCTAGACCCAACATCATTTAACGTTTGCAAGTATACGTATATTTTTATTTTTGTTTATAAAATTGCGAAAGCTTTTATT
Source organism: Megaustenia siamemsis (assembly GCA_032433765.1). NCBI lineage: Eukaryota > Metazoa > Mollusca > Gastropoda > Stylommatophora > Ariophantidae > Megaustenia > Megaustenia siamemsis. Next base: position 31,756,847 of record JAVIAB010000104.1, on the reverse strand, counting down.
TCCAAATGATCCGCTGACAATATGATGCCCCTCTATCTAAAAAAAAATTTATAAAGGGACACAATTCCGAATGTCATAAAACAATACAAGTTATTAGTTGTAAAATCAACAATCAAAGACACAATTAAAATACAACTTGATAAAATATATTGAAAAATACTGGCGACCGCCAATTCAAAGAAGTAGTCAATATCCAGCGTTTTATTTGTTTGTGTTTGTCATCTGTTGATTTTTGTTAAAGTTCTCAACTGAAACTGTTATAGACGGCAAGGACGTAAATGTACTTAATAGCATGCAGTAAATAGAAAATCAAGACCAATTTTTAATTTAGCCAATTTTGAAAATATTTTGGCTCTAATTTATTTTAATCCCTAGTTTAAACAGGATTATTTCTATGGTTACATCATTTAGTGTTATTTACAGATAACTGACGTCATTCTAATAGCTTGTTCGGACGTAATTGCCTGCCAGAATAATCTACGACACTTAGTGAGAATTTACCCCAAAAAATGGTGTTCGGTGGTCCCAGAAAACCGGGAACTACTTACAAACCACATTCACCAAGAGAGACAGGAAGAGACTTTCTGACTTCTATTTAAAAGAGCCACGAGCTCAATTATCTGTCGTAGAAAGTGATATCAAGCCAGAAACAGGATATCTTCGGAGTGCAATGATGATGACCCGCTAATAACTCAATAACAGGACATACATGTTGGGAGTGCAATGATGATGACTCGCTAATAACTAAATAACTAAATAACAGGACATACATGTTGGGAGTGCAATGATGATGACCCGCTAATAACTAAATAACTCAATAACATAACAGAGATGTTGGGAGTGCAATGATGATGACCCGCTAATAACTAAATAACTAAATAACAGGACATACATGTTGGGAGTGCAATGATGATGACTCGCTAATAACTAAATAACAGGACATACATGTTGGGAGTGCAATGTGATGACTCGCTAATAACTCAATAACAGGACAGACATGTTGGGAGTGCAATGATGATGACTCGCTAATAACTAAATAACTCAATAACATAACAGAGATGTTCGGAGTGCAATGATGATGACCCGCTAATAGCTCAATAACAGGACAGACTCAATCAGGAAATAAAGGACAACATATGTTCGATGTCAGACAAAACAGAACTAGTCCTGCCGTGGATGCCAGTACACAGTGAATTATTACACGGCATTTCTTGAAACAACGAGAAAGTAGATGAACTCACAAAAGCAGGTGGGAGTATTCAACAGTGGAATCAACCCCAACAACAACAACAACAAAATCCTAAAAAAGATAGGAAAACAGAATGGAGAAAGTTATATGGAAAATATTAGCCAGAACATGACAGCTTAAACAAGGTAGGAAAACAGAATGGAGAGAGTTGTATGGAAAATATGAGCCAGAACATGACAGCTTAAACAAGATAGGAAAACAGAATGGAGAGAGTTGTATGGAAAATATGAGCCAGAACATGACAGCTTAAACAAGATAGGAAAACAGAATGGAGAGAGTTGTATGGAAAATATGAGCCAGAACATGACAGCTTAAACAAGATAGGAAAACAGAATGGAAAGAGTTATATGGAAAATATGAGCCAGAACATGACAGCTTAAACAAGATAGGAAAACAGAATGGAGAGAATTATGTGGAAAATATTAGCCAGAACATGACAGCTTAAACAAGATAGGAAAACAGAATGGAGAGAATTATGTGGAAAATATTAGCCAGAACATGACAGCTTAAACAAACTCAGCAGACATGAGCAGACCAAGATATTCAGACTCAGAACAGGTCACTGTGGCCTCAGAGCACATGTACACAAGATAGGTGACCTCACCACAGTGACCTTGCAACATGTGACTTTGGATTATCCAAACAAACTGCAGAGCATATCCTACAACACTCTCAACACTCTCAACACTCTCAACACTCTAAGAACACAAATATGGCCCACAGAAACAACCCTACATGACAAGTTATGGGGAACCGGTGAAGAGATCAAACTTGTTCATGTTCCAAGCTGGTCTAAACGTCTAAACGCATAGCAATAGCTAATCACTGTGGAATAAGAAGAAGAATACCACAGTCTGCCCAATGATGATGATGGGAATGATGTTGCCCTTCTCACATAGAAAAATTCTAAACAATTTTACATTTCTATATTCAAATCTAGCAAGATAAGATAGGATAAGAAGCTAAACAAGAATACGCGTCCAGCATTACAAATAGACAAGGAAATCTGAGCACCTATGGACGTGTTTGGAGTGCAATGATGATGACCCGCAAATAACTCAATAAATAGACAAGGAAATTACTGGAGTCTGTAGAAATGTGGTTTCACAGAAGAAAAATTGAAAGAAAAAAGAAGAAAAAATGGTATGTTATAAGCTTTACGTGATTAGTAGTTTTTCAATGTTTCCTCTACTAATCACGTAAAGCTTCTAACATACCATTTTTTTCTTCTGTTTTTTTTTTCAATTTTTCCTCGCATTCAGCTTTACTGCAGCTTCGTATTTTTATGCATTCACTTGCATTTCTTTGCCTTAACCCCTTTCACAGAAGAATGTTGAGAATACCATGGGCAGTTATGAAGAGTAATAAAAACGTTGTGAAAGAGGCCAAAGCAAAAAGAGAGCTCATTTCCAATATTAGGAAGAAACAATCATCATTTGTTAGCCATGTATTGAGAAGGGAACAACTGGGAAAATTGAGGGACGAGGAGATAGAGGGAAGCAAAAGAGAAAAGATACCAGACAGCTTAAGAGGATGGCTTGGCAGAAAGTCAACAACAGAAATGATAAATAACTGTAGAGATAGAAAGTTGTGGAGAGACATGATCAGGCCCGGTACTTGATGATGATGATGATTACAAATAGAAGACGTTGGATCGGTCACGTGCTGTGAATGAATGAAGAAAGACTTCCCCATCAGGCATTCATACGGAAACCATATAGTCAAAGAAAACAAGACAGACCAAGAGCATCGCTACGCAGAACAATTGCTAGAAAAGGCTCAACTATGAGACTAAGTAACGACCAAGAACTACAAGAATTAGCAGCAGATCGTCAATCGTTGAGAACTATGACTTCCGCCCTCTTATAACTGCTTTGTCTGCGTACCTGGACGTGCGGGAGTACGGGGAAATGAAAGAGCGGACAGGTTAGCCAGCTGCGCTGTCGTTGAGGACGGTCAACCAATGGATCGGGTGGACATCATCAATGCCCTCCGGGAAGTGGGAAGGACACTGGACTTCGACAACCATGAGTCCACGTCACTCCTTCGGATGAAAGAGATGGAAGTTAAAATGGGCACAACCAGAAATGAGAAACTTAGTGGCCGTGTAGGAAGACTTATCAACCAACATAGAACTGGAGTCGTCAGTCGCTGGACACTGCGGGACTTGCTGAGGACGGGATCTGACATATTCGGAGTGCAATGATGATGATTCGCTAATAACTCAATAACTCTCGCCGAATGTGCCGTCTTCGCTCCGAGAGGAAAATTAATGAATGAAATGTCATATTTGTTTGATATTACAACCTTCACTTCATCGTTAACATCGTTGACCCCCCGTTGTATCCTGATCGAGTCAATAAAATTGGCATTAGCAGCAAAGTCGGGCGTTACCCACAAATCTGGAGCGGAGAACAGTTTATCAGTAAATATTAACGTGACATGATATGATATGTACACAACTATGATGACCGTAGGTCTGACCTACGATAAACGAGATTATCCCATGGGCGTCTCTTAGTAATTGTCTAGGAAGAGTACAGTTTAGATTTTGTGGCTTGTATCCCATTTCAAAGGTGTGTCGGTGATTTTTTTTCGTGGGGGAGAGGTGGATGTGGAGAATAAAGGGCGCATGCCAAGTGGAATCGCCAGTGTTTTGGCTGCTGTTGTTATTTAAACTCCTAAAGTTAGACTAATATTGGGGGGGGGGGTGTTTGGAGGAGGTGTAGGTAGATATTGGTGGGCAATGTGACGTACAACTTGCAGAATCCAGACCTACCGTAGAAATCTCTAAAATGAATCAAAGAGTAGCAATCGATGTCTAGTTGTGATCAACAACAAATCAAGGACGTGAAAAGCTATTAGATATTCGACTTTCATGTTAGTCATGTGTCATATCTTTGTGTGTGCATGTCTGTGTTAGTCACCTCTAGTGACTCGGGCAGATGGTGCTCGTAAACCTGGGAGGGCCGACCATCTAAGGGCAGAATCCCCCTACAGAAAAGACAATCTGCTGCCTTGCAGGAAGATTGGGGACAATCAAAGGCTAAGGAAAGCAAACCTGAATAAAATGCTGGCTGAAATCAGATGCACTGGGCCACTGGCGCAGAACACAGTGCAACGTTTTAACGGGTGTTCAATCAGAGTGGATCTGGCAGACTCTAATTGTGATGTTCTGTCTGTGGGGGCGATCAACACACTTAACCTGACAGCTGACTTCATGTGAGAGTCTGGAATCCTACTCTGTTTGAGTCCTGATCGCAGAGAGAGAGAGAGATTCGACTCTCTGCAGGAAATATAACCCACACCAATATCAGTGTCTAAATATTATATCCCCAACAGAGAAACAAAGAAGAACGTTCAAGTTAAGCTTCTCAGACCAGGAAATCCTGACTTATAATAAGACCAAAATTTCAAAATACATGAGAATATTTGCGTGAAGAAAGATTCCTCTTATTTCCATAATTCTGCTCAGCCCAAAAAGGTAGTTTATAAACCGAATTAGGATTAGCGTGAGCCGGATTATCTGGCCAAGTGGATAATGCGGTCAATATATTTTGCAATTATATATAAAAAAAAAAAAATTATGTAAATTGTTTTACATTTATAAAAAGTAGATTAAAATAAATTAATTGCTTTACGGTTGCAAAAATAACATTTTAGAAATTTAATTTAGTTTACATATTTCTCTCCGAAAACAGGAAAAGGGGGGGGGGGGGGGGGGGGGTAATGTTATGGCAGCTATGTATTTCATTGCGAGATTTAAACATAAAGATGGGCAGGAAAAGGTCGTGTCCCAACACCTGGGAAGGAAAACACCGGCGATCCAGTTAACAAAAGATAAGATGTTCCTACAATTCTGGACACTAACTGGAAATGTTCATTAACATGCTCTCTTCTAACGAAGATTTTGAACAAATTATTTCTCCATACTGATCCGTCGAATAGTCTAATTATAGGAAGTGAACATCATATAGAAATATGGGCACGGAAAAAAATCCACCGGCATTATAATTCGTTCAAAATTAATTTATTTATATCATTTATATTTCCAATCATATTGGCTTCGTAAATTGCAAAGATGTGGAAATAGCAGTTGCTATGAACGCCCATGGGAAATCCTCTTTCAAAAAATATACAGAAAGATCAACAAATAGGCAAGATAGAGATCCTAAGTGCGCAACAGTGTTGATGGCATCAAAACGTACACAAACACATTCTCCTTAACTTATGTGGCTTGATTATTTCAAACATTTATCGAAAGGCGTTTTAAGAAATAAATAGATTAAAATAAACCGGTTGTGCTGCTATTGTTTGTCATGACCTTGATAACGGTTTTTTTTAAACCAAAACGTTCATTGAGTCAGTTCATGTTGTCCTGTAACAACCGTTGAATACATTATTTCTATTTCCCTTTACATAAAAAAAAAATTAATTAAATTTGGACTGTACAGCTTTAAAAAAATCCTGGCATACATAAAAATTAGGAATATACAAAATGTGCCAGAAAGTCACGCATAAGATACAACAAATAAACACTACAAATTTCAGCAAAAGTCCAAAACTGTTCACAATTTTGAAAAAGTCGTACAGCGTTTGATCTTCAAAACGCTGTGACGTGACAAGATTGGAAACAACAAAACCAGTTTACTCATTTGTAAGAGAAATAATACGAACAATACGGCCATAGTAGGAACATATTACTTCTTTGAATGTACACTTTGCAGACATTTCACGCGAAAGTGAAGGATTTAGCCAAGGAATGATGTCTGATCTTCATCTTTACCTTCCAAATGTTATGCTTAAAGTCAGGCTGGATGCGACTCATAACAATTCTAGACCTGTGTCACATTTTCACACAAACAACGCAATCTTCTCATAAAATCTGTCACACACAAACACAACCCTAGCATATCTATCACATATAGACATGTCGTTCAGGAAAAAAAGATATAACAAACAGGATTATTACATTTCTGACAAACATATCACACACAAATTTAGTAAACCCTGACAAATCTATCACAAAAAACATAAACCTCTGACAAATCTATCACAAAGACATAAACCTGTGACAAGTATATCACAAAAATATAAACCTCTAATATGCCTAGCAGAAAAAAACATAACAAAAATATAAAGCTTAGAAAGATATATCATAAATACATAGCCAGGTGGAAAACCTCTCATTAAAACATAACCAGGTGACAAACCTCTCATTAAAACATGACCAGGTAACAAATCTATCATAAAACATAACCAGGTGGCAAACCTCTCATTAAAATATAACCAGGTGACAAACCTCTCATAAAAATAACCAGGTAACAAAACTCTCATTAAAAAATAACCAGGTAACAAATCTCTCATAAAACATAACCAGGTGGCAAACCTCTCATAAAACATAACCAGGTGACAAACCTATTAAACATAAAAAAGTCATAATAAAGGTTTGCATACTTACATTAAGCCCGAAAGTCCTACAACTCACAGACTTACCACTGACAAACCTGTGACAAACAGGCTAGCTTCGTACAATTTTCTGACAAACTGATCACTAACAGATATAAGCATACGACAAACTTATCACAAACAGACTCAGCCTTCTAGCAAACCTATCACAATCAAATCAGATCCTCGATGAACCTCTTATAAACAAACTTAACTCTCTCATAAAACTACCACAAACAAATCTAACTATCAGATAAATCTATCACAAACAACAAATCTATCAGAAACGAAATATTCTAATTAAAGTATAATTCTTTCTTTCATTATTCTTTCTTTCTCTCTCTCCTTCTTTCTTTTTTTTCCCCAGTTTATATCCCACCGCCAACATTGAAGCCTCATGTCACCCTGACATTGTAGCACATTTACGATTTTTCATGATTGAATCATCTCCCATTCATATTTGTACATCATCTACGACGAAATCATCTTCACTGAAACATCTGACACATTTATTGTTGTTATACATACCAATTTTTTTGTTTAGTTGCAATTTTATATCGTCTTGCGTTACGATTTCCATTTTCACAACATTTTGCAGTAATATTTTTATTATGTCAAACGCTCAGTCAAGATGCTCTTAAAAAAAAAAGTACAGAATAACATCGTTATAACAAATCTATAACACAACTTTCTAACATGTCTATAACAAAAACTTCTAACAAATATATAACAAGATGCCTTATGACAAATTCATTACTTAATATTCATGATTAAATATTCTTTGTATGAAATACTAATTGGCAAGTGTTTAGCACATTTCTCTTCCTCTTCAGAAACGACTGCTGACAAAATTGTATTTAGCTATCAGTCTGACAAAAATCTGGCATACATAACAATAATCAACCAATAGCAGAACCACATTGGTTTTCACAAATAAAATGTCAACTCTAAATATGTGATACAGAAAGCGATTTACGAGCACATATATCATATGGTTAAAAATGAAACGCGGACATGAGAGATGGAGAATGATATACATATAACATATAAGCTAGTGGTATTTTAAGTTAAATTTCAAATAACAATTTTTAAAACGAAGTTTTATATATGTTACAGCGTGGTGAGTGTTGTCTATTTATTTATTTATTTGTGTAATTCGCCCGCCGTGATGTGACGCGGATCAATGTGGGATAATGATTTCTGACTGGGTTATCTATCATGCGTGCTGCAGAATTGATTGATTAATTGAGATTGTTGATTCTGATTCTACATTAAATAAAATTAATAATTTTCTTTAACAAAGAACAGGAGAGAAGGTGCTAGTCGATCTACAACCGGTAGGCGGGGCCAGCGACCCATATCCGAGAAAGATCCGTTTTCACACAACGGGGCATGGAGAAAAAGCATATGGCACAACAGATAGACAATGATAGCCGTTATGCTTCCGGTAACCGTAGCTGATGATTCTGAAGATATACGACACTACCTGCTTGAGAATATGAGTCTTGCTATATATAACTCCATGACTAGTATGACTTGAACCTAATGCATAATTTTACGCTTTGCACGAGCACTTAACACAGACTCATAGTTTAATGAAATATTAAGCGCGTACGCATAGTTTTATGAAATATCTAAACGAGGTCTAAAAACATATCTTTCAAATATCTAAAATAGACAAATTTGAATAAACTACCTTAAATTATTGCGGACTTATAGTTTTATTAAAAGTTTTTCCATGAACTTAGATTCATGAAATATCTAATGCTACTCATAGTTTCATTAAATATCTAATGCGGACTCATAGTTTCATGAAATATCTAATGCGGACTCATAGTTTTATGAAATATCTAATGCGGACTCATAATTTTATGAAATATTTAATGCGGACTCATAGTTTCATGAAATATCTAATGCGGACTTATAGTTTTATGAAATATCTAATGCGGACTTATAGTATTATGAAATATCTAATGCCGACTCATAGTTTTATGAAATATCTAATGCGGACTTATAGTTTTATGAAATATCTAATGCGGACTTATAGTTTTATGAAATATCTAATGCGGACTCATAGTTTTATGAAATATCTAATGCGGACTCATAGTTTTATGAAATATCTAATGCGGACTCATAGTTTTATGAAATATCTAATGCGGACTTATAGTTTTATGAAATATCTAATGCGGACTTATAGTTTTATGAAATATCTAATGCGGACTTATAGTATGAAATATCTAATGCGGACTTATAGTATGAAATATCTAATGCGGACTCATAGTTTTATGAAATATCTAATGCGGACTCATAGTTTTATGAAATATCTAATGCGGACTTATAGTATGAAATATCTAATGCGGACTTATAGTATGAAATATCTGACGTGAACTACACAAATAAAAAAAAATTAGAAATGTATGTACCTATTGTATTAGGTTACTTATTCTGTATTCACACAATCGCTTCCTAGCATTCCAGACAGACTCATAGGTGCTAGTAATTCTGAACAGTGTGATGCGAAGTTGTGTTTGTCTTTTTTTAGTCTGTTATCTGTACACCTGCCTATATAATTTTACTGTTCTTACAACCACCTCATCCTCTCACATACCACATTACTTCAATCACCTCGTCCTCTCACATACCACACTACTTCAATCACCTCATCCTCTCACATACCACATTACTTCAATCACCTCGTCCTCTCACATACCACACTACTTCAATCACCTCATCCTCTCACATACCACATTACTTCAATCACCTCATCCTCTCACATACCACATTACTTCAATCACCTCATCCTCTCATATACCACATTACTTCAATCACCTCATCCTCTCACATACCAAATTACTTCAATCACCTCATCCTCTCACATACCACATTACTTCAATCACCTCATCCTCTCGCATACCACATTACCTCAATCACCTCATCCTCTCGCATACCACATTACCTCAATCACCTCATCCTCTCACCTACCACATTACCAAAGTCACGTAACTCCCTCAATGATTCAATCCCTCAACCATCCCACCCTCTCAATTATTTTCTTTCTTTCTTTCACGCCCTCCTGTTAATCACTTCCTCCCCAATCAGATTCCTACAGCAAATTCGTGCAACTTGTCAAAACCTAGGTGACCGTTGATATACACTCAATAGAGGGTCCATTTAAGGAGAGCCTACTCCAATGTTAAGATCTATTTATTCACAATTTGCGCTTATGATATGGCTACAGTAACAGGAGATAGTGAACGATTTCAGTAACAGGAGATAATGAACGATTTCAGTAACAGGAGATAATGAACGATTTCAGTAACAGGAGATAATGAACGATTTCAGTAACAGGAGATAGTGAACGATTTCAGTAACAGGAGATAGTGAACGATTTCAGTAACAGGTGATAATGAACGATTTCAGTAACAGGAGATAGTGAACGATTTCAGTAACAGGAGATAGTGAACGATTTCAGTAACAGGTGATAATGAACGATTTCAGTAACAGGAGATAGTGAACGATTTCAGTAACAGGAGATAGTGAACGATTTCAGTAACATGAGATAGTGAACGATTTCAGTAACAGGAGATAGTGAACGATTTCAGTAACAGGAGATAGTGAACGATTTCAGTAACATGAGATATTGACAGGTGTCAGTTGAGAAGATGTTGATGAAATATGCCAGAAACATTATCATCGGCGCATAGTCACACCGAAGACGTACTTTGGAGCAATACCAGCCTGTGAGAGCGTGCTACGTCCTGTTCAGTAGGTGCACAGATTACTCGAATGTACTTTTCTTAAATCAAATAACGAACTCTGCACTATTTCTCAGTTTGTTCTAATCTCTGAACACTTTAGTTAGTCCATAGTACCGTTACATGAGAGAAATGCACAAATCATCATCAAAATTAGCAAATCAGCAAAAACCATGCACAAAGGAAAAAAAATAACACCCAAAGTATAATGAGAGGAAAGGTTACCTCCAACTATCAATGAGAGATGAAGTTATTATATTTCACCCCCGCACTGACCACAACAGAATGAGAAACCACATGTTCACTAAACTCAAAATAGGAACTAGACCAGTCTATGCCTCTGTACGCTGGATGGCATGACAACAAAACACGTTCTACAGGACTGCCCCCAGTACACAGACCTGAGAAGGACAACGTGGTCCACACCCACCTCTCTGGAAGAGAAACTCTACGGGGGCAAACCGAACCACTGAAACAGACAGCTGCCTTCATAAGAGAGTCTGGAATCCTATTCTGAATGAGCCATGATCGCAGAAGAAGAAGAAGAAGAAGAAAGAAGAAACGAGAGAAATGCCAGGTCAGTAGAGCTGAGACAGGCAACACCAGGAAGGGAAGTCGCTGAATTATTTAGCATCAAAGAATGTGGTTTAAAAGCCGCGCAGAGAAAACACTTCACGCCAGAGAAACATACTCTCTGTTACATTTATTATGTCGGTGTTGCAATAAAAACAAAAGTGTAAGCATGTTTACCTACATGTCGGCACTAAAATACATGCAACATTCGCACTATAACGTTGTGTAAGTACTTTTACCTACAAATCTATACTAAAAACAGGGTACTAATACCTTTACCTATACATCATATCGACACCAAAATCAGAGAACCAATACCTTTATTTTTATATATACACATACAGTATCGATACTAAAGATAGAGCACTAGTACATTAACTTATATATCATATGGATACTAAAGATAGAGCACTAACACATTAACTTATATATCATATGGATACTAAAGATAGAGCACTAACACATTAACTTATATATCATATGGATACTAAAGATAGAGCACTAACACATTAACTTATATATCATATGGATACTAAAGATAGAGCACTAACACATTAACTTATATATCATATGGATACTAAAGATAGAGCACTAACACATTAACTTATATATCATATGGATACTAAAGATAGAGCACTAACACATTAACTTATATATCATATGGATCTAAAAAGACAGAGCACTAATACCTTTTCTTTTCGGTACAAAAAGGAAGAATTGTAACTGTTTCCCTACATGTGCCAGAGAGTGGTAACTACACGCCTCGCACCAGCCTCCGTATGTCCTCGTTGAATATCAACGTCCTAGAGACAACAGAAAGCGACAATGTAGACCACATCTTGCAGTCTTGTAAATGAGCTTTCTGGGGACGTGATTTTTCTGACTCCAATATTGGAGATCTTTCCACATCGATGAGATGACAGGTATAAAAAGACCCGAAGCTGATTTTATTAAAAGTATTCAACTGGGAATCCTTTTCTTCCTCGTTAGTCTTTAAGGAAAGACTTATGAAGTCATAAGGAAAGACTTATGAAGTCATAAGGAAAGACTTATGAAGTCATAAGGAAAAACTTATGAAGTCATAAGGAAAGACTTATGAAGTATTTGCGAATCAAATCATGAAGTTTTGCCATCTAGCCAAAGTGTCAGCCGCCTTAGCTGAATGTGTGTGTGCCAGAATGTCCCTCTCTCCTAATTGTAAAGGGGACAGCATTTGTTTTATATATATATATATATATATATATATATATATATATATATATATATATATATATATATATATATATATAGACTGATACTGAATATGTATAAATATATATATGATTTTTCACAAAAGAACCAAATTGTACTTTTATGTTTTGCCATTCTTTACAAATTCCATGTTTTTCCAAACTTGCTCTAAATTAGAGCGTTTCCAGTATTGTTTGCACATCCTCAATGATTTCTTATATTTTCCGCTCTTTTGTCTTTATCTACAAATTCCTCTACATTTCCTTATATTCCCTTTTCATTCAGAGTCCATTTTAAAGTTATTTGTGGGCCATCATCACTGCACTCTGAACATGTCCAGAGGTGCTCAGATCCCCTCCTCAGCAAGTCCTGCAGTGTCCAGCGACTGGCGACTACAGTTCTGTGTTGGTTGATCATCATCATCATCATCGAGTGCCTTCTCCGCAACGAAGGTTGGCTACCATGGATCGCCATTCTACTCTGTTTCTTGCCTTGATGGTGCAGGCTGTCATAGATTGACTTGTCCATCTTTTGATGTTACTCGTCCATGTTAGTCTTGGTCTGCCTCTGCCACTTTTACCTTGTGTTTTCCCTTCCAATATTACTTTTAGTAGGCTGTTGTGTCTTTTAACATGCCCCAAAAATTTCATTTGTCTTGTCTTAATTGTATTTAGTAGTTCTCTTTTTATTTTCAATTGATTTAAAACTTCATCGTTTGTTTTCTTTTCTTTCCACCCAATTCTACATATTCTTCTATAAATCCACATTTCAAAGGCTTCAATTTTCTGTTCTGTTTTCTTGTCTAATGTCCGTGTTTCTGCACTATACAGGAATATTGAGAAAATGTAACATTTTGCCATTCTTAGTTTCAGCCCTGCTGATATTTGTTTTGTTGTTAGTATATTTTTCATGGCATTAAAATTATTTTTTGCCATACCTATTCTTTTGTTTATTTCAATTTTACATTTTCCATCATTGGTTATAGTATGTCCCAGGTAGTTGTAGCTCTGGACTGTCTGCAGATGTATTCTCTCAACTGTGATATTTAATTGTAGGTCTTGAGAATTTTCTTTGTTTATGATCATAGTTTTAGTCTTTTTGATATTCATTTCTAGTCCATATTTTTTGCTTGTTATGTTTATCACATTAAGCAATTGTTGTAGGTCTTTAGGATTTTCTGCTAGTAGAACAGTATCATCAGCATATCTTAGGTTATTGATTATCTTTCCATTAATGTTTAGGCCTGGCATCTCTGTGATGTTTTTAAAGATTTGCTCAGTGTATAGATTGAACAAGCTTGGTGATAGGATGCATCCTTGTCTTACTCCTCTTTTTATGTCCATGGGTGTAGAGTTCTCTTGTTATATTTTATTATTGCTGTTTGCTCCCAGTACAAATTACATATTAGTCGTATGTCTGTGTCGTCTAGATTTATATCCTTTAGGCAGTCTATAAGTTCAGTATATAAGGTTGATAAGTCTTCTTATACGCCCACTAAGTTTATATCCTTTATTTATATCCTTTATTTATATCCTTTATTTATATCCTTTATTTATATCCTTTATTTATATCCTTTATTTATATCCTTTATTTATATCCTTTATTTATATCCTTTATTTATATCCTTTATTTATATCCTTTATTTATATCCTTTATTTATATCCTTTATTTATATCCTTTATTTATATCCTTTATTTATATCCTTTAGGCAGTCTATAAGTTCAGTATATAAGGTTGATAAGTCTTCTTATACGCCCACTAAGTTTATATCCTTTATTTATATCCTTTATTTATATCCTTTATTTATATCCTTTATTTATATCCTTTATTTATATCCTTTATTTATATCCTTTATTTATATCCTTTAGGCAGTCTATAAGTTCAGTATATAAGGTTGATAAGTCTTCTTATACGCCCACTAAGTTTATATCCTTTATTTATATCCTTTATTTATATCCTTTATTTATATCCTTTATTTATATCCTTTAGGCAGTCTATAAGTTCAGTATATAAGGTTGATAAGTCTTCTTATACGCCCACTAAGTTTATATCCTTTATTTATATCCTTTATTTATATCCTTTATTTATATCCTTTATTTATATCCTTTATTTATATCCTTTATTTATATCCTTTATTTATATCCTTTAGGCAGTCTATAAGTTCAGTATATAAGGTTGATAAGTCTTCTTATACGCCCACTAAGTTTATATCCTTTATTTATATCCTTTATTTATATCCTTTATTTATATCCTTTATTTATATCCTTTAGACAGTCTATAAGTTCAGTATATAAGGTTGATAAGTCTTCTTATACGCCCACTAAGTTTCTCATTTCTTCAGAGTCCATTATATTATGCTCTTTCAACATATATTCCTCTTATTCCTCTATCCTCCTTGTTTCCTTTATTCCTCTCGATTCTTCTATTCTCCTGAATCTTTTCTTTGCGTTCATTATATTCCCCCTTCTCCTCAGCGTCGTCTTCTTTTACTTCTTCTGTTTCTTCTTTCTATCTACTCCCTGGCCACGAGTCTTCAAGAAACACTTGCCACGCCTTCACTCCATTCTCTAAAGATTGATCCAAGCCTTCTCTATTCATCTCATCTTTGCCTCAGCCATTCTTCTCTAAGAATATTTTGCCCTTCCCCGTTTGTATACTGGGAGCCGCCGATAGCTCAGTGGCTAATGAAGTTTCCAGGTTCACCCAGCCTTAAATGGGTACCGGTTTTTTTTCTGGGAAAGTAAAGTGGCACGGGCGTAATACCGACCACATTACCCCAAAAATCATGTGCCGAAAGTTTATAAAAATTATGCTCACTAACACCAATTTCCCTAACGCCACTTGGCGTGACGGGGCTCTTTAATTTACTTTTTATTTTTTTTATTTTTATACTACTATGGTTACTACTCTCACCTAATAATTGTGTTTTCGATATTTTTGTTTGTGCAACGACATAACTGCTTTGCAATCTATATAAATATTTGGGTATAATTTATATTTTAATTAAACATGTTAGACTAATTTTATACTATACAAGTACAATTTAAGTAACATAATGAGACATAGAACAGGCCTATCTTGGTAAACACCATAGAATATTACTAATTCTATTCGAGTATTTTTTTGAGATTTTAAATCTCTGTTTTTATCTTTTGTGCATAGGAAACCCTAAAGCACCAAGACTGGTTAAAGGTAAACCAGCAGACAAAATACCCCATGTATAAATAGAAATGTTTACTGTATAAATCGTAATTTATATGCTTGTATATAAATATGTGTTTGCTGCTAGTTCAGTATACAAAAAAAAAAAAAAAAAAAAAAAAACAAAGGAAACACACCGGGAACAATTCGAAGACAGAATGTGCTTGCAAAAGTCGGAGCGAAAACAACAAAGCTGGTAATGGAGTGAGTCATTCTTTCAACAGAAAGATCTCTGACGTGTTATCAAGGATGATAATTCATACAAAATATTCTGCAAATGTCAATTTGGGTACAAATAACGTGACGGTAAAATCAGTTAATGCATATTTGAAGTTTCTTAATCTAAAGTATAGGTCGCTAACTTTGCTAATGCCTTACAAACCTTAGTGAGCTATATACTCGTAAGCCGGGAGTAATCGTTTAGTTATTCGTATATCGGGAGTAATATAATATAGTTACTCGTATACCGGTGGTTAGAGTGTAATTACTCGTATACCGGGAGTAATTATTTAGTTATTCGTATATCGGGAGTAATATAATATAGTTACTCGTGTACCGGTGGTTAGAGTGTAATTACTCGTATACCGGGAGAAAGTGTTTAGTTATTTGTATATCCGGAGTAATATAATATAGTTACTCGTATACCGGGGGCTACAGTGTAGTTACTCGTATACCGGGAGTAATTATTTAGTTATTCGTATATCGGGAGTAATATAATATAGTTACTCGTATACCGGGGGTTACAGTGTAGTTACTCGTATACCGGGAGCAATGATTTAGTTATTCGTATATCGGGAGTAATATAATATGCGATATACTCGTATACCGGGGATAATTGTTTAGTTATTCGTATATCGGGGATTACAGTGGCGAATGAGACACTAAGGATCTTCTATCGTTCAGGTTAAAGTGTAATTCAGCACCCCCCACACCCCCCCCCCGCCCCGAAAAAGACTCTTTGAATATAAAATGAACGATTTAGGTCCAGTAAAAAAAAAATATTGGAGTCTGAACGATGGTACGAAACGGCACATTCCCGCAAATCTTAAAGCCAATATTCTAGGGAGGTGGTTCTAGCATATGTCACAACATAGAAATATAACATTATTGGCTTTGTTGACTTATGTGTTCGTGGTATGTTGATGGATTTGCTTTTACGAAAAAAATATTTCCAAGATTCTGTACTACTTCTCCTACTGTACTGACAATGAAAACATAATCTTCACACCACGTTTAAGTAAATTTATATATATATATATATATATATATATATATATATATATATATATATATATATATATATATATATATATATATATATATATATATATATATATAAACTACAATTTCTCCTAATCGATTTGAATGCACTAAAAAAATTGATCAAATGCAGACTGTATTTATGAAATGCACAATAATGTAAGATAACTTAAATATTAATGACATACAGACGCAATACGGAGGAAATAGAGTAATCAAAATTTTGGCCAGCACGCGAAAAAAAAAAATGTGGTCACACAATATCCTGGTTCAACATTGCCAGGAAGGAACAGATGTGCTGGTGTGGTTTGAAAATAATCGGCAGTTTGGCTTGACAATGACATTGGCGTTGGACAGAGAAAACGAAAACGAAGAACGGATAAAGGACGAATGACATATTTAAAAAAAATAATTGAGCACCATAACCAATTCTGCTGCAGAGAAAATAAGTTTTAAACGACGAGTGCGTGTGAGTTCAATCTACAAAATGTAGAATTATAAGCAAATGTAGAACAATTCGATATTATCATAAATAATCATTAACAGTAAATGTGATGAAATGATAAACGTATTCTGTCAGTGCTTTCATGACGTGTATAGGGTATCATAAAGATAGTCAGAGATAGAGGGAGAGAGAGAGAGAGAGAGAGAGAGAGAGAGAGAGCTTCAGACAAATCCAATGTCTTTATTCTGTCTTAAGAAAAAAACAAAAACAATCCAATTCTTGATTCCATATTTATTTGTGATAAAATTGTAAATTATTTCCTCAGACTCATTTCCCAATTCTTTGTTCGCTCTTCACATTTATTCCAAAGGAATTCTTGATTTCTTTTTTTTTTTTTTAGATTTATTTTCAATTCAATTCTTGATTCTTTCTCTATGTTTATGTTCGATCTAATAATCGATTCTTTCTCTATGTTTATGTTCGATCTAATAATCGATTCTTTCTCTATGTTTATGTTCGACCTAATAATCGATTCTTTCTCTATGTTTATGTTCGATCTAATAATCGATTCTTTCTCCATATTTATGTTCAATCTAATAATCGATTCTTTCTCCATATTTATGTTCAATCTAAAAATCGATTCTTTCTCCATATTTATGTTCAATCTAATAATCGATTCTTTCTCCATATTTATGTTCAATCTAATAATCGATTCTTTCTCCATATTTATGTTCAATCTAATAATCGATTCTTTCTCCATAGTTATGTTCAATCTAAAAATCGATTCTTTCTCCATATTTATGTTCGATCTAATAATCGATTCTTTCTCCATATTTATGTTCAATCTAAAAATCGATTCTTTCTCCATATTTATGTTCAATCTAATAATCGATTCTTTCTCCATATTTATGTTCAATCTAAAAATCGATTCTTTCTCCATATTTATGTTCGATCTAATAATCGATTCTTTCTCCATATTTATGTTCAATCTAAAATCGATTCTTTCTCCATATTTATGTTCGATCTTGATGACTGAACCATCTAAGTCAAGATAACTCAACATGTGTATGCCAAAAGGTCTATTGTGAGTCTTTTCATTTCGCTTTCTTGCCGTTTCTGCGCTATCTCTTGAAAGAAGAATATAGTAATAATCAAAGTGAATGGAAAAGAATAGCTAGCGATGACCACTGAGATGAAAGTTAAGTTTAAACGAAGCAGATAATTGGTTACATTTGTAAACAATATATATATATATAAGGAAACCATTTAAATATAAACAGTGATATATGCTAACAGTTTGCATGATTGAATGTTGGGTACACACACACACATACACACGCACACACAAGGTAAATAAAACGGCGCATTAATACATTATAACAAAAAGTAGAGCATTTTTAAGAGCATGTGATCAGAACATAGAGTTGCTGGTAAGTAACATAACATGACTTCCACCATCCTTGCAATTTGATAGTATTCTCTAGTTTCTATGACGGCATTCTCTAGTTTCTATGACGGTATTCTCTAGTTTGTATGACGGCATTCTCTATCTTCTATGGCGGTATTCTCTAGTTTGTATGACGGCATTCTCTATCTTCTATGACGGTATTCTCTAGTTTCTATGACGGTATTCTCTAGTTTCTATGAGGGTATTCTCTAGTTTCTATCACGGCATTCTTTAGTTTCTATGACGGCGTTCTTTAGTTTGTATGACGGCGTTCTCTAGTTTCTATGAGGGTATTCTCTAGTTTCTATGAGGGTATTCTCTGGTTTCTATGAGGGTATTCTCTAGTTTCTATGACGGCATTCTCTAGTTTCTATGAGGGTATTCTCTAGTTTCTATGAGGGTATTCTCTAGTATCTATCACGGTATTCTCTAGTTTCTATCACGGCCTTCCTCAGTTTTTATCACGGCATTCTATAGTTTCTATGGTAACAGAAAAAAAGTTATCTAAAACAGAGATATTCGAATTCTACTTAAAGGGAATGGAATAATAATTTTTTAAAAAATAAATAAATAAAATTACAGGGGTTCATTTAAAGAGTTTGGTTCCAAGACATCAAGCAGCGTATAAAAGCGGTCTGAGACTCATAGTTGATTAAGAAAGCCGGATGCGTCAGGCCTAGTAGTGTATATAGCAACTCGCCGTAAATCACGTCACATCAACGACCACTGAATGGCCTCTAAGCGAAGGATGATGAATTAGAGTAGTTATCGGCTTATCTCATAAAGGATTCTTTTTTTTTCTTATTTTTTTTTTAATAGCATGTGCTATTTTTTTTCGGAGAATAATCAACGATTTATTAAAAAGAAGTATTGCAAAAAAAAAAAAAGAAAGAAACTAAGAATAAATCTTTAGTTATTTTAGTAAAAAATACACCCACTGTATATAACTATTTAGTGACGTGACAAAAGTGTTAACACCATACAGTAGGGGGACGCAGTATTTGGAGATTTGTATGTGAAATAACACATATCCTCGTTGTTGTTACCTATCTATCTCAACTATCTCATCTATTTCATAGAGTTAAGCAATTTAAAACAAAAACCAGATCAAGTACCCCAGGACACTAACCAACCTTACATAATTAGGGAGGCCGAAGTGTTACTGCTTCTCTACGCCAATTCTCCGAAAAAAAAGAGGAAACCAGCGAACAAATTCAGCAAGTAGTCCCATTTGATGTAGTCTGAGTCTTATCGATCTATCGTTCCTTCGCCTGAACTTTATTTATACCTGCAATGTCGTTCTTCTTCTTTACTTTCTCATTTGTCTTTCAGCGTCGAGGGGAGATATAATATGCGGTATTTGGCTCTTCTGTTGGCTTCTCCTGCTGTTAAGTTTCCTATGGTTTCTAATATCCTAGCAATCCATTGTTTTTTCCGCGTCGAACTTCGAGTCTTGTATTCTCGCAATGTTTATTAATTAAAGGCAATTTATGTTTTGGTATTACTGTCTTATCACGTGGCCAAACCATTTTATCTATTATTTCTCTATGTATTCTGTGATGGAAATTATTCCTAGCTTTTTTTTTCAGTTCTTAACTTCTAATCTTTTCTCTCAGATTATTTCCTGGCATGTGTCTAGCAATGTCGTTTGTTGTATATATTGTTACTATTTGTGTTGTTCTTGCAGTGACCCGCATAGTTGTGCCAGTAGCGTTGTCTCTATGGGCCAGTAGTTCTCCTCAGTCTATTATCTTCTGTAAAGTTTGAAGTATGTGTTCAGCAATTTGAGAACCTCTTATTTCAATATTGCGAGCAAAATTTATGAAGACACGCCTCGTTTTAGTGACGTTCATTTTATTGCTGTTTGCAGAGATATCCTACAAAGCGTTCGTCGTTTTAATTATTAATTTATTGACATGGGAGACAATTAATAGCTACACTATGATTTCTAAGTGTCTCACTTTGCTTCTGCTTTCCAATCTCATTTTTTTTTCTTTTTGGATTTCAGCGTCGAAGAGTTTGTCGTCTCTGGCTTCTTCTTTTAACTTCCCTCTTGTTATGTTTTATAGTGTTTATAATATTTAATTTACTTTCTGCGTCGGCGCGTTTGTTAACGACAGGTCGTGTCACACTTAATTATTTCTGTCTTATTACGTGGTAATACCGTGGTGTCATCATTTCAGTGAAAGAAATAATTCATCTTTATCGTGTGTCGTTTTGCTCATAGAAGCTTAGCTACCATGGACTGCTATGTGCGCGTGGCCGTGCGGCTAACCCACTATTTCGCTGGCTGAAAAGCCGGCGTACCGTGTTCGAAGTCCGCGGTAGACAGAAATGACTTTTTCTAACTGGGATGAAATAAAAATCCTGAGTCTCACACGTCGTGACGACTGCTCGACCAAGCGGCCTTTATCCCGCTGGTTCTATCGTGAGCCTCCCGAGATACACCAGCAATGATACTAAGTGTCGTAAAGATAGTTAGCCTCGATGATACACTCTGTTATACGTTATCGGTCCACCTTAGTCTCTGATTGTCTCCCTACTTCCATTATCTTTCCTCTCTGTCCAAACCAATTCTACCGATCTTCATTGTTCTTTCGAGCCGAAAGCGGCACATAGGGACATACATTCTAGACCCGACGACCCCCGCTATCAAGTGTCAGACCCTGCATAATTCTACCACATCTAACAAAATTTGCCAAGTCTCTGATGTCTAATTAAAAAAAAAAAAAACTAGAACTAGCTTGGAGTAAGAATGGAGATAGAAGCAGCAACGGTGGCGATAGCATGGCTGGTTACACAGAACGTGGATCACTCAGTGGACTGACTCATAAAGTGTGCCACAGAAGATTGACAGACATTGTCTGCGGCAGCAGTGGATGCAACTCTTGGATATCTCTAGAGTGAGCACGTTAACCAGGGTGTTCTGTCTCAGTTCTTTTCTATACGCAAAATTATTTTAATCTTAATATACTACATTACTGTTCTATACGCAAAATTGTTTTAATCTTAATATACTACATTACTCTTTTATATGCAAAATTATCCTAATCTCAATATGCTACTTTATGCTTTCAATATGCTGCATCCAAAAGGGTTTGTGGCCATCAAACTACCACCTACTCTTCACAAAACCATGAAATGAAAGTTTATTTCTAACTTTACTTTTAGATGTTGGTAAATTAGAATATACTCATTCCCATCTGGTGCTATTAGTGCCAAACATGATCACTCAAAAATATACATAACAGGAAGATATAGAGAGAGGATCACATAGAGGTGAGCTGTTTAAAAAGCACTTGGAGCGACCAGAAATGTCATAATTATCAAATGAAGGAGAGAGAGAGAGAGAGAGAGAGAGAGAGAGAGATTAGACATTGAATCAATTCTAAACTACACACAGAGAGAGAATAGACATTGAATCAATTCTAAACTACATACAGAGAGAGAATAGACATTGAATCAATTCTAAACTACATACAGAGAGAGAATAGACATTGAATCAATTCTAAACTACATACAGAGAGAGATTAGACATTGAGTCAATTCTAAACTACATACAGAGAGAGATTAGATGTTGAATCAATTCTAAACTATATACAGAGAGAGATTAGACATTGAATCAATTATAAACTACATACAGAGACAACAAATGAAACGTTGAATCAATTCTAAACTACATACAGAGAGAGATTAGACATTGAATCAATTATAAACTCATACAGAGAGAGATTAGACATTGAATCAATTCTAAACTACATACAGAGAGAGATTAGACATTGAATCAATTCTAAACTACATACAGAGAGAGATTAGACATTGAATCAATTCTAAACTACATACAGAGAGAGATTAGACATTGAATCAATTCTAAACTACATACAGAGAGAGATTAGACATTGAATCAATTCTAAACTACATACAGAGAGAGATTAGACATTGAATCAATTCTAAACTACATACAGAGAGAGATTAGACATTGAATCAATTCTAAACTACATACAGAGAGAGATTAGACATTGAATCAATTCTAAACTACATACAGAGAGAGATTAGACATTGAATCAATTCTAAACTACATACAGAGAGAGATTAGACATTGAATCAATTCTAAACTACATACAGAGACAACAAATGAAACGGTTTGCTGATCTGGGAAGAATGCCAAGAGATCCTATAGCAAACAATATGTACATTATAGTGATGAGATTGGGGAACAGTACGAGATATACCTAAAATAAGATGGACTGACAACATCTAAGAAACGCTAAAACGACATCAACTGACAATGGTTGAGGCTGCCAGAAGGTTGAGAAGCAGAACTCCATCGACATCCGTACATGAGGAAATGAAGAGAAAGGAACAACAAAGAAGTGAGAACTTAAAACAGGAAAAAGATGTAGGTCTAATCAGAATTGTCTTTTTACGCAGGACCACCCTAAGTAATTCACTCGTAATTGATTAAAAAACTATTTGATATACGACACAAGAGCTTCGGGTAGCAAAGTAGTTAGTGAGTTATCTACTGAGGAAAAGAGATTAGGTTCGATAGGATTCTAGGTTCACGTTTTGTTAATGGATAACTAATTTTATTCCTGGAGATAATTATGGCACAGGCATAGTACTGTCCACTTGACCCAAAAAAATGTGACGATGTTGTAAACAAAACAATGAGCAATTACTCTATATTTCCTCATATGCCAGGTGGCTCGACAACGCTAATTGTTCTTCCCTTTTACACGTGATGAGTCTAACCTAATTTTCTTTGGCATCTACTCTTATTTGCCTTCTTGTTGAAATAGTAATCAGTTATTCTTCCTCTTGGATACTATTTGCTGCTAAGTGGGGTGGTGTCTCTCTTAATTTCTTCCCACCCCCACCTCCTTCCTCCCTCCCCCAAACCTCTTAGTTCACTCCAGGAAATAACTTTTCCTTAAAAAAAAAAAAGCAACAGAAAACTAATTAAAAATAAAATATTTAAAAAAAAAACAGTATCCTGAACTAATGGCCAGTTTTAATTAAATTTTTAAACTTAACTTTTCTTATAGCTTCAAACAGCCAACCTGACATGTGTATCATTATTATAAATAAATAAATAAAAAAAAAACAGAAATATGTTTTGAGCTGAAATATTTCTCTCTTGCTCTCCTCCCTCTTTCTCTCTCTCTCTCTTTCTCTCCATCTACCTCACTCCAGCCCTAATCTACTTTTCTGTAACTATATTGCCATCACCGCAAACTATTATTGTTCTCGTTTTAGTGGACATTATGCTTCTATTATAGTGTATTGCAAAATTTATAAACTATGCTCATATGTGTTGCAATTTGCACAGACTAACGTATAACATAATGGTGCTGTAATTAGTTATGAAGTTTAAGATGGGACATATCATCGTTATCAAGTACCGGGCCTGCTGGCGTAGGAGATCATGTCTCTCCACAACTTTCGATCTTGGCAGCTATTTATCATTTCTGTTGTTGACCTTCTGCCAAGCATTCTCTTAAGCTGTCTGTTATTTTTTTCTCTTTGCTTCCCTCTATCTCTTCGTCCCTCAATTTTTCCAGTTGTTACAATATATTCCAGTTGTTCTCTTCTCATTACATGGCCAAAAAATGATGATTGTTTCTTCCTAATATTGGAAATTAGCTCTCTTTTTGCTTTGACCTCTCTCAGAACATCTTCATTACTCTTTTTAGCTGTCCATGGTACTCACAATATTCTTCTGTAAAACCACATTTCTACAGACTCCAGTAATTTTCTTGTCTGTTGTCCTATTGTCCATGATTCGCATCCATATGTTAAGACTGGCTCTACGTAACATTTAAGAACTCTTTTTCTTGTTTCTATTGTCAAAAATGGATTGCATAGTATGTTCCTCATTTTTTGGAAAGCTGCTTTAGCCTGAGCCATTCTGCATCTCACCTCTTTTGTACATCTTCTGTCTGAGGTTAACAAAGTTCCCAAATATTTAAATTCATTTACCTGTTTTAATATTGTTCCACTTGTCTTTATTTTGCACTGAGGTGATGTCTTTTTCTTTGTTGTTACCATTACCTCTGTCTTTTTGCTATTAAGGCTGAGTCCTTTATTTTTGCTTTCTTTCACTATAATGTCTAACATTTCTTGTAACTCATTTTCACTCTTAGCGATTAAGACTGTATCATCAGCATACCTTCGATTATTTAGATTATGACCTCCAATTGTTATTCCAGGCATGCCCCTTATGGATCTTAAAATAATCTCACTATAAATATTAAACAAATCTGGTGACAGCACACAACCTTGTCTAACACCCTGTTTCATTTGTTGAAACATTCCCAGTTGGTTTCCAGTTCTTATGGCCGCTGTTTGTTGCCAGTGCATGTTCTTTATTATTCTTAGATCTTTGCTGTCTACGTTAATGCTTTCTAAAATTTTGATTATTTCTTGGTGCTTTACTTTGTCAAATGCCTTGGTGTAATCTATGAAACATAGGTATAGATCTGTTTTCACCTCTATTGCTATTTCTACTAAAGATTTTATGATATAAATGGCATTGCTATCTTTATTTTGCTTACAGTAGCTTGATGACGATCGGGTATCACCTGTAGCACATGATGTCCCCTAATGGGACATATAGAATGACTTAATACTGTGTGCTTCCTTTATCTGAATGTAGAGATAAATGGGGGCTTGGCAGCAAAAGTAACAGTTAGATAATGTGATGAAGTTGTTACAAGATAGACAAGACTAGTCTAAACAAACCAGCTTGTTACAATTTAGACAAGACTAGTCCAAATAATCCAGCTTGTTACAAGATAGACAAGACTAGTCCAAATAATCCAGCTTGTTACAATTTAGACAAAACTAGTCCAAATAATCCAGCTTGTTACATGATAGACAAGACTAGTTCAAATAATCCAGCTTGTTACAATTTAGACAAAACTAGTCCAAATAATCCAGCGTGTTACAAGATAGACAAGACTAGTCCAAATAATCCAGCTTGTTACAATTTAGACAAAACTAGTCCAAATAATCCAGCTTGTTACATGATAGACAAGACTAGTCTAAACAAACCAACTTGTTACAATTTAGACAAGACTAATCCAAAAAATCCAGCTTGTTACATGATAACAAGACCAGTCCAAATAATCCAGCTTGTTACAATTTAGACAAGACTAGCCCAAACAAACCAGCTTGTTACAAGATAGACAAGACTAGTCCAAATAATCCAGCTTGTTACAATTTAGACAAGCCTAGTCCAAATAATCCAGTTTGCTACAAGAAAGACAACACCAACCCAAATAATACTAGAAGAGAACCAGCAATCTGTAGCACAAACTATACTAAATTCATTTTGAACAAACTAGAATATAAACAATTGAAATTAGCTCAATTTGAACCAGTGTATAAACTAGTACAGAAACAGCTTGTATAAACTAGTACAGAACCAGCCTGTTTATACCAACAACAACAAAATAATGACAGCTTACATTTGGTCTAAAATAGATAAAATCGAATATGTTTGTACAAACAAGCTCAAAGCCAATCTATTCAAATTAGTGTATATCTGACAATCACTGCTTAATGTAAAACGAGCTTGTACACATGTACATCTGAAATGTACAACTAGTATAGAACTTGATAACCAGACTTATTAAAGCAAAATGGACTTGGCTTCTCTATGTAGAACGTAAACAAACAGCTTGTCCAAACTAAAAGGGAAATATAGATTAGTCTAGAACCAGACTGTCAAAAACTGGTACAATTTAGATGGGGATCAGTCTGTTCAAACTAGCATAGAACCGGTCAGTTTTAAGTAGAACTGAACACGTTTTTATAAACTACAATTAGACCTAAACCAGATTGTTCAAGCTAGAATGGAACCAGTCTGAATTACTTAAACTAGAAACAGTCTGTTGAAGCTATAACCAAACTAGAGACAAATAATAATAAATAAATATTATTAAATAGGGAAACTTCCGAGGCGATAATAGGGAATAATAGAAGGAAAAGGTATGTGTTAGCACTCGGAAAAATGACAAATAAACAACAACAGAAAAAAAACAAAGAACAATATATATAGTTCGATCCTGCTTCGGACCATATATTGTTCTTTGTTTTTTTTCTGTTGTTGTTTATTTGTCATTTTTTCCGAGTGCTAACACATACCTTTTCCTTCTATTATTCCCTATAACTGAACTAGCTTCCACGAACTATAACAAAACCAATCTGTTTAAAACATTATAGACCAACTGTCTACCCTTTTATAGAATCAAATGTATAAAACTAAAATCAAACCGGCCTTTATAAACTAGAATAGAACCAATTTTTATAAATTAGAGATTGGAACCGGTAAATATAGATAATAATTTAGAACCAGTCTGCAAAGAATGTAGCATCACCAGTGCGTGCAAATTGGAATCTTAACCGTCTTGTTGTACATTATAAACACAAGGGAGTGAAGTTACAGAAAGAGAAATGATCAGAAAGTTTCGTTATAGAAGCGCTTTCTAGAAAATGACGTTACATTAAGTGTTTGTGATCTGTCAGACATAAAAGCTCAAAATTGCAAGGTTATTGACAAAACAAACATTTGAAGAATAGTTAACTTATGCAGAAACAGTACAAATCGGAACAAACGGTTAGTAGCAATAATAATAATAGTAATAATAATAGTAATACAATAATAAAATTAATGATAATAAGTAATAACAATATTAATAATAATAAAATGCTAGCATACAACAATCTTTCGTTCATCGTGTCGCGTTGTCACTTTCAGAACGTTACATTCACCACAGCCCGTCCAAAAGAATCTGTCTCTAGTTAGACCTCTCACAGAACGTTACATTCACCACAGCCCGTCCAAAAGAATCTGTCTCTAGTTGGACCTCTCAAAGAACATTACATTCACAACAGCCCGTCCAAAAGAATCTGTCTCTAGTTGGACCTCTCAAAGAACATTACATTCATCATATCCAGTCAGAAAGAGTTTCTATCTTTTGCCAGGTCTCCCACCTTTTCTGTTATCTTCAAGGTCTCTTTGATGTCTTAAACTACCTTCTTGGTCTACCCCCATCGTTTGTACAAAACATATTTCTTTAGATAAATAACAGTGACACACTAGCACAGCTGGGATCTAAGCTTCTAATTCCCTTTGTGTTTGTGTCATAGTTAATAAATGTTAGACTTCTGAAAAGTTTGCAAACAAAAATTGTTCGACAGTGTTAAGTTTCTGGCTTTAGTTAATTTTTCCGTTGTTTAATTATTTATCTATTATTATTTTTGTGTGGCTCTTTTGTCTAATTTTTCCGTTGTTTAATTATTTATTTATTATAAATTTTGTGTGGCTCTTTTGTTGTCTTGATAAATCTGCATGGTTGTTGGCGAAGATCATATTCTTCTTTACAAGGTTCAGGAAAAGGTGGTCTTGCTTGAATGGAGATCATTTTAAGATCATTTCATGTCCAGATTTCTGCAGGCCAATTGTGTGACCAAAACTAGCAATAACGTTTAGATATTTATAAATGTGTGTTGTCCACTGTTTCCGATGAAGGCATATTAAGCTGAAATGGCGTTCCATTGTACTGTCCTTCTCCTACGTAAAGCTGAACCCAAATCTTTCTCCCCCTTTCGGCTTTTACAAATCAGAGGCAGTGAATTAACTGACAACAAACCCTTGAGAATATGTTTGACTCATTTCTACATAAGTTGCCAGGTCTGATGTTGAAGATTAGTGTAGTTTTGACAACTCTAAGGTTTTATTATGTTGCAACAGTCCAACGTGGCCACTTGTTGATGTGCACTACTTTTATTCAATGATGTATTCGTCCGCTTTATTTCCTCCTATGAAGAAAGTAAATAATGAACAAGAAAATAAAGTATATTTAATGTTCAGTAAAGATGTGTATAACTGAGAGCACATCGCTATCACCTGCAGCTGCATATTGTCCACTGACATCATCATCGAGTGCCGTCTTCGCAACAAAGGTTGGCTACCATGGAGCGTCATTCTGCTCTGTCTCTTGCTTTAATGGTGCAAGTTGTCATAGGCTGATTTGTCCATCTTTTGATGTTACTCGTCCATGTTAGTCTTGGTCTCCCTCTGCTTCTTTTACCTTGTATTTTTCCCTCCAGGATTACTTTTAGTAGGCTGTTGTGTCTTTTAACATGGCCCAAAAAATGCATTTGTCTTGTTTGAATTGTGCTTAATAGTTCTCTTTTCATTTTTAGTTGTTTTAAGACTTCATCATTTGTTTTCTTTTCCTTCCATCCAATTCTACCTATTCTTCTATATATCCACATTTCAAAGGCTTCAATTCTCTGTTCTGTTTTCTTGTCTAATGTCCATGTTTCTGCACCATATATGAATATTGAGAAGATGTAACATTTTGCTATTCTAAGTTTTAGCCTTGGTGTTATTTGTTTTGATGTTAGTATGTTCTTCATGGCATTAAAATTACTTTTTGGCATTCCTATTCTTTTGTTTATTTCAGTTTTACATTTTCCATCACTGGTTATAGTATGTCCAAGGTAGTTGTAGTTCTGAACTGTCTCCAGGTCTATTCCTTAAATTTTGATATCCACTTGTGGGTTTTGAGTATTTTCTTTGTTTATGATCATAGTTTTAGTCTTTTTGATATTCATATCTAGTCCATATTTTTTGCTTGTCATGTTTATTTCATTAAGTAATTGTTGTAGATCTTTAGGATTTTCTGCTAGTAAAACAGTATTGTCAGCATATCTTAGGTTATTGATTATCTATCCATTAATTTGTAGGTCTGGCATCTCTATGATGTTTTTAAAGATTTGCTCAGTGTATAGATTGAACAAGCTTGGTGATAGGATGCATCCCCGTCTTACTCCTCTTTTTATATCAATGGGTGTAGAGTTCTCTTTGTTATATTTTATTATTGCTGTTTGCTCCCAGTATAGATTACATATTAGCCGTATGTCCACCGTCATGCTGTCAAAATCCACATAATTCGTTCAAACGAGAATTTTTGAGTCTGTAAACCAAACATCTGACTTTCTCTCCACTTTAAGTCTGTAAACAAAACATCTAACTTTCTCTCTACTTTAAGCCTGTAAACCAAACATCTGACTCTCTCTATACTTTGAGTCTGTAAACCAAACATCTGACTTTCTCTCCACTTTAAGTCTGTAAACAAAACATCTAACTTTCTCTCCACTTTAAGCCTGTAAACCAAACATCTGACTCTTTCTCTCTACTTTAAGTCTGTAAACCAAACATCTGACTCTCTCTCAACTTTGAGTCTGTAAACCAAACATCTGACTCTCTCTCAACTTTGAGTCTGTAACACAAACATCTGACTCTCTCTCAACTTTAAGTCTATAAACCAAACATCTGACTCTTTCTCAACTTTAAGTCTGCAAACCAAACATCAGACTCTTTCTCTCTACTTTGAGTCTGCAAACCAAACATCAGACTCTTTCTCTCTACTTTGAGTCTATAAACCAAACATCTGACTCCTTTTCTTTTACGAGCACTCCTATCAAAGCTCTTCACCAAATATATCAAACATAGTTTCATGTAAACACCAGCAGACATGGTTAACTATAACGCAGCAAAATGTACAACAATGATGCATAACTGTAAAAAGAAGAATGAAGATTTTAAAAATCAAATTCGACACATTTCTATCGACTGTTACTCTATTCATAATAGCTTCTGATTCCGATTTCACAATCCTCATTTAATCATTACTTGTAGAATTCATGCAACATCATGTCCTCAACAGCTGGACTCTACTCAATCAAACACAATACAGAACTCACATACCAAAAATCTTAAAATAACAATAACGACCCTTCCTTCCCCATCCTGGTTTTTATCAAAAGTGGGCATAAACATTAAAAGGGACGCCCCCTCAACTCCTGCCAGTATACTAAAGAACAATTAAGTAAGATACTATTGTTTTAATTTAGCTAAAATACAATTTTGATCGCATTAAATTCAGAAGTCCACAATGATGGTTCCTGATATTTTACAGAAATTACTAAAGAGCAGTTGAAAAGAATAATATATTTGCAAGCACGATAATTGGTTCTAGCAAATATCAATGAAGAAAGATACACTAAAATAAAAAGCTTTCACCCAAAAAATATTTAAAAAAAACAAAAAACAATTTGAATCATGTTTTAAAAAAAATATTAATTTTTTGAGTTAATCGGAACTGGGAATACCAAATCTACTACTTAATTCTGGGATTCCAAAATAGTGAAATAATATGGGATCTCCTGTACGTATTTCTTAATTTTTTTTTTTTTTTTTTTTTTTTTGCTATCTTATGACAGAACATGCCTCCCGTATTACCTAGGTCGGCTCACCCAACCTATAGACCGAGAGGTCAGAGGTCACAAGAAGAGGTCAAAGTTCAACCACGCGCTGACAAGACTAGCTCCAGCGGTTGGTCTCAGTTTCCCCCAGCCAGTCCATGGTTAGACCTTTTCCTGCAATCAACCTTGACCTCTCAGTCCGCAGGTCATCAACTCTAACCCCCCGCCAGGTTAAAGTTGATATCCCCCAATGAGTTCTGCATACTCCAAAACCATATAGGATTGCACTAGAAAAACATTTTCATTTCAAAACGAAGAATTCTACACATTTATGCTTATGGAAAGTACTGATTCATTTTCTAAGCTGACAAAATCATAATTAAGTATCATACGATTGAATACATACACACATACATACATACACACATACATACATACATAAACATACACATATGCATACATATGTATGCATGTATATATATATATATATATATAATTATACACTGTATACTATATACGTATAATATAAACTATATTATTAATGCTTAATATATATTTATATTATCGGCCTCAATGTACATACAAGCAGATGAAAGAATATTACGTAAAAAGGTGTAATATCTACTTCACAAACATATTACCACAAACATGTTACCACAAACATAGAGAGAAAGTGACCAATGTAAAATGTGCTCACAAAATATCATCACAAACATTAGAAGTGAAATGGGGTTGGGGATGGTGGGGGAGGGGAAATTTGGGGGGGGGGGGGGGTTGGTAGGATGGGTTTCAAAATGTCTGATATAAATTCACAACATTGTATAAAATGGCAAAAAGGAACAAAAAAACTGAGAGAAGAAGAAGAAGAACAAATAAAAGAAACCACGAAACTATGTCACACAAGGTTGGTTAAAAAACAACAATTCACAGAAAAATATGGTTTGAATAACAATATCGAGCGCTGATGAAGGTCATCATCACGGTTTCAGCCACAAATGACTATACATCTACAAATACAACAAGAGTAAATCTACACACAAAATTCTAAAATAACACAGAAAATAACGAGTCATTCTTGAATATTTCCAAAATAACTGGCTCCCATATCAGGCATTTTGCTAAATCTGATTGGCAGTGATACATGCAGAACTACGCGCCAAAAGATCTTGTCTGCAGATCTGTGAACATAGCCTTATGTCAACATGATCATTTATAAATCAGTTTAAAACTGTGAGCATGAACACTTTGTGAAAGTACACAGTCCCAAATTAAGAAATTGAGTTAATTATATAGTCTAAAATGAATAACTTGAGAAAGTATATAGTCTAAAATGAATAACTTGAGAAAGTATACAGTTTAAATTAATAATTTAGGAAAGTATACATCCTAAATGAATAATTTAGGAAAGTATACAGTCTAAATGAATAATTTAGGAAAGTATACAGTCTAAATGAATAATTTAGGAAAGTATACAGTGTAAATGAATAATTTAGGAAAGTATACAGTCTAAATGAATAATTTAGAAATGTATACAGTCTAAATGAATAATTTAGGAAAGTATACAGTCTAAATGAATAATTTAGGAAAGTATACAGTCTAAATGAATAATTTAGGAAAGTATACAGTCTAAATGAATAATTTAGGAAAGTATACAGTCTAAATGAATAATTTAGGAAAGTATACATCCTAAATGAATAATTTAGGAAAGTATACAGTCTAAATGAATAATTTGGGAATGTATACAATCCTAAATGAATAACTTGAGAAAGTATACAGTCCAAATGAATAATTTGGGAAAGTATACAATCCTAAATGAATAACGTGATCAAAATACAATCCCAAATGAAATTAGTAGCATTTGAGACACAAAAATCATATTCTCGGCTATGTTCAGGCTTAGAAATTCAATCCATGAGCTAGTTATAGTGGAAATCTTCAGAGAGTGACCCTTGCCCTCCTTTGCAACTCGTCCTGTCTCATTGTGTGTATGATGTTGATATATTGGCTTTGAGCGTAAATTAATATATGATTAACATTGTGGGTAGTCTTCTCCTCAGAGTCGCAGCTTCAGATTGTATCGAATCTGAGAGCTGAAGACACTCAGAGAAGAATCTGATCAAAAACGTCTTTTGCATGCTGGAACGGTATAAAAAGGAAGAATCTATCTACTTCAATAAAGAAATCTATTGATAGCAGATGATGTGAGAAAATACATAGTGGTCACACCATGGACTGACTGAGGGAAACTGAGACCAAGAAAACGCTGGACTTTGTGCTTGTCATCGCGTGACTAGGACACTAGACTCGACTTTGTATTCTCTCACATCAACTTTTCACTTGGCATTACATTAACTGTATACAGCGATGAGAAATCTAATGTAGTTACTACTACAGTTACAATGTAATATTTAAACTCTCAATGACTTAAACTCTCATGACTGTAACAAATGAACCTGGCTTTTGAAAGTCTAATTAAACTGTGAAAATTACTGAGAATTGTATTTGTCTTCTGGACAACTACTGAAATAGCTTGATAATTGCAGTCTGACCATGGCAAACTTAGACTGAAGTGAAGGAAAACTTGTCTTCAAGATCAACTGTTTAAATGTGTACACAGAACCGAATACAACAAAAAAATCCTATGCAATATTTATGAAATAATTTCATCAACTTTATAAATATCTTACAAATAAAATTATTAAATGCCAGCAATTTTAGTTAGCGGTGCTCGCAATTTGGCAGATTGTCCATTTTTTACATTTCTCAATTGAAAGAAAATTAATCCCCAAAAATGATCCCTTCGCACATGAACAATTGGTAACTATTCCAGCATACTTTGAAGTTGCTCTTATTATGTTGCTGTATAGGAGTTCTTATTTTGTTTTATAATTATTTTATTTCAGTTGGTAGAGAATTCTAGTGTTAACCTTCGTGAGCGTCTCTCAGGTACTACAAGTCGTCCTGGCAGACCCCAGTAATTGGAGAATGCTGTAATGATAGTCTAACTTCATCCTTACTTCTACATCTGCCTTTCGGCACCATGTAGAGATATAATTTGTGGTCTTTTGCTCTTCTGTTGACCTCTGCTACTGTTATGTTTCCTAGTGTTTCTAATATTCCGTCAATCCATCTTTTCGCTGTCGGCCCTTGGGTCTGGTGTTCTCGCAATGTTTTTAGAAAACTCGTTGTGTAGTGTTTTGATCGTTATGTTTTACGCGTGGCCAAACCATTTTACCTGTTGTTTCTTTATGTACTCCATGACAAGAATTATTCCTAGCTTTTTTTTCTCAAATCTTCATTTCTGATCTTTATCCATAAGGCTCTTTCCTGGCATTTGCCTAACACATTTAATCTCGGTAGTTGTTATTTTACTCATTCTTCTTGTCTTTTGCAATTGGACTTGAAAATGATTGTCAAACATTGGATCGGGCGGACATCATCAATGCCCTCTGAGATGTGGGAAGGGCACAGGACTTCGACAACCATGAGTCCACGTCACTCATTCGGATGAAAGAGATGGGACTTAAGATGGGCACAGCTAGAAACATAGTGGGCGTGGAAGAAAACTTATCAACTAACACAGAACTGGAGTCGTCAGTCGCTGGACACTGCAGGACTTCCTGAGGAATGGATCTGAGCCCATATGGACATGTTCAGAGTGCTGTGATGATGACTTGCATATGTTTCAATGATGCTCATCACAATTTTTGGAGAGAAAAATCACCAACCACGTATTTTGTTTGTCCTCAGTAGATCCTTCAGACCCATCAAGAGGGAAGACATTTTCTTGTGTACTAACCATTCCTGGCCATGTTTTTTTTTTATCTTCCTTTAATACTGTAGCTGGAGTGTTTCTGTCAGTGCATATGTGATTTGACAAAGAAGTATATGGTTAACAACATATACCCTTTCCTACGATCAGTGGCTAAAGGCTAATTTTTCTTGGGTGTATCTACTCCATGTTTGTAGTAGATCTTCATACGTGTCTTTTAGCTGGTCTTCCAATCATTTTTCTTGGGGTGTATCTACCCCATGTTTGTAGTAGGTCTTCATATGTGTCTTTTAGCTGGTCTTCCAAACATTTTTCTTGGGTGTATCTACCCCATGTTTGTAGTAGGTCTTCATATGTGTCTTTTAGCTGGTCTTCCAAACATTTTTCTTGGGGTGTATCTACTCCATGTTTGTAGTAGGTCTTCATATGTGTCTTTTAGCTGGTCTTCCAAACATTTTTCTTGGGGTGTATCTACGCCATGTTTGTAGTAGGTCTTCATATGTGTCTTTTAGCTGGTCTTCCAAACATTTTTCTTGGGGTGTATCTACTCCATGTTTGTAGTAGGTCTTCATATGTGTCTTTTAGCTGGTCTTCCAAACATTTTTCTTGGGGTGCATCTACCCCATGTTTGTAGTAGGTCTTCATATGTGTCTTTTAGCTGGTCTTCCAAACATTTTTTTTGGGGTGTATCTACCCCATGTTTGTAGTAAGTCTTCATATGTGTCTTTTAGCTGGTCTTCCAAACATTTTTCTTGGGGTGTATCTACTCCATGTTTGTAGTAGATCTTCATATGTGTCTTTTAGCTGGTCTTCCAAACATTTTTCTTGGGGGTGTATCTACTCCATGTGAATTTTTTAGGAGTGGGTTGTGGGAGGCCGCGTGTAGTATTTAGTTTTTTTTAAATTTATTTCAATTTGTGGTCATCTCCTTAATGATGTGGCACATTTTGCTTCCTTCACTAAATAAATGTTCATCATCATCAAGTACAGAGCCTGTTGGCATAGGTGATCTTCTCTCCACAACTTTCGATATTGACAGTTATTTATCATTTCTGTTGTTGATCTTCTGCCAAGCCATTACCTTAAGCTGTCTAGCATCTTTTCTCTCTGCTTCCCTCTATCTCTTCTTCAACCTTCAATTTCACCAGTTGTTACAATATATTCCAGCTGTTGCCTTCTGGTTAAAAAATGATGATTGTTTCTTCATAATATTGGAAATTATCTCTCTCCTTTTGCTTTGGTCTCTTTCAGAATGTTTTCGTTGCTCTTCTTAGCTGTCCATGGTATTTTCAACATTCTTCTGTAAAACCACATTTCTATAGCCTCCAGTGTTTTTCTTGTCTGTTGTCCTATTGTCCATGATTCACATCCATATGTTAAGACTGACCCTACACAACGTTTAAAAACTCATTTTCTTGTTTCTATTCTCAAAAATGGATTGCACAGCATCTTCCGCACAGCGTTAGCAGCGCATAATAAACATATCAATGACCTATAAGTAAAAGTCTGGCATAAATAGCTGCTAGATATGTTTGTTTTTTTTTTCCCTTGACAGAAGTGACAAAAATCTTTGTGGATTCTTTTATGAGTCAAAGCAGAACCATACCACGAAAGATTTGTTTCTCCTCGGCAATTAAATCTGGCCAGAAGTTGCTGCTAGAATTGCTGGCATGTTAATATATTTACTCTTTGTACTCTGGAGGCCGAAACATTTTTTAAACATAAAATTAATTTAAATTGAAATAAAATGTGTTTCTTGTTTTCAGCAATTCTTGATCTGAAAGTAGATTTTTTTTTTTAATGGACAAAGCAAAGAACTATAAGAAACAAATCTAGGCATAGAAAATGTCCCCTCCTCATAAAAAGTTTAAAACTTGCATAAATTTTAATCCATAGTTTTTCTAGCTTCTAGTTTTCATATTAAAAATTGTAATAAAAAAACTCAAATAATTCTTAAAAAAATAGTGTTGGAACACGTGTAGTATTGTTTGTAACATACCCACTTTTGACGTTGTACAAATATGGCAGGCTATCATTGATAACAAGCAGATTAGAAACACCAGTTTGTTGGTAGAAAATTGTCCCGCGTTTAACAAGTCGTTTGGACACGTTATTTATACAAAATATAATATTGTTAAAGGCCAAACAAAGATTGGAAAAAAAAGAAGAGAGAAAAAAAAAAGAAACAGTGACAGTGTAAAATGGTGTCTTCCTTCTCCTTATGGTACATTAATATTTGCATTGTCGTTTTGTGCACAAACAAATCAAATTACCAAAATAAAATACATTTGGCAACAAATGTGAAAAAGAGTTGGACGAATGTCTGTTCTCTATGTAAGTTTCTTATGAAGAAAATATGGATCGTCAAGGGACGAGTTTATATTTTGGTTTTCAACCTGATATTTCACCACATACATTTTCACACCCACCTGAATTTCGTTCTAATTCTAAATACCTTACGCAATATTAAAAAAAAAAATTCTTCGATTTTTTTTTAATTTTGAAAATTAAATAAATTTAGATGCTTAACCTTAATTGTTTCGTTGTTTATATATACATAATAATAATTCCTTATTTTCGGTGATTTTTTTTCTCCTTCAAAATCTAGTGCTGGTTAAAATGTGACACTTCATCACATTATGTATGTCCAATAATTTCGTATTTGAATCAAACAAGTTTCTTTCTTTAATTTCAGAATGTAGTAAGACACATTTAAATATGAAGGATTCTTAAATAATATAAACTTAAGTTAAGTTACTAAATTATCAATTACTTTTCCTCAAAAAAAAAAACAAAAAAAAATTAAAATTGTGTTAAATTATAGATAAATTAACGAAACAAAATATGATGCCTTGTACTCTTAAAAAAAAAAAATATATATCCAGTAAAAGATAAGAAATCAAAGTAAGAAAGGATGTATTATGAAATGTTTTCATAAAACCTAGTTGTATTGCAGAAAATGTTTTTATACAGTTTTTGTTTTATAAATACTAACAATCACCCTTTAGGGATGTTTTGCAAAAATGATCTCTGTGTACAAAAATGAGAGATAGTTAAATATAGAACAAGTTTTGAGCTAGCGCTAGGGGTGTCTCCCTTCAGACTGTCTCGTTCTCAGGTTGACCTCATTGTTGGGGGGGGGGGGGGGGGAATACCTTCAGTCGATGTCCAGCGAAGACTAAGCCAATCTAGAACCAGCACTTGGCGTAGGAGTGAAACTAGGCATTTGCTGTGAGGCATAGTTCTTTATATGTTGAAGACTCAACAGAGAGTTGGCGATCATCGACTCCCGTGGTACACCAGCCATGTTCAAGTTGCGATCAGGGGCGTCTGCCTTGCGGCCGAATCCGATAGGATCGTAGGGGAAGTACCTCGGTGACGTCATGGAAGAGATATGGGGCAGAGGGGAGCTTAGACTGTTGTGGCTGAGTCCAGGGCTGAATGAGAAAAAGAAGTGAATTTATTGTGAAGTGAATATATTTTGGAGTGATTTTATTTTGAAGTGAATCTATTTTGAAGGGGATTTAATTTTAAGTGAATTTATTTCAAAGTGAATGTATTTTGAAGTGAATATATTTTGAAGAGAAATTATTATTAAGAGAATATATTTTGAAATGAATTAATTTTGAAGTGAATATATTTTTAAGAGCATTTATTTTTAAATGAATTTGTTTTGAAGTGAATTTATTTTAATGTGAATATATTTTGGGGTGAATTTATTTTGAAGTGAATTTATAAGTGAATTTATTTGAAAAAAAACCGATAATGAAATAAAACAGAAAAAGAACAGAATCTAACTATAAATAACACGTTGAAATTAATTAAGACAAAGTACAAAGATTACATCAAAGTAAATAATAATAGTACAGCAAGCAATCGGAGTACATTATGATCTTTGGACTAGAAGAAACACTAAATGAAATGGTATGGCCAGGGTCCTCAATCTTCTGGACTAACAAAGACCATTCTGCCAAGAGCTTGTGAAAGGAGCAAGAAGGAAAGATAGATAGAGAAAGAGATGGGAAGATAACATCATAGAATTGACAGGTCTCGACTTTATAGATTCTCAAAGAGTGACTGAAGGTAGAGAGAAAGAGAAGGTCGACGAAGTCTGTCAGTGGTGCCCCAAGGACCCACAGGTTGACGAAGTCTGCCAGTGGTGCCCCAAGGACACCGGGTTGACGAGTCTTTCAGTGGTGCCCCACGGACCCACAGGTTAACGAAGTCTGTCAGTAGTGCCCCAAGGACAACGAGGTTGATGAAGTCTGTCAGTGGTGCCCCAAGGACACCCAGGTTGATGAAGTCTGTCAGTGGTGCTCCAAGGACACCCAGGTTGACGATGTCTGTCATTGGTGCCCCAAGGACACCCAGGTTGACGAAGTCTGTCAGTGGTGCCCCAAGGACACCCAGGTTGACGAAGTCTGTCAGTGGTGCCCCAAGGACAACGAGGTTGATGAAGTCTGTCAGTAGTGCCCCAAGGACAACGAGGTTGATGAAGTCTGTCAGTGGTGCCCCAAGGACACCCAGGTTGACGAAGTCTGTCAGTGGTGCCCCAAGGACAACGAGGTTGATGAAGTCTGTCAGTGGTGCCCCAAGGACACCCAGGTTGATGAAGTCTGTCAGTGGTGCCCCAAGGACACCCAGGTTGACGAAGTCTGTCAGTGGTGCCCCAAAGACTCCCAGGTTGATGAAGTCTGTCAGTGGTGCCCCAAGGACCCACAGGTTAACGAAGTCTGTCAGTGGTGCCGCCTGTCTGTGGGAGATGTGGCTAGAGACAGAGATTCTTTGTGACGTGCTGTGGTGAATGTAACGTTCTGTGGGAGATGTGGCTAGAGACAGAGATTCTTTGTGACGGGCTGTCGTGAATGTAGCGTTCTGTGGGAGATCTGGCTAGAGACAGAGATTCTTTGTGACGTGCTGTGGTGAATGTAACGTTCTGTGGGAGATGTGGCTAGAGACAGAGATTCTTTGTGACGGGCTGTCGTGAATGTAGCGTTCTGTGGGAGATCTGGCTAGAGACTGAGATTCTTTGTGACGGGCTGTCGTGAATGTAGCGTTCTGTGGGAGATCTGGCTAGAGACAGAGATTCTTTGTGACGGGCTATGGTGAATGTAACGTTCTGTGGGAGATCTGGCCAGAGACAGAGATTCTTTGTGACGGGCTATGGTGAATGTAATGTTCTGTGGGAGATCTGGCCAGAGACAGAGATTCTTTGTGACGGGCTGTGGTGAATGTAACGTTCTGTGAGAGATCTAGCTAGAGACTGAGATTCTTTATGACGGGCTGTGGTGAATGCGACGTTCTGCAAAGGACATGTGACCTACGGATGATGATGATGAACTAACCTGTAATGATAGCCTGGTCCAGAGGAAGAACTAACGGTGTTGGCTGCAAAAGGAGACAATGGCATAAAGGCGGAAGATGGTGCACTCCCTTTGCTGCATGAGGTGGCTCCACCTGTGCTCATGCTAAGGTCAGAGGGTGTGGACCTATCGGGGAGGCGGGCCCCAATAAAGTCGCGATCCACCAAGTCCATTGGCTCCTGTTTGATTGGCCGTGTCATTATCTTGGGTACATTTTCTTGTGAGTGCTTAGCCATGTGTCGAGTCAGGTAAGTTTCCTGAGGACACACATGATGATTAGTCAAAGGGAGAGAATGCATGGGATAATTAATATTACCCGGTGACTCATAGTTGACTGCCCTTTTAACAGTTGTTTGTTTTCATATGAAAGTATCATTTTAGTTCTAACCTTGGATATTCTTCAGCTTTTATGGATGAAGATCTCATGAACTTTATACATTCCTCTTATTCTTAAAATTGGTATTTTATAGAAGTGGTTTAAATTTGTAACACCACATACAAAACGTAAGATTTTTTTTTTTTTTTTTTTTTTTAGCGAAATTGAATATTTATGTATAAATGGTATTCACGTTTTGTCACAAAAGTTTATACATTTTAAGATACATCTGCTGCTAATCACTTTGAATGAATAATCACCACTGTTTGTTGATGAATTTTAGTTGTAAACGTTGGACATTTTCTGAGGTCTGAAACATGACTAGTGTATTATAAGTCTGAAACACGACTAGTATATTATAAGTCTGAAACATGACTAGTATATTATAAGTCTGAAACATGACTAGTATATTATAAGTATGAAACATGAAAAGTGTATTATAAGCCTGAAACATGAATAGTGTATTATAAGTCTGAAACATGACTAGTGTATTATAAGTCTGAAACATGACTAGTGTATTATAAGTCTGAAACATGACTAGTATATTATAAGTCTGAAACATGACTAGTATATTATAAGTCTGAAACATGACTAGTATATTATAAGTCTGAAACATGACTAGTATATTATAAGCATGAAACATGACTAGTGTATTATAAGTCTGAAACATGAATAGTGTATTATAAGTCTGAAACATGAATATTTTATTATAAGTATGAAACATGACTAGTGTATTATAAGTCTGAAACATGACAAGTGTATTAAAGGCCTGAAACATAACTAGTGTATTACAAGTCTGAAACATGACTAGTGTATTATAAGCCTGAAACATGACTAGTGTATTATAAGCCTGAAACATGACTAGTGTATTATAAGTCTGAAACATGACTAGTATATTATAAGTCTGAAACATGACTAGTATATTATAAGTCTGAAACATGACTAGTGTATTATAAGTCTGAAACATGACTAGTGTATTATAAGTCTGAAACATGACTAGTGTATTATAAGTCTGAAACATGACCAGTATATTATAAGTCTGAAACATGACTAGTATATTATAAGTCTGAAACATAACTAGTATATTATAAGCATGAAACATGACTAGTGTTTTATAAGTCTGAAACATGAATAGTGTATTATAAGTCTGAAACATGAATAGTGTATTATAAGTCTGAAACATGAATATTGTATTATAAGTATGAAACATGACTAGTGTATTATAAGTCTGAAACATGACAAGTGTATTAATGGCCTGAAACATAACTAGTGTATTATAAGTCTGAAACATGACTAGTGTATTATAAGCCTAAAACATGACTAGTGTATTATAAGCCTGAAACATGACTAGTGTATTATAAGCCTGAAACATGACAAGTGTATCATAAGCCTGAAACATGACTAGTGTATTATAAGTATGAAACATGACTAGTGTATTATAAGCCTGAAACATGACTAGTGTATTATAAGCCTGAAACATGACTAGTGTTTTATAAACCTGAAACACGACTAGTGTATTATAAGTCTGAAACATGACTAGTGTATTATAAGCCTTAAAACATGACTATAAAAAATAGTGTATTATAAGCCTGAAAGATGACAAGTGTATTATAAGCCTGAAACATGATTAGTGTATTATAAGTCTGAAACATGACTAGCGTATTATAAGCCTGAAACATGACTAGTGTAATATAAGCCTGAAACATGACTAGTGTATTATAAGCCTGAAACATGACTAGTGTATTATAAGCCTGAAACATGACTAGTGTATTATAAGCCTGAAACATGACTCGTGTATTATAAGCCTGAAACATGACTAGTGTATTATAAGCCTGAAACATGACTCGTGTATTATAAGTCTGAAACATGACTAGTGTATTATAAGCCTGAAACATGACTCGTGTATTATAAGCTTGAATAATAGAAGAAGGATG
Source organism: Megaustenia siamemsis (assembly GCA_032433765.1). Classification (NCBI taxonomy): domain Eukaryota; kingdom Metazoa; phylum Mollusca; class Gastropoda; order Stylommatophora; family Ariophantidae; genus Megaustenia; species Megaustenia siamemsis. Next base: position 31,714,512 of record JAVIAB010000104.1, on the reverse strand, counting down.
AGTGTATACGTTTCCGGGAAGACACACGAACAAAACAACTAATGTATCAATGATAAACAACTGTACGTAACTGAAAGACTATTCAGCCTTTTCGTTACATCGATTTTGTGCTCACCCGGTGACTAAAGAATCACACCTTTTCGTTATCCGCCCTTAAAAGGACGTTAAGTGGGCGTGTCTGCTTTAGTCCGCCTTTAAAAGGACGTTAAGTGGGCGTGTCTGCTTTAGTCCGCCCTTAAAAGGACGTTAAGTGGGCGTGTCTGCTTTAGTCCGCCCTTAAAAGGACGTTAAGTGGGCGTGTCTGCTTTAGTCCGCCCTTAAAAGGACGTTAAGTGGGCGTGTCTGCTTTAGTCCGCCTTTAAAAGGACGTTAAGTGAGCATGTTTGCTTTAGTCCGCCCTTAAAAGGACGTAAGTGGGCGTGTCTGCTTTAGTCCGCCCTTAAAAGGACGTTAAGTGGGCGTGTCTGCTTTAGTCCGCCCTTAAAAGGACGTTAAGTGAGCATGTTTGCTTTAGTCCGCCCTTAAAAGGACGTTAAGTGGGCGTGTCTGCTTTAGTCCGCCCTTAAAAGGACGTTAAGTGGGCGTGTCTGCTTTAGTCCGCCCTTAAAAGGACGTTAAGTGGGCGTGTCTGCTTTAGTCCGCCCTTAAAAGGGCGTTAAGTGGGCGTGTCTGCTTTAGTCCGCCCTTAAAAGGACGTTAAGTGGGCGTGTCTGCTTTAGTCCGCCTTTAAAAGGACGTTAAGTGGGCGTGTCTGTTCTAGTCCGCCCTTAAAAGGATGTTAAGTGGGCGTGTCTGCTTTAGTCCACCATTAAAAGGACGTTAAGTGGGCGTGTCTGCTTTAGTCCGCCTTTAAATGGACGTTAAGTGGGAGTGTCTGCTTTAGTCCGCCCTTAAAAGGACGTTAAGTGGGCGTGTCTGCTTTAGTCCGCGTTTAAAAGGACGTTAAGTGGGCGTGTCTGCTTTAGTCCGCCCTTAAAAGGACGTTAAGTGGGCGTGTCTGCTTCAGTCCGCCTTTAAAAGGACGTTAAGTGGGCGTGTCTGTTTTAGTTAACCCTTAAAAGGACGTTAAGTGGGCGTGTCTGCTTTTGTCCACCTTTAAAAGGACTTTAAGTGGGCGTGTCTGCTTTAGTCAACTCTTAAAAGGACGTTAAGTGGGCGTGTCTGCTTTAATCCGCCTTTAAAAGGACTTTAAGTGGGCGTGTCTGCTTTAGTCCACCCTTAAAAGGACGTTAAGTGGGCGTGTCTGCTTTAGTCTGCCTTTAAAAGGACGTTAAGTGGGCGTGTCTGCTTCAGTCCGCCTTTAAAAGGACGTTAAGTGGGCGTGTCTGTTTTAGTCAACCCTTAAAAGAACGTTAAGTGGGCGTGTCTGCTTTTGTCCACCTTTAAAAGGACTTTAAGTGGGCGTGTCTGCTTTAGTCAACCCTTAAAAGGACGTTAAGTGGGCGTGTCTGCTTTAGTCCGCCTTTAAAAGGACTTTAAGTGGGCGTGTCTGCTTTAGTCCACCCTTAAAAGGACGTTAAGTGGGCGTGTCTGCTTTAGTCCGCCTTTAAAAGGACGTTAAGTGGGCGTGTCTGCTTTAGTCCGCCCTTAAAAGGACGTTAAGTGGACGTGTCTGCGCCGTGTTGTGGTTTGAAGTAAAACTGATATTTACGCCTTCGGCCCAACACATCCGACTTCAGCACGACATTTTTAGTACAGGGTTGTCTTCCCTCCACGATCCCTACGTACTTGGACAGATTAGACCGGTTAGTCTGTTTCTGGAGGCACCACAGAGAGGTGGAGGAGAGCCTGGATGATTCAATTCACCGATGCCGGCGCAAGTCGTCTGTGGGTCGCTGACAGCTTCAAGCTCTGCTGCTGTGAGACGCCTATGCCTCATACAGCGCTTTCAAACAGGATGCTTAACATGGTCGTTGTTATTATTGCTATTGCCGTGTATAATGTTGAGTATAGTTTCAATATAGACCTTGAAGGAAAGAAAACCCGGCTCTCAAAAACTGCAACGATGTCTGATATTTCGGCCCAATACAAAAATTTCGTCACTTCACTGTGAACTACGTACGGCACAATAGAACTAAATTGAACTGCGAACAGCGAAAATAAGAAAACACGAACAAGTAAGAAATATAAGAACGTGTCCTTGTGTCGAAGATTATTTATTGCAACACACCTCGTTTAACAGGGGGCTATAAACGTTGCTATTAAACGGTTTATGTTCATTGCAACTCTACTCAACATTATACGCAACATTAACAATAATAGCAATAATTTTTTGCAGATTTCTTCTCCCCCTCCTTCATCATTCTTACTTTCCCTTCTTCTTTCTTCTACTTTCTCCATCTCTTTCGTCCTTCTTCTTCCTCTTCTTTCTTTTTCCTCCTTCTTTCTTTTTTTTTCTCCAGCATCTCCTTCTTCCATTTTCTTTCTCCGTCATCTCCTTCTTCTACTTCTTCTTTTTTCTTTCTCCAGCATCTCCTTCTTCTTTTTTCTTTCTCCAGCATCTCCTTCTTCTACTTCTTCTTTTTTCTTTCTCCTGCATCTCCTTCTTCTTTTTTCTTTCTCCAGCATCTCCTTCTACTTCTTCTTTTTTCTTTCTCCAGCATCTCCTTCTTCTACTTCTTCTTTTTTCTTTCTCCAGCATCTCCTTCTTCTTTTTTCTTTCTCCAGCATCTCCTTCTTCTACTTCTTCCTTTTTCTTTCTCCATCATCTCCTTCTACTTCCTCCTCCCTCTTCATTTTTCTTTCTCCATCATTTCAATCTTCTCCTTCTTCCCTTATGTCCCTCCCCTTTACTCTTCATTCTTCCTCCTTCTTCATCAAAAAAGTAAATTTACCGGCAGGTCGTTAACACTCCTTAACATAAGTGACTAGAAAACAGCCCGAACCGAGCACAGGCCGAGTGCTTAATTTAAAGAGACAGCAATAACGAGGACAATTCACCATTTTCTAATTGCTTTTGGGCGCTTCTTCAGCTTTCCCTCGCTATATAGCATTAGCTGTTTGTTTTAATCTCAGAGTAGCGATTTAGTTCTGATCTTTGAGATTTTGCAACATTTATGTGTGAAGATGTCTTGAGCCTAGTACATTCCACTTATTCTTAAAATTGGTATTTTATGGGAGTGGTTTCAGTCTGTGACACCACACACAAAATGTTTGATTTCAGCTAAAGTCAATATTTCTGTGTGGATAATAATTTAATAGTCAATGCTTGTAACAAAGAGATCAAAGATCGTTAAATCTGAGAGGAAAGGGGGGGGGGGGGAGGGGTGTGAAAGCTTCAATTTTTAACTACGAAAGATTAACAATTTTAAGACACAGCTTCGTGCTGAAGTCGGATATGTTGGGGCGAAAGGCGCAAATATCAGTTATAGTGCACACCACAACACAACGCAGACACGTCCACTTAACGTCCTTTCAAGGGCATGACAAAGGGCATGACAAAGAGGTGTAATCCTTTAGTCATCGGGCTAACGCAAACAAACAAGCAAACAAACAAGCAAGACACAGCCTTTTCTAATCACTTTGAATGTACAATAGAAGAAGTATGTATTTTGTCCTTTCGGAAAGATACAAATGGGAAAATGAACCAAAGTATCATTGACAAACTACTGTGATGTTTCCTTTGGTCTTTCTATCGTCTCCTCTATTTTATGTTGAGTTAAGCGGACGTCTAGTTCTTTTTTCTCTCTATATTTTTTTCCGTTTCATGCTCCTTTCCTTTCTTCTTCTACTCCTCTTCGTTCAAACAATGCTTTTGTCATTGTACATTACCGCTTTCGGCCTGACATATCCGATTTCGGAAGCAGATGAAAACTAGCCACCGAATGACAACCCCCCAACAATACATTCAGCTCGGTTCTTTCTGCTTGTTGTTAATTTGTTTTGTAAATGAGCTTTAATGCGATAAGTTGAAGCATTGTCCAGATTACAACAAGATCGTATTGTGAATACAAACGAATATTGTTCGCGGAATTCGTAGAAGAAAAGCGGCCCGTTGGTAGATTAAGACTGAAACGCGAAGATGTTGGCTCTATGCCTTTGGGAGACCTTATTTCTTAGGAAAAGACTAAAAAAAATATGGCATAAGATTATAGGCAACATCCAGCATATGTCAGGAAGGAAAAAAAGTGTATATTTCTTTTTAGGGTCACAGATCCGCGAAGTAGTTAATTGCTGGCAAGCCTGGTGTCTTGAATATGGCCGTGTCTACACACGGATAACAAGCAATTATGATTTGTCACTACTTTCGTGATATATTAGTGTCTTAGAAAAAAAATAAAACTCATGAAAAAAAAAACGATGAGAAACCTTGTGGATGAGTGGGCTTGACTTGTTTATTCTGTGGCTGAGTGGGCTTGACTTGTTTATTTTGTGGCTGAGTGGGCTTGACTTGTTTATTCTGTGGCTGAGTTTGTTTTTCGAATACTGGTAGAATCGGTCACGGGAGAAGCTATTAAATACACAAAAACCTCCACTAAACCGTCTGACAAGACAAAAGGACTATATTGTGTCTTATGTTGGATGCTGCTTTGCTGAACAGCTTCTCTCGTGGCTAAATCTGTCAATATTGGACAGTCAGATTCGTCCGCAGAATGAACAATATATATTTGTCAGAGCCTGGCCTAGTCTCATTTCTCCTGCGACTTTTATCTTCTGAATTTGATATCACAACTTCCTTGAATGTTGATGTAATAAAAAAAAAAAATAATAAAAAAGTAAAGTACCCCCGTCACGCCAAGTGGCGTATAGTGAATATGGTGTTAGTTACCATAAATTTTACAGACCTTCGGCACATGATTTTTTGGGTAATGTGGTCGGTATTACGCCCGTGCCGCTTTACTTTCCCCAAAAAAAATCAGGTACCCATTAAAGGCTGGGTGAACCCGGAAGCCGTCGGTTGGAATCGAGCCCTACCTCTTGTCCTTTGTAGTCCAGTTCACTAACCACTGAGCTATCGCGGCTTGAATGCTGATGTGCCTTTTATAAATGTGTGTTCTATTGTGCTACGATCTGATGCTAGACTTTCCCAGTTTCTTTCGCTTAAAGAGAATTCCCTCATGGAAGCCCTGCAAACATCCTTATATGTCAACACTTGTATCACGTTTGGTCTCTTTCCGTCCCTAAGTTGGCCATACAATATTTGTTTGGGAATACGATTGTTTGCCATTCTTCTCACGTGACCCAGCCATCTGGCGAACTAAAGAGCTCTTGAAGTGAAAGCCTACATTTACAACTCGTGCTTGTAACAAGTCCTTGCTCGTGATGATGCTGATGTGCCTAGAAGATTCCAACCAGGGTCCCTTCCACAGAAGGATGCTTGCACGACCAAACTATAAGTATCCAGAGAAGACCCAAAGCTGATCGTTCTGTTCTTGGTCCATGCTGGTCCAGATGTAAAGCAGACTGAATTACCACCTTTTCAACACTGTAATGATTGGAACCTCTGATGAATGTGACTGTGGTAGGGACAACATTGCTGAACATCTACCCGCTACAATAATGGCCAACATACGATGAACAGAGTAGGCAGTGATGGCCATCACCAGTACCGTAACAAGCTGTATGCAGATGTCACCAACCTTGAGCTGACGAATGCTTTCTTCCAACTTATTAATATTGACGTCTGGATGTGTACGCAGACGAAAAAGAAGGAGAAGAAGATAATATATAGCAGAAACTTATCCTTGATAAACACAAGATTCTTGATCTCTCACTAAATAATCTGTCTCTCTAGCACAATTGTCTCAATAGTAGAACTATTACTGTAAGCATTTTCTCATGGGTTTAGCTTGTATAGGGTCGTTTTTATAATTCGGCTCTTGCTGATATAATTAAATTATTTACGCAGCAGTAATGCAAATGCTACATTTTCTCAATATTCCTGTATGGTGTAGAAACAAGGACATTAGACAAGAGAAAAAAACAGAACAGAAAATTGAAGCCTTTGAAATCTGGATCTATAGAAGAATAGGTAGTATTGGATGAAAAGAAAAGAAAACAAACGATGAAGTTTTAAAACAACTAAAAATTATATTAAAAGACACAACAACCTAATAAAAGTAATATTGGAAGGGAAAATACAAGGTAAAAGAGGCAGAAGCAGATCAAGACTAACATGGACGAGTAACATCAAAAGATGGACAAGTCAACCTATGACAATCTGCACCATCAAAGTAAGAGATAAAGTGGAATGGCGCTCCATGGTAGCCAGCCTTTGATGCGGAGACGACGACACTAAATGATGATGATTACCTTTTATGCAATCACGGACGCGCCTATGGTTCCTGGCACCCTTTTAAATATTTTATATTCACTTTTTTTTTTAAGAACCTTGATGCCTCTCCTAGGCACATGGCGAGCCCCTGGGAACTGCCCGTACTTGGAGCCGACACTGTATGCAAGTACCTGACTACACATTTTATTTACCAAAAATAATGTTGACACTTTTCTACAGACACGTTGTTTGAAATGATGTTTCCTTTCTCCTTCGCCCTCCAGCATTCATCAACATCATGTGCCGTCTTCGCATCCTCTTTTTACTAACACGGAGAGCTTTTTCCTTTTGGCATTCATTTAACTGATAGTAGTACACACGGTCATAGATTCTCCGATCCATCTCTTGATATTGTCAGCCCAATTTAGTCTGTCCCCCACTGTCTCGTTTACCTCGAATTTTTTCCAACATGGTACCTTTAATATCACTCTTTATATCTGCACAAAATTCTTTTTACTTTTTTCTTTTGTTCTCGAATTGTGTTCTCTTCATTTTCATCTGTTTCAAAACATCAACATTCTCTCTCTATCCAGTTCTTCATAGTCTTCTATAAATTCACATTTTAAATTCAGTGTCCATGTTTTTACACCATATAACAGTATTGATATCACGTGATTATTCTCGCCTTTAGTTGTCACTTTACTTGCTTCGATGCGAGTTTCCCACATTCAGTTCACATGAAAGCAACAAAAACATCAATCAATCAATCAGTCAATCAATCAGTCAATCAATCAAAACCCTTGAGAAATTTTTTTGAGCATAGGCCATGAACAAGATAACTTCAATCAATCAATCAATCAATCAGACAATCAATCAATCAAAGCCATTTAGATCCCTTTCTGAAGCATACGGCTATGGGCAAGGTCTCTCCAATCAGTCAACTAAATTCCTTTTTTGAACATAGGCCATGGACAAGTTATTTCCAACCAATCAATTAATCAATCATATAATCAATGATACAATCAATCATACAATCAAAGCTCTTAAGATTCATGTTTTGGAGCATTGTCTATGAACAAGGTCTCTCCACCTACCGCTATTCTCGCACATTGCCCCTACTTCTCTCCAGTCTAGGCCAATTTTCTTGACAGCTTCTATGACTTCTCTTCGCCATGTATTTCTGGACCATCCCCTGCTGTCACTTCCCCTGTGGGTTCCATGACAATACCGAGAATACTCACTTGACACAAATTATCCTGACTGAACTTTACCGCATATCTCTATAATTAATACCATATTTCCTCTCGACGCTGTAATGCACAAGAGAATACACAGCATGATAAAACAGAATCGATGCCCTCACGTGAATATAAACGAAAAGGGGAAACAAAATCGTGAATGATCTTTTCGCTGTATCCTTCCTCGGTTTTCAACGAGAATTCCGTAATATTCTTCTCGTCAGCCACATCTCGTTGATCTTTTAATGACAATTTCCCGTCCAACATTTGCCTGCGATTGAATGTTTTAGTTCTCTACCCAAAACAGAACAGAGACCATATCATTATGATATCAAATGACCAGCTGGGAAATAAAAAACACAAAGCCAATTTCCATGAATCTACTTGTTGCAAATACATAACGAATCAATTAAGTTGTGAAAATGTCACGATGATCTGGTTAAAGTTTTAGCGAAAATCCTGGATGAATATTCTGGTGAAGGCTCCATTGGGAGAAATACTTTTCATGGCATTTTGAATACATGTCAAAACAAGAATGGCATTGATGATTCACACCGAATGGCAGTGATATCAATTATTTGACTTCGTAAACGAAACAAAACAACTGGTTAGGGTTTTAAGACGTCAAAAAACGTATTTTTAATGGGGAAAACGTTATACCTTTGTCTAATTTTTCATAAACGGGGAAAATTCGTTCGGAGGTGGAGAGTACATAGGTAAACAGCGAAGTTTAAAGGGGGCTACACTGACGGGACTTCACTGGCTGGACCTTTGAGCACACTGAAGACTGATTCATGATAATAGAATGGACATAACAATGGCTGAAGAAAAGAAAACAATGTTTTGTTTTTAAGTGGAAAAGATTAAAATTATATAATGTAGACGATTAGTGGAAACAATAAGACGGATAAGAATAAATAGAATATAATGTAGACAATTAGTGGAAGCAAGAAAGTGGATACACATAAACGTTATATGACATAGGCCAGCGCTTCTCAAACTATGGTCCGCTGTCACTCAAGGGTCGGTTGTGCTGTCATAGGGCTTCGGAAGGCTTGAAAAATAGTATAATATTTTGTATCTAAATGGAAAGAGAATGAATGGATGAAATACTTTGGGTTCGAAACTATCTATCTATCTATTGACCTTTCGAGCCGTAACCGGCCCATAGGGCGTAGACCAAGATACACCTTCTCCTATATGAATTTTTGTTCTAGCAGTTTTCTTTTAAAGATATTTTATCAAATCTCGCCATCTGTCTCTGTTCTGTGCAAGCAGTTCTATCTCATTGAGGGAGCCGATTCCTGCTGCTCTTGCCTCTCTCATCAATGTTCTTCTCAGTGTCTCCCTGGGTCTTCCTCTTTTTCTTTTACCTGTTGTTTCCCATATGAGGGCTTGCTTTGCTATTCGATTATTATCTCTTCTCATCACATGTCCAACGTATGACCATCGTCTTTTCTTTATTACTGAAGATATTAGTGGTTGATTGGCGATTTCTCTAATTTCCTCGTTTGTTTTGAATTCGTTCCATTCTATACCAAGTATTTTCCTTAGACATTTATTTTCGAATGCGTTCAACTTTGTTTCTATATCTCTTGTTGTTTTCCAGCTTTCACACGCATACGTAAGGGTTGATAGTACATTTGATTTGAATAGCCTAAGTTTTGTGTTTGTGCTAATGAGTTTTGATTTCCACAACTTTTCAAGGCTTCTGAAAGACATTGCTGCTTTAGCCAGTCTGATTCTAATTTCTTTGCTCGTATCCCCTTCTCGATCAATGTGACTTACAAGATAGATGAAGTGATCGATCTCTTCTACTGGTTTGTTTTCCATGTATATTTTGTCACTTGTTGGAATTAAACTTTTCATGACTTTAGTCTTTTCATGATTGACCTCAAGCCCAATTTTGCTGGCTATTGATGATAGTTCATTTGTGTTTTCCTGCATCGTTTTTATCTGATTGCTGATGAGAACTATGTCATCAGCAAAGTCCAGGTCCTCCAAATGGTCTCCTTGTATCCATTCGATGCCTTTATTACCAGTGCAGCATTTCTTCATTATGAAGTCCATAACAATTCCAAATAACAAGGGCGATAAAATACATCCTTGTTTAACCCCAGTTTCTATTGGGAAACATTCGCTCAGTCCTTCCTCTGTTCGAACTGCACATGTGTAACCATCATACATGTCTTTGATAATATTTATGATTTTTGATGGTAAGCCATATTGCTTCAGAATTTTCCACAAAGAATCTCTATGAATACTATCAAATGCTTTTTTGAAGTCGATGAAGTTAAGTACAAAAGGTACGAAACTATAAAACGTATTAAATGAGGGTCCGCGACTACACAACGTATTAAATGAGGGTCCGCGACTACACAACGTATTAAATGAGGGTCCGCGACTACACAACGTATTAAATGAGGGTCCGCGACAACACAACGTATTAAATGAGGGTCCGCGACTACACAACGTATTAAATGAGGGTCCGCGACAACACAACGTATTTAATGGGGATCCGCGGCTACAAAACGTCCCAGTGGGGGTCCGTGACTACACAACGTATTTAATGGGGGTCCGCGACTATAAAACGTGCCCAATGGGGGTCTGCGACTACACAACGTATTTAATGGGGGTCCGCGACTACAAAACGTATTTAATGGGAGTCCGAGACTACAAAACGTGCCCAATGGGGGTCTGTGACTACACAACGTATTTAATGGGGGTCCGCGACTACAACACGTGCCCAATGGGGGTCCGTGACTACACAACGTATTTAATGGGGGTCTGTGACTACACAACGTATTTAATGGGGGTCCGCGACTACAAAACGTGTCCAATGGGGGTCTGTGACTACAAAACGTATTTAATGGGGGTCCGCGACTACAAAACGTTTCCAATGGGGGTCTGTGACTACACAACGTATATAATGTGGGTCCGCTACTATAAAACCTATCTAATGGGGGTCCGCGACTACAAAACGTATTTAATGTGGATCCGCGACTACAAAACGTATTTAATGTGGGTCCTCGACTACAAAACGTATTTAATATGGGTCCGCGACTACAAAACGTATCCAATGGTGGTCCGCGACTATAAAACCTATCTAAAGGGGATCCGAAGAAAAGGAATATTTAAGAACCTCAGATGTAGACGATTAGCGCAAACTAAAGATTGGCGTAAAGTTGATGGTTATAACAGAATGGAGAGTAGTTATGGCGATAACAGAATAGAGAGTAGTTATGACGATAACAGAATGGAGAGTAGTCATGGCTATAACAGAATGGAGATTAGTTATGACGATAACAGAATGGAGAGTAGTCATGGCTATAACAGAATGGAGAGTAGTCATGGCGATAACAGAATAGAGAGTAGTTATGGCGATAACAGAATGGAGAGTAGTTATGGCGATAACAGAATGGAGATTAGTTATGGCGATAACAGAATGGAGAGTAGTTATGGCGATAACAGAATGGAGAGTAATTATGACGATAACAGAATGGAGAGTAGTCATGGCGATTACAGAATGGAGAGTAGTTATGGCGATAACAGAATAGAGAGTAGTCATGGCGATAACAAAATGGGGAGTAATTATGACGATAACAGAATGGAGAGTAGTTATGGCTGTAGTAGAGTGAAGAGAAGATATCGCTAAAATATAATGGAGAGAAGTTACGGCTACAAAAGATTGAAGAGAATTTTGTGGTTGTAAAAGAGTGAAAAGATTTCATGGCTAAAATGGAATAATATATGAATATTATCTGATATAATCATAGTTAATCTGAGGTATATTGTAGCCACTAGCTTTATCTATAGTACTGTAGCCTCAAATTTAATCTACTATTACTGTAGCTATTAGTTTTATTTATTCGATTGTAACCTTTAGTTTTATCTATGCAATTGTAGCCTTTAGTTTTATCTATTCTTGTGTAGCCGTTAGTTATATCTATTATATTGTAGCAATTAGTTTTTATCTATTTTACTTTAGCCATTAGGTCTATCTGTTCTAGTGTAGCCATTAGTGTTATCTGTTCTATTGTAGCCATTAGTTTTATCTGTTATATTGTAGCCATTAGTTTTATCTGTTCTATTGTAGCCATTAGTTTTATCTGTTATATTGTAGCCATTAGTTGTATCGATTCCATTGTAGCCATTCGCTTTATCTATCCTATTGTAGCAATTAGTTGCATCTATTTTATTGTGGCCTTTAGTCTTATCTATTCTGTAGCCTTTAGTCTTATCTATTCTGTAGCCTTTAGTTTTATCTATTCTATTAAAGGCCTAAGTCTTATATATTCCCTTGCTGCTTTTAGTTCTATATATTATATTGTAGTCTTTAGTCTTATCTCTTATATTGTAGCCTTTAGTCTTATCTATTATATTGTATCCTTTAGTATTATCTATTATAGCATTTAGTCTTATATATTCCACTGTAGCCTTTAGTTTTATCGATTAAATTATAACCATTATGTCCACTCTACTGTACCCATTATGTCCACTCTACTGTAGCCATTTTGCCCACTCTATTGTAACCATTATGTCCACTCTACTGTAGCCATTATATCCACTCTACTGTAACCATTATGTCCACTCTGCTGTAGCTATTATGTCCACTCTACTGTAATCATTATGTCCACTCTACTGTAACCATTATGTCCACTCTACCGTAACCATTATGTCCACTCTACTGTAGCCATTATGTCCACTCTACTGTAGCCATTGTGTCAACTCTAATGTAGCCATTGTGTCCACTCTACTGTAGCCATTGTGTCCACTCTACTGTAGCCATTGTGTCCACTCTACTGTAGCCATTGTGTCCACTCTACTGTAGCCATTGGGTCCACTCTACTGTAACCATTATGCCCATTCTACCGTAACCATTATGTCCACTCTACCGTAGCCATTATGTCCACTCTACTGTAGCCATTATGTCCACTCTACCGTAACCATTATGTCAACTCTATTGTAACCATTATGTCCACTCTACTGTAGCCATTATGCCCACTCTACTGTAGCCATATGTCCACTCTACTGTAGTCATTATTTCCACTCTACTGTAGCCATTATGTCCACTCTACTGTAGCCATTATGTCCACTCTACTGTAGCCATTATGTCCACTCTACTGTAGCCATTATGTCCACTCTACTGTAGCCATTATGTCCACTCTACTGTTGTAATTAGCTGAAAGCTGTCAGCGACTCATATCTGATGGCTTGCGCCAGCAGAGGCGAACCAGAACTATTCAGACCCCACTCCATCTCTTCGTGGTGCCTCCAGTAACAGACTAACCTGTCTAATCTGGCCCAGTAAGCAGTGACCGAGGGGAAAGGCAACCCCGTACTCAGAAAGCCATGCCGTAGACGGATATGTTGGACCGAAAGGGCGCAAATATCGGAGTTTTACTACAAACGGCAGCATAGCGCAGTTACGTCCACGTAACGCCTTCATAAGGGCGGATGACGAAGAGGGATTACTATATCTTTAGTCAAAATTAAAAAAAATAAAGAACCCTTTCACGCCAAGAGACGTCCAGGGAATGTGGTGTTAGTGACCACATTTTGTACAGACATTTCGGCACACGATTTTTGGGGTAATGTGGTCGGTATCACGCCCATAAAACCCTGTCAAGAATATATAGAAAAACAACAACTTAAATGGTTTGGCCACCTGGTCAGAAGGAATCTTCACCAATCACCATCAAGGGCGTTCTTCTCGGGAATCATGGAAAAAGACCAAAAGGAAGACCCAGAAGAAGATGGATAGATGCAGTGACAGAGACATGTAACAAGAAAGGAAAATCACTAATTCAGACAGTTCGAGCAGCTCAAGAACGACAAATGATATAAACACGACACCTTTTAGGTATCAGTGAGAAAGAGAAAAGAAAGAAGAGTTACGCCCATGCCGCTGTCTTTAACATAAGGTGGATGTAAAAAATAAGAAAAACGGTACCGCTGGAGTTACTTTTCCTTGTACGATGTTACATAATTTGGCGTGAGTCGGGTCTGGCGATCTCTTTCATAGCCTGTCAGGGAGACTGGTTGGTCTTGAGGCAAGACGCCGGCCTCTAGACATAGAGTTTGTGGGTTCATATCCCGGTTACACCGGTTGGGATTATTATTTATGATTTTTCTCTGCGGCAACCCCCCCCCCCCCCCCTTGTCTCAGCAGCGAGGCCCGGCTTGAAACGTCAATTACTCATAGACGGAAAAAAAATATGAGTACCTCCGAAGTCGAAGTTATCTGCCTGTGCGGCGAGGGAAACCTTTGGGAAAACAGAGGTGGAAAAAAAGCTTGTCAAATCTGACACCTTGACTACTCAATAGATAGCAGCTCTTAGCTTAGGTTTCTTGCATTGGAATCTGACAAGTGACACTTCCGTACAATTCATGGAACACAATGGCCGTGTTACGGAGTTCGTGCACGTGGGTCAGCGTTCTCCTGGGTGGTTCTTTGTATTTTGAGGAGACGATCGGAGCCGCGGTGCAGCGATGTTGATCCTTATATAGCATAAGATAACATAACAACATAGCTATTTATTATAGTAGTAAGGCCGGCAGTCAGAGAGAGAGAGAAGCCACAAAACAAACCGCACAATCGTGACGTCTTCAGCAATGAGAGCTACAGATGATCGACGTTATTCCAACCACAACCACCCCTGATCGCAAAGGTAAAAACGTCACAAAATTGGGGGAGTCCCGTTCCGCCTGCTGGCCTTACTTTCTACTACAGACGGGCGTGGTTGACATGCTACAGAATCAAGCATCGCCTACTAGACGAGTAAGCCTGAGTGCTGAAAGAGAAACATCAAAAACTCCCCTACTGGCGTGAAGTCTTCAGCTGCAGGGGCTACAGACGACTGACCGTCATTCTGCTATCAATATTACCGCACCTGCTGGCAACATTGATTTTAAAAAACGTCAAGCCAGTTTTTTTTTATTTAAAAAATGTTAGGGGGATGGGGATGGTGGTGGTGTGCGTTTCCCTTTCAGCCGACAGGCTTATTTCTATAGATGGGGATGGTGGTGGTGTGCGTTTCCCTTTCAGCCGACAGGCTTATTTCTATAGATGAGGATGAAACAAGCTACCACTATCCAGGTCAAAGGTCGGGATCTATGTATATGGTCTCTTTGCCGTTTTGAAGGACGGTTGGTAGCAAGCAATAATGGTAAGTCGGTAGTTTGGTAAAAACTACCGACGTCTTATGTTGGATGCTAGAGGTAGGGTTCGATCCCAACCGACGGCTTCCGGGTTCACTCAGCCTTAAATGGATACCGGATTTTTTTTCTGGGAAAGTAAAGCGGCACGGGCGTAATACCGACCACATTACCCCAAAAATCATGTGCTGAAGGTTTGTAAAATGTATGGTCACTAACACCATATTCCCTATACGCCATTTGGCGTGACGAGTCACTAACACCATATTGCCTATACGCCACTTGGCGTGACGAGTCACTAACACCATTTTGCCTATACGCCACTTGGCGTGACGAGTCACTAACACCATATTGCCTATACGCCACATGGCGTGTCGAGTCACTAACACCATATTGCCTATACGCCACTTGGCTTGACGAGTCACTAACACCATATTGCCTATACGCCACATGGCGTGACGAGTCACTAACACCATATTGCCTATACGCCACTTGGCTTGACGAGTCACTAACACCATATTGCCTATACGCCACATGGCGTGACGAGTCACTAACACCATATTGCCTATACGCCACATGGCGTGACGAGTCACTAACATCATATTGCCTATACGCCACATGGCGTGACGAGTCACTAACACCATATTCCTTATACTCCACTTGGCGTGACGAGTCACTAACACCATATTCCCTATACGCCACTTGGCGTGACGAGTCACTAACACCATATTCCCTATACGCCACATGGCGTGACGAGTCACTAACACCATATTCCCTATACGCCACTTGGCGTGACGAGTCACTAACACCATATTCCCTATACGCCACTTGGCGTGACAGGGGTACATGACTTACTTTCTATGCTGGATGTTGTTTTACTAAACAACTCCTCTCGTGACTTAATTTGTCAATATTGGATAGACAGAATGAACAAGATTATTTGTTGTGCTTCCTCGCCTCCTTCCTTCTGAGCATTTTGTCTTCTGCATTTGATATCAGCGTTTCCTCGAATATTGCTGTGCCGGTTTTTTTTTTCAAACTTTTGTTCTCCATGTGCTCCGATCTGATGCCAGACTTTCCCAGCTTCTTTCGCTGATAGAGGACTCCCTTAAGGAAGTCTGCAAACATCCTTATATCTCATCACCACGCGTGTTTCCAAAGATTGCGGTCTGCAGCTATCTCTTCCCAGGCTGTAGGGTTTATGTTCAGAGACCTCATGTCACATTTACACACGTCTATAAATTCTAGATATTCTATATCATCATCATCATCATCATCATCATAATCAAGTACCGTGCCTACTGGCGTAGGTGGTCATGTCTCTCCACAACTTTCGATCTCGGCAGTTATTTATCATTTCTGTTATTGACCTTCTGCCAAGCCATTCTCTTGAGCTGTCTGGTATCTTTTCTCTTTGCCATCCTATGTCTCTTCGTCCCTCAATTGTCCCTGTTGTTACAATATATTCCAGCTGTCTCATTACATGACCAAAAAATGATGATTGTTTCTTCCTAATGCTGGAAATTAAGCTCTCTTTGTTTTGGCCTCTTTCAGAACGTTTTCATTACTCTTCTTAGCTGCACATCTCTCCACCTCCATTGATTTTCTTCTCTGTTCCTCGACCTAATATCTAAGAATCTGTAAAGTGAAAATGGACACCACAAACACATAAATAGACGTACTTGCGTGTATGATTTGCCACATATATGACAAATATGTGTTTTGAGATGCTTGGTGTCTGAGTGTTTAGGGATATGCTCCCGCAGTGACTGCTCATCGGCGTAGCACTTGTAGCAGGAGTTGCAACGGAACGGCTTGTCCGTCATGTGTGAGCGTGAATGAGATTGCAAATTAGACAGCTGTGAGAATGCCTTTCCACAACCTGAGGAAAGACCGAGGGCACACGGTTATGCATTTGAGATGGGAACAATAACACGAATAGAGATAACATGAGAAATATTTTATTTGTGATAAATACGATAACATAGAAATGTAAATATAGTCAAAAGGCAGAATTTAGACATCTTTCTTTCTAATTTAAAATGTGTTTATATCTCTCGGCGGTTTTTAAAAAAAAAATGAGTATCATTGCTACAGAATATCATTAAGTATCTTTTGTGATTTTAAATAAATATCATATTTGTGTGTGATTTGTAAAAAAAAAATGTTTTATGATACATATGTGTGAATTGCAAAAACAAAAAAAAACATAAATAAAGAAACAAAATGTGAAGAAAAAATAGAACGCTGGTCTCCGATTTTGAATGACTGTCACACAAACACAGTGCCATTTTAATGAAATATTACAGTTCCCGTTGCCTTGCGTCTATTAATAATTATAGCTCATTCTGTTATTTGTAATAAATACTGATGCACTTTGATACATTTTAAGAAATATTAAAGTACCCTGGATTACTTTTAATAAGTTTTATAGTACCCATAAAAAAATATTCATAGATATTAATGTATACTCAGATGTTTTAAATAAATATTACAGTAACTTTTATTTGTTACATGAAATATATATGGTATTTTTCTCTATAGATTTTATTAATAAGCACACCGTGTTACTATTAATACATATATTACACGCTATGTTACTCTTAATACAGGTGGTAGTTATATTTTATATCACATTTAATATTTATTACAGTGCCAAACTATGTCGCTTTAAACAAGCGTTCTGATTATCCAATTGGGGGATAAAATGTAAAGTAAATGTTATCTGCCCTGCCTTGTTAGATGTATGGGGAATATGGTGTTAGTGGCCATATCTATCTATGACCGACCACGGCACATTAAAAAATACAAGTAAAATACCCCCGTCACGCCAAGTGGCGTATAGGGAATATGGTGTTAGTGGCCATACATTTTACAGACCTTCGGCACATCATTTTTGGGGTAATGTGGCCGGTATTACGCCCGTGTCGCTTTCCTTTCCCAGAAAAAATCCGGTACCCATTAAAGGCTGGGTGAACCCGGAAGCCGTCGGTTGGGATCGAACCCTATCTCTTGTCCTTTGTAGTCCAGTTCACTAACTACTGAGCTATCGCGGCTCCACACGGCACATACATGGACGATATGGTAGGAATCACACCAAGCCGCCTTTATTAGAAATAATCTTTGGTACCCATTTTTTGTAGCCGAGTGAACCCAGAAGCCTTGTCGGTTCGTAAAAATAACCGTCATTTTTGGGGTAAGAACGCAGGCCCTTTTGATTAATAAGTGAGCACATTGTCCACTCAACAAGCGAGGTTCCAATTTGCTGGATAAGCTGCGGAATAATATTTGCTTTATAGTAGTAGCTGTAGTAGTAGTAGTAATAGTGGTATCAGTAACACCAGTAGTTGGTTGTAGTGGTAGTAGTATTTGTAGCAGTACCTGTAGTGGTATCAGTAACACCAGTAGTAGTTGTAGTGGTAGTAGTAGTAGCATCCGTCAGTCAAAGTTGACTGTGGATTTTGCAGCGCCCCTAGAAATGTTATTTTTTCTTTTCTTTCGCCTTGCATTCCCTCTTTCTATGAATCTGTCAGCTTCTTGTTTGAGGTGAACTTTTAGAGTGTGTTTCCAAAGTTTGTGGTCTGCAGCTATGTCTTCCCAGGCTGTAGGGTTTATGTTCAGAGTCTTCATATCTCCTTTACATACGTCTATAAAACCTAGATATCATCATCATAAGGTACCATGCTTGCTGGCGTAGGTGATCATCATGTCTCTCCACAAATTCCGATCTCGACAGTTATTTATAATTTCTGTTCTTGACCTTCTGCCAAGCCATTCTCTTAAGCTGTCTGGTATCTTTTCTCTTCGTCCCTTAAATTTCCCAATTGTTACAATATATTCCAATTGTTCCCTTCTCATTTCATGGCCAAAAAATGATGATTGTTTCTTCCTAATTTTGGAAATTAGCTCTATCTTTGCTTTGGCCTCTTTCAAAACGTTTTCATTACTCTTCTTAGCTGTCCATGGTATTCTTAACATTCTTTTATACGGATACAATAGATATTTATATAATATTGTATAATATGTTATATTTAGTGCTGTATTTAAATTATATTCATTTGTTATATTTCATGTTAAATTTAGTATAACGAACTTTCAATTTTGGTTATTTTGTTCTGGCTGTTATTTTTATAGTTGTAATGTTTACACTAGCATGCGGTGTATTTATATCGCTATATATAGAGATACTAGGGCTAACTGAAGGTAACAGTGGTAGTAGATTGGTTAACTCTTTCTGTGCGTTTCGCCGCACTGTGCCCCATGCCGATTTCGGCAACGTACGTTTCACCGCATAGTGCGTCACTATCAAATGTGAACCGCCATCAAACCATTTTATTTTTACTTGTCTTGCATCATCGTGGTATTGGTGAAATCTAATACCTTGTTCAATTATCGAAAAATTCATATATAATATGTTATATAAATATGTAGATTTATTCTCAAAACCATGAAAATTTAGTCCCTTAAATCTTTACCGTTGCAATGAAAAAAGTTTCCGTACGGAAATAGTTAAGTAAACTGGTTGACTGAGGACATGAGATGGGGGTTCGATTCCCGAGTTGCCGTTCCCGGATGTTAGTAAATGTTTGCTGTGGGTAGCTGCGTTAAATGTTGAAATCATTTAATTTGTTATCTTTGGCTCTCAAGCCTGCTATTGTTTTGTTTTCTTCTAATTACGTCATTTAAAAAAAATTGTGAATAATCTTCCACTGTTTCTTTGGGGTCATCCCATTTCAGTAGCGCTGTATTTTTGGTGTGTGTGTGTGATTTATGTGTGTAGTGTGTGATGTATGTATGAGCTGTGTGGTGTGTATGTTGTGTGTGATGTGTGTGTGATGTGTGTATGGTGTGTTGTGTTTGGGATGTGTGTGTGTGGTGAGTGTGTGGTGGGTAGTGAGTGTGTGGTGTGTGTTTGGTGTACGTGAGATGTAGCGCGTATGGTGTGTGTGTGCGCCTGTGTGTGAGGCCACGATAGCTCAGTGGGTAGCGAACTAAACCACTCAGGACAAGAAGTCGAGTTTGATCCTGATCGACGTTTCCAGGTTCACCCAGCCTTAAACAAATACCAGATTTTTTTTAAATCGGCACAGGCGTAAAGCTGACCACATTACCCCAAAAATCATGTGCCGAAGGTCTCTAAAATATATGGTCACTAACACCATATTCCCTATTCACACGTGACAAGGTCACTTTATATAAATATATCGATAGCTTAGTGGTTTGTGAACTGAACTACAAAGGACAAGAGGTAGGGTTCGATCCCAACCGATGGCTTCCGGTTTCGCCCAGCCTTAAATGGGTACAGGATTTTTTTCTGGGGAAGTAAAGCGGCACTGGCATAATACCGACCACATTACCCCAAAAATCAAGTACCGAAGGTCTGTAAAATTGATGGTCACTAACACCGTCTTCCCTATACGCCATTTGGCATGACGGGGACTCTTAACTTTTATATATATATAATTGTTTGTAATATAATAAAAAGACAAAAATAATTGTAACAATTAATTTCAATAACAATTATATTACATTAAAGTCAGTGAAGTAATTTTCATGTAGTAGTACTACATATAGTAATGAACAATAATTCCTGCGTTCTGCCAATTGTTGCTAAACATTTCTATAACGGTGCGAATGACTCTTAAATATTCATATAATTTAGCAAGAGACTCTCACTATTCTCTACAATTTTTTTAGAGTGGTTTCTAGATATTTATATATTATTGTGAATGACTCCTATATATTTATATATTATTGTGAATGACTCCTATATGTTTATATATTATTGTGAATGACTCCTATATATTTATATACTATTGTGAATGACTCCTATATGAAGATCTACAGAAGATGGAAAACTAGACAGAGAAATTGACATGAAATAAAAAGCAAATGCTGTCACATACCAGCTTTCACCATTGCTAAGACATCCAAATATTTCTATGCCAGCTAAACAACAAATAATAATTAGCATTTTCATACCAACTTTGTGCTATGAAAGTCAAACATGGACCCTTTCTAAATCACTTTTAAGAACAATCAATACATGTGAGATGCGATGCTTGAGAAAAGTAACAAACAACACAAGAAGAGATAGAATACCAAATGAAACCATAAGAAAAATAGTAGGAACAAAACCCTGCCAAGAATATATAGAACAACAACTTAAATGGTTAGGCCATCTGGTCTAGAATGAATCCTTACCAATCACCATCAAGGGCGTTCTTCTCGAGAATGCATGGGAAAAGACCAAGAGGAAGACCCAGAAGAAGATGGATAGATGCAGTGATAGAGACTTGTAACAACAAAGGAAAATCACTAATTCAGTCAGTTCGAGCAGCTCAAGAACGACAAATGATATAAACCACGACACCTTTTAGGTATCAGTGAGAAAGAGAAAAGAAGAAGATGGATAGATGCAGTGATAGAGACTTGTAACAACAAAGGAAAATCACTAATTCAGTCAGTTCGAGCAGCTCAAGAACGACAAATGATATAAACCACGACACCTTTTAGGTATCAGTGAGAGAGAAAAGAAGAAGATGGATAGATGCAGTGATAGAGACATGTAACAACAAAGGAAAATCACTAATTCAGTCAGTTCGAGCAGCTCAAGAACGACAAATGATATAAACCACGACACCTTTTAGGTATCGTGTGTGGCCCTTTTCGTCTTGTCAGACGGTCTAGTGGAGGCTATTGTGTATTTTTTTGAGGTATTGTTTTTGCCGAACAGCTTCTCTCGTGGCTAATTCTACCAATGTTTGACAAACACACGTGGTCACATAATGAACAGGTCAGGCTCACTGGTCCACAGGGTTTACCATCCTTTTTCTTCAGTCTTTTCTCTTCTAAGTTTTGTCATAGCACACTCTCAAAAGTTGTTATACCGTTCCTTATACATGTTCTCCATGATGTGCGATCACTTGCCAGATGTTGCCAGTCGTTTTCACAGATGGAGAAGTCAAACAGAGATGATTTGCAGATATCTCTATATCGTAGGTATGAAGTGAAAAGAGAAAAGAAGAGGAAGAAGTCTCCTATATGTTTATATATTATTGTGAGTGACTCCTATATATTTATATATTAATGTGTATCACTCCAAAATATTTATATATTTTTGTGAATGACTCCTAGATGTTAATATATTTTTGTGAATGACTCCTAGATGTTAATATATTATTGTGAATCACTTCTACACATTTTTACTTTATTTAGTGGCTCTTTGATAATTCTAATTTATTAGGAATGGCTCCTAGATATATCTCTATAATATTGTGAATGACTCATTCACATCAGTTTTCCTATACAATTGTTACTCTCATGGTGATTTCTCATTTCTCTTCTAGCCACTTCTCATTTCTCTCCTAGCCACTTCTCATTTCTCTCCTAGCCACTTCTCATTTCTCTCCTAGCCACTTCTCATTTCTCTCTTAGACATTTACAGTGAATCAATATGTACTCCTATTATTTTAACACAATCCAAATTTGAAAAGAAAGTTAAATATTGTATTGTATTATATTGTTTTGTATTGTATTGTATTGTATTGTATTGTATTGTATTGTATTGTATTGTATTGTATTGTATTGTATTGTATTGTATTGTATTGCCTTGCATTACGTTGCATTGCGTTGTATTGCGTTTTATTGCATTGCATTGTATTGTACTGTACTGTATTGTATTACTTTAGCAAGGTAACAATTTCAAAATGTTAACGTCTATACTTTATAATTTTAACAAAATATCCAAATGTTAACAAGAATGTTTCGGCTTAATCTAAACAAAATACAACAAACATTATTTTTGCAATATGAATTTAACTGTTGTAGTTTTAACCAAATGTTAACTGCTATACCTTTATGATGTGTTTAATTTCTATAAATGTCAATGAAGTAAATAAAGAAACAAAAATTACATAGATTGAAAAGAAAGTCATAAAAAGCATTACATGTTGATATCGTTCTAATGTAGATGCTCATGTTAAACAAGATCAGGAAGTTAGCTTCTAGATACAGGTAAGTTGTCACTCTCATATTTGCATTTTGAACATTTTGTGAAAATTAAGCATCATCATGATGCTCTTTCAAACATAGAATTCATAGTTGCACACAATTCCCGATTAACATGAAGACATTGAAACAACTTACATACATACAGACATACTAATAAATGTTTAACAAGTATGTACTTTATGTGAAGCTATGTGGGGAATTTCAACATGTTTAAAACAGTCTGTATATTAAGCCTTAGACTATTCTCTATTTATCTAATTAAATGTCATTTTAGAATATTCTTTATCTATTTAATTATAATCTAGTTTCCCGCCTAGACCGTCTCTTCACCTTATGTCCGGTGAGAGAAGTGTTCACGTTGGCTTTCCTTCCATTATTTCGCTCTTTATTTGTCCGCTTTCTTTCTCTGCATACGTCTACACTCGATCTAATTATCTATCTAATTATCTATCTAATTA
Organism: Megaustenia siamemsis; assembly: GCA_032433765.1. NCBI lineage: Eukaryota > Metazoa > Mollusca > Gastropoda > Stylommatophora > Ariophantidae > Megaustenia > Megaustenia siamemsis. Next base: position 31,691,431 of record JAVIAB010000104.1, on the reverse strand, counting down.
TCTATCTAATTATCTATCTAATTATCTATCTAATTATCTATCTAATTATCTATCTAATTATCTATCGAATTATCTATCTAATTATCTACCTAATTATCTACCTAATTATCTATCTAATTATCTATCTAATTATCTATCGAATTATCTATCTAATTATCTATCGAATTATCTATCTAATTATCTACCTAATTATCTACCTAATTATCTATCTAATTATCTATCTAATTATCTATCTAATTATCTATCGAATTATCTATCGAATTATCTATCTAATTATCAACTCTTAACTACGCATGTGAAAGCTGGAAAACAATAAAAGAGATTGGGATAAAACTAAACGCTTTTGAAGACAAATACATCAGAAAAATACGTGTACAATGGAATGAATTCAAGACTAATGTTGAAATAAGAGAAATGGTCAGGCAACTATCAATCTCATATACTTTTCGGAAGAGAAGATAAACGTGCGTCGGACATGAGAGGAGGCACCAAAAGAATTATTATTATTATTTTTTTTTTTGGGGGGGGGTGGGTTCACCAGCTTTGACCTCTGATGAAGTCCCTAGAGACCAGGAAGTGAATTTTGCGTGTTAATCCGTTTGTCCCCTGGCAGCAGTGTGCACAGGGGTCCCTAGCCGCATAGGCAGACAACTCCGTCTTCGAAGGTACTCATATTTTTTCCGCCATTTACATTTCAAACCGGGCCTCGCGGCTGAGACCAGGGGTGGTTACCGCAGAGAGAAATCATAAATAAAAATCCCAACTGGTGCAGCCGGGATTTGAACCCACAACCTCTCTGTTCCGAGGCCGGCGCCTTGCCTCGAGACCAACCAGTCCCTAAGAGAATTATAAAATAGGCTCTTATATGGGAAACATCAGGATACAGAAAAAGAGGAAGATCTAGAGAGACACTAAAAAGAACACTTGTAAGAGAAGCAAAGTTAGCAGGCATAAACTCTTATTGGATAAGATCGAACATCTCGCCAAGGATACAGGTGGGTGGCGAAAAATAGTACGAGCCCCCATGTGACGTCACTCAGCGCTGGAAGGATCAAGATTTAATTAATGTTCTTCTAGAATATTATCAAACTAACTATTGATCTATATATAGAAATATTGTTCTATTATAATTGTGGAGACCCATGATAATATATATACCATGGACATCTAAGAAGAGAAATGAAAACGTTGTGAAAGAGGTCAAAGCAAAGAGAGAACTAATTGCCAATATTAGGGAGAAACAATCATCATTTGTTGCCCATGCAATAAAATGGGACAAGCTGGAATATATTATAACAACTGGGAAAAATGAGGGACGAAGAGATAGATGGAAGCAAAGAGAAAAGATACCAGACAGCTTAAGAGAATGGCTTGGCAGAAGGTCAACAACAGAAATGATAAATAACTGTCGAGATCGAAAGTTGTGATGAGACATGATCACCTACGCCAGCAGGTACGGTACTTGATGATGATCTATTGTAGTTTTGAAAAAAAAAAAAAAGAAAATGGACAATTAAACTCTACCTAACTATTGTTTTTGCGAGGTTACATTTAAAGAAAAAAAAGAAAGAAAGAAAAATCTGACTTCACAACTGCTCGTTGTTTTTAATCCCCCTGTACCGTCAGACTTTGCATAGGACCCGCAGTGTGTCACGCCAACATAGGACCCGCAGTGTGTCACGCCAACATAGGACCCGCAGTGTGTCACGCCAACATAGGACCCGCAGTGTGTCACGCCAAACTATCCCTGTACAGGGCGAGCCTCTCAGTTGTATTACGAGTAAAGGGTTAAGGCATACAAATGCGAAGCTGCAGTAAAGCTGAATATAAGGAAAAATAAAAAAATAAAAAAATAAAAAAAATGGTATGTAAGAAGCTTTACGTGACAAGTGCACGACACAGACTAAACAACGTTTCGGCTCAATAGGCCTTCATCAGGAACAATAAAAAAAACAAAAAAAAAAAACTGACCCCTGTGTTAACTCATCTGGTTCTGTGTACATTAACGCACTTTTTTGCACGATTTTCGACGTTCAGGACAGCCGCACTTGGTTGCGATTTCATTTTGGATATGATAGGATAGTTTTATTTATTTTTGTTGTTTTCTTTAACACATTTCGATTGTTTTTGTTTTGGTTGTTTCATTATCAGTTTTGTGTGTGTGTGTTTTTTTTTTATTGTTCCTGATGAAGGCTTATTGAGCCGAAACGTTGTTTAGTCTGTGTCGTCCACTTGTCACGTAAAGCTTCTTACATACCATTTTTTTATTTTTTTATTTTTCCAGTTATATTACGCCATGCTAATGGTTTTTTTCAACCGCCATAGCTCAGTGGTTAGTGAACTGGACTGTAAAGGATAAAAGGTCGGGTCGGGGAATAATTCAGCCACTACAAATTTCGAACTAAAATACGCCTATGTTTTTGAAATAAAAAATGATAGTTTTGTATTGAAACAATATTTCTTTATGGAATAGAGTATGGATAATAGATAAACAATAATAAAGGGTCATACAGACGGATCCATAATTCGACACCAAAGGAGAGCATGCGCATTTACAGCACGCTCGGCTGTTAGAATAGTAAAAAAAAAAAAAGACAGTGATGCATTCGTTATGACCACGAGTAGCATGACAATGGAAGTGATGGCAGTGACCAGGGCATTCATTATAGTCACAAGACTACACCCACGCCTGCATACTGAGTCTATGAGCATGATAAGAAAAGTGGAGGCGGGCTCTGTACGCAGGCAATGGGTAGAGTCGTTGCAGAAGTTAAAAATAGGTAAGGTCACCTTTGTCTACATCCCTGGACATGCTGGAGTACTGGGAAATGAAAGAGTGGATAGGTTGGTTAGCTGCGCTGTCGTTGAAGATGGTCAACCAATGGATCGGACATACATCATCAATGCCCTCCGAGATTTGGGAAGGGCACAGGACTTCGACAATCATAAGTCCACTTCACTCCTTTGGATGAAAGAGATGGGCGTTAAGATGGGCACAACCAGAAACGAGAAACTTAGTGGCCGTGTAAGAAGACTTATCAACCAACATAGAACTGGAGTCGTCGGTCGCTGGGCGGGGCTTGCTGAGGAGGGGATCTGAGCCCCTATGGGCATGGTCGGATTCAATGATGATGACCCGCAAATAACTCAATAACTTAAAATGGGGAAAACGTTTGTAGGAAGAAGGATGTTATTTGGCAGATACATAGTACGCAGAATGTAAACAGTACAGGAATGGGTGGCAGGGCACCTCACAGTAGCAGAGCTGAGAGCTGTCAGCGAACCACAGCTGATGGTTGGCGCCAGAATCGGTGAACCAGATAGGGACTGGAGATAGGGACTGGGTATAGGGACTGGAGATAGGGACAAAAGATACAAAATATGGCCCCAAGAAAGATCACAGGGAAAGACATGTTGGTAGTCTTGTGAGGAAGTTTCTTGCTGACTGTTGGATATGTTGAGGCAGCCATTACATTCACTCACCCCCCCCCCCCGGAAAATAAAATAAAAGAGACTAGCACAAGCTAAATAAGCATTTCAGTAAAAAAGAAAACCATCATATGCAAACTACTCAATGTTGGGCCATGAAGAAACCACGGACCCTAACAGAAACTGTCACCGTTTGAGAATTGAACTCGATCTCTTCCCTAACAGAAACTGTCACCGTTTGGGAATTGAACACGATCTCTTCCCTAACAGAAACTGTCACCGTTTGAGAATTGAACACGATCTCTTCCCTAACAGAAACTGTCACCGTTTGAGAATTGAACACGATCTCTTCCCTAACAGAAACTGTCACCGTTTGAGAATTGAACACGATCTCTTCCCTAACAGAAACTGTCACCGTTTGGGAATTGAACACGATCTCTTCCCTAACAGAAACTGTCACCGTTTGAGAATTGAACTCGATCTCTTCCCTAACAGAAACTGTCACCGTTTGAGAATTGAACTCGATCTCTTCCCTAACAGAAACTGTCACCGTTTGAGAATTGAACTCGATCTCTTCCTAACAGAAACTGTCACCGTTTGGGAATTGAACACGATCTCTTCCCTAACAGAAACTGTCACCGTTTGAGAATTGAACACGATCTCTTCCCTAACAGAAACTGTCACCGTTTGAGAATTGAACACGATCTCTTCCCTAACAGAAACTGTCACCGTTTGAGAATTGAACACGATCTCTTCCCTAACAGAAACTGTCACCGTTTGGGAATTGAACACGATCTCTTCCCTAACAGAAACTGTCACCGTTTGAGAATTGAACTCGATCTCTTCCCTAACAGAAACTGTCACCGTTTGAGAATTGAACTCGATCTCTTCCCTAACAGAAACTGTCACCGTTTGAGAATTGAACTCGATCTCTTCCCTAACAGAAACTGTCACCGTTTGAGAATTGAACACGATCTCTTCCCTCTTCCCAGACTTTTTCGACACGAAATGCTATTTTTATTTCTTTTAGTCTTGTCGTAACGTCATACCTTATATGTTTACACAATTACTTACCGTTAGAAGATTATATGGAGATAGAATGGCAAATAATAAGTAATGATTATCGCTTCAAATTGGTTGTAAAACAATGTATCTAGGCACCCACCTTCACCCCTAATTCATTGAAATGTTTCCAAGATGATGAAATTAACTATTTTCAGAGTAATTTTAAGAAATGAGGTATTGTACTGTCTAATGTAGAGTAAGGTCAAGTACGAGACTTAAATCGGTGTCTTAGCACGCGAGTTTCTACCTAAATGTGCTCGGCCACCTATCCAGAAGTCTTAGAACACTTCTGGATGGTGTCGCTTTAAGCATCGAAACTCACGATGCGAGGCGACATCCCTCACCTTTCCAGAGTACTAACCTGGTACTCATATCTGACAGCGGCTGGGTCGACCGCGGGGAAATTGTTTTCCAACCACGAGTACAATTCACACTTCTTCCAGAGGGAATCGAACACGGGTTGTCCGAATGTTTGTAGCCCAGTCGGGTGTTTTTCCCAACTAGGCCACCGTGGTCCCCTAGTGTGGGGTATTCCAATCATGTTTGGTATTAAAATTGTAAATGGTAAAGTGTTCTTGAATGTTCCCTGGGCAGATAAAAAAAAAACCAACGCGGACATTCTCCAACAGGCCAACACAAAAAAGGAGCTCATAAAAAACATCAGAAAGAAACAGTCCACGTATTTCGGGCACATAATGAAAAGATGAAAGTTGGAATACTTGGTTACAACTGGCAAAATACAGAGAAAGAAAAATCGCGGACGACAAAGAGAAAAGATGCTAGATAGCTTGGTGTCATTGGCATGGAAAACAGTCAAGAAAAAAGTGATACGATTTCCTGTAGATAGAGAAATGTGGAAGAACATGATCGCCTACGCCAACCGATGTGGCACGTGATGATATAAAAAAAATAGATTTTGTGGAATTGTGAATGTTTTCTGACGTATTACTTTCTTACACACGTATCACTACAAGGAACATTACAGGAATGACATCACCTCAGCGGTGCACATAAAACTATGACACCGGACCGGATATGTTCTTAGAATGTCCCTGACAATCTATACACAGAACAACCCTTTTTGGACTCCAGCTGGCAAGAGACCAAGAGAACGATCAGGAGAAAGAAAGACCAAGAGAAAGACCAAGAGAAAGACCAAGAGAAAGACCAAGAGAAAGAAAGACCAAGAGAAAGACCAAGAGAAAGACCAAGAGAAAGAAAGACCAAGAGAAAGACCAAGAGAAAGACCAAGAGAAAGACCAAGAGAAAGAAAGACCAAGAGAAAGACCAAGAGAAAGACCAAGAGAACGACCAGGAGAAAGAAAGACCAAGAGAAAGAAAGACCAAGAGAAAGACCAAGAGAAAGAAAGACCAAAAGAAAGACCAAGAGAAAGAAAGACCAAGAGAAAGACCAAGAGAAAGAAAGACCAAGAGAAAGACCAAGAGAAAGAAAGACCAAGAGAAAGACCAAGAGAAAGACCAAGAGAACGACCAGGAGAAAGAAAGACCAAGAGAAAGAAAGACCAAGAGAAAGACCAAGAGAAAGAAAGACCAAGAGAAAGACCAAGAGAAAGAAAGACCAAGAGAAAGAAAGACCAAGAGAAAGACCAAGAGAAAGACCAAGAGAAAGAAAGACCAAGAGAAAGACCAAGAGACAGACCAAGAGAAAGACAGACCAAGAGAAAGAAAGACCAAGAGAAAGACCAAGAGAAAGACCAAGAGAAAGACCAAGAGAAAGAAAGACCAAGAGAAAGACCAAGAGAAAGAAATACCAAGAGAAAGAAATACCAAGAGAAAGAAATACCAAGAGAAAGAAAGATCAAGAGAAAGACCAAGAGAAAGACCAAGAGAAAGAAAGACCAAGAGAAAGAAAGACCAAGAGAAAGACCAAGAGAAAGACCAAGAGAAAGAAAGACCAAGAGAAAGACCAAGAGAAAGACCAAGAGAAAAACCAAGAGAAAGAAAGACCAAGAGAAAAGAAGACCAAGAGAAAGAAAGACAAAGAGAAAGACCAAGAGAAAGAAAGACAAAGAGAAAGGAAGATCAAGAGAAAGACCAAGAGAAAGACCAAGAGAAAGAAAGACCAAGAGAAAGGAAGACCAAGAGAAAGACCAAGAGAAAGAAAGACCAAGAGAAAGGAAGACCAAGAGAAAGGAAGACCAAGAGAAAGACCAAGAGAAAGGAAGACCAAAAGAAAGACCAAGAGAAAGACCAAGAGAAAGAAAGACCAAGAGAAAGAAAGACCAAGAGAAAGACCAAGAGAAAGGAAGACCATGAGAAAGACCAAGAGAAAAACCAAGAGAAAGAAAGACCAAGAGAAAGGAAGACCAAGAGAAAGAAAGATAAAGAGAAAGACCAAGAGAAAGAAAGACAAAGAGAAAGGAAGATCAAGAGAAAGACCAAGAGAAAGGAAGACCAAGAGAAAGGCCAAGAGAAATATAAAGAGAAAGACCAAAAGAAACGTCAGGTGACATGGCTAGCATAGATATTAAGGGAAACTGCGTCACACGGGGCGTGGTCCTGAAAGGTTGGCTCAAGATAGACAGCAGTGGCGACCTCCAACGGTGTCCTAATATATCTCTAGGAGAAATGGAAAAAAAAATATGTAGAACAAATAATCTTTCCTTCTGACCATAGAGCGGCACACAGAGAAGACATTTTCTATTTGTATTTCTCATACTAGTTGGAAATTATTTTGTTTTGATTGCTTCTTTATTAGTTAGCAATGTACGACTAATTCGATGTTCTTACATATCTGTGTGTGTGTGTTCTTTGTTTGTTCCTGCTGAAGGCCTATTGAGCCGAAACGTCGTTCAAATTTATGTCGTCAATTTAACCACGTGAAGCTTTAACTATACCATTTTTTATATTTAAAAAAAATTTCTCCTTCACAATCATCTTTACTGTATCCTGGCATTTGTTTGCCTTGACCTCTAATATATCTCTAATTTATATACATTTTTGGCAATGACCTCTAATATATCTCTAATGTATATACATTTTTTTACCTTGACTCCTAATATATCTCTAATTTATATACATTTTTTTGGCAATGACCTCTAAAATATCTCTAATTTATATACATTTTTTGGCAATGACCTCTAATATATCTCTAATTTATATACATTTTTTTTGGCAATGACCTCTAATATATCTCTAATTTATATACATTCTAGGGCAGTGGTAGCCAACTTAAGGTTGACCGAGGGCTAGGTTCTAGCCAGGGCCAGGACCAGAGAGCTAAACTTAAGAGTTTCATCCAAAATTACATGATGCGATGTTATCATCATCATCATCATCATCATCATCATCATCAAGTACCAGGCCTGCTGGCGTAGGTGATCATCATCATCACCATTAGTTCCGTCTCCACATCGAAGGTTGGCTACCAAGGAGCACCATTCCACTCCGTCTCTTGCTTTGATGGTGCAGTTTGTCATAGGTTGACCTGTCCATCTCCACATCGAAGGTTGGCTACCAAGGAGCACCATTCCACTCCGTCTCTTGCTTTGATGGTGCAGTTTGTCATAGGTTGACCTGTCCATCTCCACATCGAAGGTTGGCTACCAAGGAGCACCATTCCACTCCGTCTCTTGCTTTGATGGTGCAGTTTGTCATAGGTTGACCTGTCCATCTCCACATCGAAGGTTGGCTACCAAGGAGCACCATTCCACTCCGTCTCTTGCTTTGATGGTGCAGTTTGTCATAGGTTGACCTGTCCATCTCCACATCGAAGGTTAGCTACCATAGAGCACCATTCCACTCCGTCTCTTGCTTTGATGGTGCAGTTTGTCATAGGTTGACCTGTCCATCTCCACATCGAAGGTTGGCTACCAAGGAGCACCATTCCCCTCCGTCTCTTGCTTTGATGGTGCAGTTTGTCATAGGTTGACCTGTCCATCTTTTCATGTTACTCGTTCATGTTAGTCTTGTCTGCCTCTTTGACCTTGTATTTTCCCTTCCAATATTACTTTTATTATGCTGTTGTGTCTTTTAACATGCCCCCAAAATTTCATTTGTCTTGTTCTAATTGTGTTTAGTAGTTCTCTTTTCATTTTTAGTTGTTTTAAAACTTCATCATTTGTTTTCTTTTCTTTCCATCCAATTCTACCTCTTCTATAAATCCACATTTCAAATGCTTCAGTTTTCTGGTGATCATATCTCTCCACAATTTTCGATCTCGACAGTTATTTATCATTTCTGTTGTTGACCTTCTGCCAAGCCGTTCTCTTAAGCTGTCCAGTATCTTTTCTCTTAGTTTCCCTCTTTCTCTTCGAAGAGATGTCATTTAGTCATATACAAAGGTTGCATTTTGACGACATATTTTATCATTTGTAACAAGACAGTTATTATTTCAAAATTACTTTTACATTATTTTTTTTTAACAGGCTAGAACTTTGGTTTTTGTTTATAGCTATTTAATACAGTCATTTCTGTGCACGACTCAAAGGCCAAGAAAGATAGATTAGCGGTCCACCATTTGGCCATCTATGTTTGAGCGTGTTAGTGGTGACTTTTATTTTATAACTTCTATTACTTGTTTCCATTTTATTAGGTATTATATTGTTCAATGTTCAAACTCTAGATGCAAGAACAATAAGAAAAATAACCTCTACAGAGATGAAATGTTTCAGACAAATGGCAAGAAACAGTCTGAGAGATAAGATCAGAAATGGAGAACTGAGAAAAAAAGCTAGGAATAGCCCCCGCCATGACAGGGTAGAGTGATCAAAACACAACACAACGAGCCGTCAATAAACGTTGTGAGAACACCAGACCCAAGGGTCGACCACGAAATAGTTGGGTTGACGGAATATTCGAAGCACTAGGAAATATAACAGCAGCAGAGGTGAACAGAAGAGCAAAAGATGGATTGATGGAATATTAGAAGCACTAGGAAACATAACAGCAGCAGAGGCGAACAGAAGAGCAAAAGATGGATTGATGGAATATTAGAAGCACTAGGAAATATAACAGCAGCAGAGGCGAACAGAAGAGCAAAAGATGGATTGATGGAATATTAGAATCACTAGGAAATATAACAGCAGCAGAGGGGAACAGAAAAGCAAAAGACCACAAATTATATCTCCCCCTCGACGCTGAAAGTTAGATGAGGAAGGAAAGAAGAAGTAGAAGAATGTCGTTCAATTTTGAAGTATTTATTTATTTTAGAAAGTACTTGCAACTTAATTTTTTTGGTATTGAGGTATTTTAAAACCATTAAGTTGTCAAATGCCGTTATGTAATAAATAACAAACAATTTTTTTTAGAATGTTACCAACTGGCACATTAACTTTTGGCCAATGTTCCACTTCCGCCACTTTGTGATTTCAGTTTAGTACTTGTTTGTGTGTGTGTGTGTGTCTTTGTGTCAATATCTGTTATTTTGTACCTGACGAAGAATTTTGCCGAAAAGTCGTTGTTTGTCTTGTCTCTCTACTAGTTTAGCTGCTTGATACCAATTTATGTTGATTTGACATCTTTGAGTGTGTAGATAATTCAGATAAAACACGTGCAATGTTACCTTTTATACCGAGAGGGGGAGGGGTATGGGTGTAATAGTCACCAGCTATGGTATCGGTGAACTAGGAGATTGTGGAAGGTGTGCAGAGTAGGGGTGCATGAGGTGTTCAAGATGGTGCGATCTGGAAATCTCTCAAAGGGGTGACGTCTTGTTTTAACGGTTGTGACGTATTTGTGTAGTAACTAGGAGACAAAGGGAATTAGAGTGGCAGAATTTGATTGGACGGGAAATATCAAGTTTAGAAGCGCACTCAACAGTCAACGGTCAGCGGAGCAGTCAGAGCGGAGCAGTTAGCAGTCAGAACGTAGTCAGCAGTTAGCAGTCAGAACGTAGTCAGCAGTTAGCAGTCAGAACGTAGTCAGCAGTTAGCAGTCAGAACGTAGTCAGCAGTTAGCAGTCAGAACGTAGTCAGCAGTTAGCAGTCAGAACGTAGTCAGCAGTTAGCAGTCAGAACGTAGTCAGCAGTTAGCAGTCAGAACGTAGTCAGCAGTTAGCAGTCAGAACGTAGTCAGCAGTTAGCAGTCAGAACGTAGTCATCAGTTAGCAGTCAGAACGTAGTCAGCAGTTAGCAGTCTGTCTCTCCTTAGTTAGTACAGGATTAGTGTAGCTGGGTAAATTACAACTATTGTAGATTGGATTTTGAAGATCAGAGAATGGATGGAATAAACTGATTGCTACTTTATGAAAGATCTTGTTCATTCCGCCAAGTTGAAACTACGATCTTGAGTGTGGTGACAATAGTACAGGGGGGGGGGGCGCCCTTGTGGTACGACGTCGGCTTCAGGACAGGAAGCACCCGGGTTCAAAGCCCACAGGAAGCGCTGGTGATTTTTTTTTCAAAAATAGGAGAAAAATTAATCCGTGGTTCTCTATGACGTTATCCTCCCCTGATCTCTTGATGACGTCACCCCTGATCTCTTGGGTAGTGAGATCCAATGTCTAGCCCTCTCGGATAACGGCATTAAAAAGGAGGTCTCGTGCGCATTCGCGCACGTTAAAGAAGAAATGGCTGTTAACATCTAAAAGAGTAGACCGTTGATGGCCACCATGACTAAGTTGCGAGAAGACTACTACCCACATTGTGGATCCCAGGCCGTGCGTTGTGAGAAGCCTACTACCCACGTTGTGGATCCCAGGCCGTGCGTTGTGAGAAGATTACTACCCACATTGTGGATCCCAGGCCGTGCGTTGTGAGAAGACTACTACCCACATTGTGGATCCCAGGCCGTGCTACGGAGTTCGTGCATGCGGGTCAGAATTCCCCTCGGATTTTCTTGAGATTCTCGATGGGGATATCGGAGCACCTATGGACTCGCCTGGTATGATCCAAACATCAAGAAACATTGAGGCCTCTGAAGCACCGTTGTTTGGTGAAAGTCGAATGGTAGCATCGACTCGGACCAGCCACAAATAAGGGGAGGCAACACACTGCAACTATAACAAGAATGATACCTGCCTGATTGACGAGTATTATCGCTTATCTTATCAGACACTCAGAACATGTTGATTAAGTTGACATACAACATTAGACTGTTTATGCAGAACGTGTGTAAAGTTGTATTCTGAAGAAGCACCTACGATTGATAGTCTGTAGAATAATTCAATCTCTAGGTGCCGTCTCCACATCGATGGTGGGCTACCATGGAGCACCATTCATTGGGTGCCGTCTCCACATCGATGGTCGGCTACCATAGAGCACCATTCATTGGGTGCCGTCTCCACATCAATGGTGGGCTACCATGGAGCGCCATTCATTGGGTGCCGTCTCCACATCAAAAGTCAGCTACCATGGAGCGCCATTCATTGGGTGCCGTCTCCACATCAAATGGCAGCTACCATGGAGCGCCATTCATTGGGTGCCGTCTCCACATCAAAGGTCGGCTACTATGGAGCACCATTCATTGGGTGCCGTCTCCACATCGATCGTGGGCTACCATGGAGCGCCATTCATTGGGTGCCGTCTCCACATCAAATGTCAGCTACCATGGAGCGCCATTCATTGGGTGCCGTCTCCACATCAAAGGTCGGCTACTATGGAGCACCATTCATTGGGTGCCGTCTCCACATCAAAGGTCGGCTACCATGGAGCACCATTCATTGGGTGCCGTCTCCACATCAAAGGTCGGCTACTATGGAGCGCCATTCATTTATTGGGTGCCGTCTCCACATCAAAGGTCGGCTACCATGGAGCGCCATTCATTGGGTACCGTCTCCACATCGATAGTGGGCTACCATGGAGCGCCATTCATTCGGTGCCGTCTTCACATCAATAGTGGGCTACTATGGAGCACCATTCAATGGGTGCCGTCTCCACATCAAATGTCAGCTACCATGGAGCGCCATTCATTGGGTGCCGTCTCCACATCAAAGGTCGGCTACCATGGAGCACCATTCATTGGGTGCCGTCTCCACATCGATAGTAGGCTACCATGGAGCGCCATTCATTGGGTGCCGCCTCCACATCAAAGGTCGGCTACCATGGAGCACCATTCATTGGGTGCCGTCTCCACATCAAAGGTCGACTACCATTGAGCACCATTCATTGGGTGCCGTCTCCACATCAAAGGTCGACTACCATGGAGCACCATTCATTGGGTGCCATTTCCACATCAAAGGTCGACTACCATGGAGCACCATTCATTGGGTGCCGTCTCCACATCAAAGGTCGACTACCATTGAGCACTATTCATTGGGTGCCGCCTCCACATCAAAGGTCGGCTACCATGGAGCGCCATTCATTGGGTGCCGCCTCCACATCAAATGTCAGCTACCATGGAGCACCATTCATTGGGTGCCGTCTCCACATCAAAGGTCGGCTACCATGGAGCGCCATTCATTGGGTGCCGTCTCCACATCAAAGGTCGACTACCATTGAGCACCATTCATTGGGTGCCGACTCCACATCAAAGGTCGGCTACCATGCAGTGCCATTCATTGGGTGCCGTCTCCACATCAAAGGTCGGCTACCATGGAGCACCATTCATTGGGTGCCGTCTCCACATCAAAGGTCGGCTACCATGGAGCACCATTCATTGGGTGCCGTCTCCACATCAATAGTGGGCTACTATGGAGCGCCATTCATTGGGTGCCGTCTCCACATCGATGGTCGGCTACCATGGAGCGTCATCCATTGGGGTATTATGTCTCTTCACATGCTCTCTAAAATTTCTGTTTTCTTTTCCGAATTGTGTTTTCTTCTTTATTTGTCATTTTCAGCTGATTCAGAACTTCATTGTTTTGTCTTCATTTCCTTTCACAAAATTCTCCCCATTGTTCTACAGATCTACATCTCAGAGGTTTCAACTTTCTGCTCTGTTTTTTTTTTTTAATGTCCATGTATCTGCACCATACAGGAATTTTGAGTAAACATGTTACTATTCAAAGTTTTCGTTTCGATGTAATCAGTTTTGATGTGGTTATATTTTTCATGTTGTTAACTTTTTGCCGCTCCTATTCTTTGTTGTTGTTGTTTTACATTTCCCATAATTTGTTATAGCATGTTCAAGATAGCTATATCATTGAACTTCTCTTTATGTTCTCCCCACTTACTTTGATATCCACTTGTGTATTTTGTGTGTTTTCTCTAGGCTGTAGATTACATCAGGTGATAACTCAAGGGGTGATAACTTTGACATAAAATTAGTTTTTATTTTTAACTTAAATGATATTTATAACTTATAGTTTTGTTGCGTAAAATAATTATTAATGTCCATGTTCTTTAAACATAATAAAATTAAATATTTGTAACTATTCTACTTCGCAAAGGGATATACAAGCAATCGGAGTACATAGCGATTTTATGACTGTTTTGAAGAAACACACAATGAAATGGTTTGGGCACGTATCTCGATTGTCTGCTCTAGCAATGACCATTCTGCAAGGAACTGTGGAAAGGGGGGGGGAAGGAGAGGTAGACAGAGAAAAAGAAAGGGCAGATAATATCAATGGATGGACAGACCTTGTCTTTGCAGATCCTAAAGAATGACTGAAGATAGGAAGAAGTTGAAGCATACACACGATGTCTGTCTGTGGTGCTCCAACAACCCCCCCCCCCCCCCCCGCGGGACATCAGGAGAAGAAAAGATGAAGAAGAAGGAGCACTGTTGAAGAACTTATATATATGAATATTTGTTATAAATAGTTGTCCTCTCAATGTGTTGTCGTCAGATTCGCTAGAGTAGCGTGTCAATAAAAGCAAAGAGCCTTGCACTTTGTTGTTCTAAATAAATTCAATGTTGAGAGATTAACTTATCACTGATAAATTATCAGCAAGGCTGATAAATGAAATTCCAGAGAAGAAGTTTCATCATAGTTCAGTCAAACTGACCTTCTTGGCACAAGCGATTGGATCCAACCCCCCCCCCCCCCCCCCCACACATACACACACACACGTTTCTGGAAGACGCCATCTGGATCTTCTCTTCAGTGCGTTCGCCAATAAGTATATCCCAGCTATTTGTGGCTGACTCTACTTAAGTTCATTTACTAATTTGTGCGCTTTTCGCAAATATAAAACACATCTTCTGTTACACATTTGGTATCAGCTGGGAGAAGATAAACCAAATGTATGAGCATTTCTGACTAAATGTGACCATTGCATCCCCAGAAATTCTCAAATTTGCCGAGCTTTTAGAAGCGTTTTTATTGCAAAAATAATTGGACTAAAACATCGTTCACACATGAATATTGACTTGAGCTAAACAATGAATATATATAAGTGTGCGCGTGTAAGTGAGAGAGAGAGAGAGAGAGAGAGAGAGAGAGAGAGAGAAATTTAAACCACTTCCATGAAATATCCATTTTAGGAGTGAGTGGAATGTTCCAGGGTCAGGGCATCTCCACCCAAAGCTGTTGCAAGATGTTGGGTGCTAGAACTAAAATACTACTTTTAGACTAAAACAAACAGCTGTGATGTAAATATTTGAAAACAAGAAATATATTACACATGCCATATTATTTCCATTGCTTCTAGTTTTGTCTATCAGTCGACTCCAGTTAAACATGTGATATATTATATATATATTGTATTATATTATTATAGCAGTGTAATATATTATATTGTTTTATTACATTTGATATATTACACTGCTTATTACATTTGATATATTACATTGCCTTATTACATTTGATATATTACATTGCCTTATTACATTTGATATATTACATTGCCTTATTACATTTGATATATTACATTGCCTTATTGCATTTGATATATTACATTGCCTTATTACATTTGATATATTACATTTGATATATTACATTGCCTTATTACATTTGATATATTACATTGCCTTATTACATTTGATATATTACATTGCCTTATTACATTTGATATATTACATTGCCTTATTACATTTGATATATTACATTGCCTTATTACATTTGATATATTACATTGCCTTATTACATTTGATATATTACATTGCCTTATTACATTTGATATATTACATTGCCTTATTACATTTGATATATTACATTGCCTTATTATATTTGATATATTACATTGCCTTATTACATTTGATATATTACATTGCCTTATTACATTTGATATATTACATTGCCTTATTACATTTGATATATTACATTGCCTTATTACTTTTGATATATTACATTGCCTTATTACATTTGATATATTACATTGCCTTATTACATTTGATATATTACATTTGATATATTACATTGCCTTATTACATTTGATATATTACATTTCCTTATAAATGGCAACATTTCCAAAGGTATGATATACGCACGGTTAGACTTCCGTTCAGGTGAAAATCTAAGTGAATGTTGAGGCACAATATAGAGGTAGAAAACTGTGGAGAGACATGATCGCCTACGCCAGCAGGCCTGGTTCTTAATGGTGATGGTGCGACTACCCGTTATGCGGTTTATGTTGAGAGAATATGGTGTTGGTGTTCGTTTGTTTGTCATGCCATATTGATGGGTGTGTTCACAGCGCCTTACTTTCTTAGAAGATTTGATAAAATAAAGCAAACAGAAAGAAAAAACGGGAGAGACAAAATCAGAAAAGAATATGTAAGAGAAAGATTTAGCTTAGAGCTAGATTTGGGCAAAGACAGAAGAATATGTAAGAGAAAGATTTAGCTTAGAGCTAGATTTGGGCAAAGACAGAAGAATATGTAAGAGAAAGATTTAGCTTAGAGCTAGATTTGGGCAAAGACAGAAGAATATGTAAGAGAATGATTTAGCTTAGAGCTAGATTTGGGCAAAGACAGAAGAATATGTAAGAGAAAGATTTAGCTTAGAGCTAGATTTGGGCAAAGACAGAAGAAGATGGGTTGCCCAGCTGAAGAGAAAATGTGCGGTCATACAAGGCAAGCACACACACGCACACACAACACATTAGGACGCAGAACTTGAGGCAAGCCCAGACAACGTTGGAGCGACAGCATCAGAGGAACACTACAACTACATCAGAGGAACTTAACAACTACATCAGAGGAACTCTACAAGTACATCAGAGAAACTCTACAACATAAGAGAAACTCTACCACAACATAAGAGAAACTCTACAACATCAGAGAAACTCTACTACAACATAAGAGAAACTCTACCACAACATAAGAGAAACTCTACAACATAAGAGAAACTCTACCACAACATAAGAGAAACTCTACAACATAAGAGAAACTCTACCACAACATAAGAGAAACTCTACAACATCAGAGAAACTTTGCAACATAAGAGAAACTCTACAACATCAGAGAAACTCTACAACATCAGAGAAACTCTACAACATCAGAGAAACTCTACTACAACATAAGAGAAACTCTACAACATCAGAGAAACTCTGCAACATAAGAGAAACTCTACAACATCAGAGAAACTCTACAACATCAGAGAAACTCTACAACAATAGAGAAACTCTACAACATCAGAGAAACTCTACAACAACATAAGAGAAACTCTGCAACATCAGAGAAACTCTACAACAGAGAAACTCTACAACAACATAAGAGAAAATCTACAACATCAGAGAAACTCTATAACATCAGAGAAACTCTACAACATCAGAGAAACTCTACAACAACATAAGAGAAACTCTACAACAACATAAGAGAAACTCTACAACAACATAAGAGAAACTCTACAACATAAGAGAAACTCTACAACAACATAAGAGAAACTCTACAACAACATAAGAGAAACTCTACAACAACATCAGAGAAACTCTACAACATCAACTGTTCATGGTTGAATCTGAGTGAAGAGCACGAACCAGAATTCGAATCTCCCATCATCCAAAGTTGCAAAAAGGAAAAAAAAGAAGAGAAGGAGAAAACAAAATCACTCGCGACAGATAGGCACCGAACTAGGTCTCCCTCGCCCTGCATGCTAATGTTCTAGCAATTTCATAAACACCTTTGTGAACATAGTTCTCTGCTCTAGCGAGAAACAACAATTCACAAACGGCAGAAATAGACTCAAAATGCAACAAAGCTTGTCAAATCATCGGGCAGCTGATAAATCTCTTGGTCAACAAGGAAATAACTCTACGGGGCAAAACGGGGCACTCTATAATATAACCTTCATCCCAACGTTGTGCTACCAGTACCAGAACTGGACTCTACGGGGCACTCTATAATATAACCTTCATCCCAACGTTGTGCTACCAATACCAGACCTGGACTCTACGGGGCACTCTACAATATAACCTTCATCCCAACGTTGTGCTACCAATACCAGACCTGGACTCTACGGGGCACTCTACAATATAACCTTCATCCCAACGTTGTGCTACCAATACCAGACCTGGACTCTACGGGGCACTCTACAATATAACCTTCATCCCAACGTTGTGCTACCAATACCAGAACTGGACTCTACGGGGCACTCTACAATATGACCTTCATCCCAACGTTGTGCTACCAATACCAGAACTGGACTCTACGGGGCACTCTACAATATAACCTTCATCCCAACGTTGTGCTACCAATACCAGAACTGGACTCTACGGGGCACTCTACAATATAACCTTCATCCCAACGTTGTGCTACCAGTACCAGACCTGGACTCTACGGGGCACTCTACAATATAACCTTCATCCCAACGTTGTGCTACCAGTACCAGACCTGGATTCTACGGGGCACTCTACAATATGACCTTCATCCCAACGTTGTGCTACCAGTACCAGACCTGGACTCTACGGGGCACTCTACAATATGACCTTCATCCTAACGTTGTGCTACCAATAGCAGACCTGGACTCTACGGGGCACTCTACAATATGACCTTCATCCCAACGTTGTGCTACCAGTACCAGACCTGGACTCTACGGGGCACTCTACAATATGACCTTCATCCCAACGTTGTGCTACCAGTACCAGACCTGGACTCTACGGGGCACTCTACAATATGACCTTCATCCCAACGTTGTGCTACCAGTACCAGACCTGGACTCTAAATGTAAGAATAGGAAAAATAACCTCTGCTGAGATTAAATGTGTTAAACGCAAAGCAACTTGAGAGACAAGATCAGCGATGAGGAACTGAAAAGAAAGAAGCTAGAAATAATGTCCGTCAAAGACTACATAAAGAAACAATGGATACAATAGTTTGGTCAAGGACGGAAAGACCAAAACACAACTAGCCTTTGATAAACGATCAAGAAAAATATGAATTGATGGAACATTAGAAACACTAGGAAACGTAACAACAGGTGGAGTGTCCAACAGAAGAGCAAAAGATGGATTGATGAAATATTAGAAACACTTGGAAACGTAACAACAGGTGGAGTGTCCAACAGAAGAGCAAAAGATGGATTGATGAAATATTAGAAACACTTGGAAACGTAACAACAGGTGGAGTGTCCAACAGAAGAGCAAAAGATGGATTGATGAAATATTAGAAACACTAGGAAACATAACAACAGGTGGAGTGTCCAACAGAAAAGCGAAAGATAGATTGATGAAATATTAGAAAAAACTAGGAAATGTAACAGGTGGAGTGTCCAACAGAAGAGCAAAAGATAGATTGATGAAATATTAGAAACACTAGGAAACATAACAACAGGTGGAGTGTCCAACAGAAAAGCGAAAGATAGATTGATGAAATATTAGAAAAAACTAGGAAATGTAACAACAGGTGGAGTGTCCAACAGAAGAGCAAAAGATGGATTGATGGAATATTAGAAACACTTGGAAACGTAACAACAGGTGGAGTGTCCAACAGAAGAGCAAAAGATAGATTGATGAAATATTAGAAACACTTGGAAACGTAACAACAGGTGGAGTGTCCAACAGAAGAGCAAAAGATAGATTGATGAAATATTAGAAACACTTGGAAACGTAACAACAGGTGGAGTGTCCAACAGAAGAGCAAAAGATGGATTGATGGAATATTAGAAACACTAGGAAACGTAACAACAGGTGGAGTGTCCAACAGAAGAGCAAAAGATGGATTGATGAAATATTAGAAACACTAGGAAATGTAACAACAGGTGGAGTGTCCAACAGAAGAGCAAAAGATAGATTGATGAAATATTAGAAACACTTGGAAACGTAACAACAGGTGGAGTGTCCAACAGAAGAGCAAAAGATAGATTGATGAAATATTAGAAACACTTGGAAACGTAACAACAGGTGGAGTGTCCAACAGAAGAGCAAAAGATGGATTGATGAAATATTAGAAACACTAGGAAATGTAACAACAGGTGGAGTGTCCAACAGAAGAGCAAAAGATAGATTGATGAAATATTAGAAACACTTGGAAACGTAACAACAGGTGGAGTGTCCAACAGAAGAGCAAAAGATAGATTGATGAAATATTAGAAACACTTGGAAACGTAACAACAGGTGGAGTGTCCAACAGAAGAGCAAAAGATGGATTGATGGAATATTAGAAACACTAGGAAACGTAACAACAGGTGGAGTGTCCAACAGAAGAGCAAAAGATGGATTGATGAAATATTAGAAACACTAGGAAACGTAACAACAGGTGGAGTGTCCAACAGAAGAGCAAAAGATGGATTGATGAAATATTAGAAACACTAGGAAACGTAACAACAGGTGGAGTGTCCAACAGAAGAGCAAAAGATGGATTGATGAAATATTAGAAACACTTGGAAACGTAACAACAGGTGGAGTGTCCAACAGAAGAGCAAAAGATGGATTGATGAAATATTAGAAACACTAGGAAACGTAACAACAGGTGGAGTGTCCAACAGAAGAGCAAAAGATGGATTGATGAAATATTAGAAACACTTGGAAACGTAACAACAGGTGGAGTGTCCAACAGAAGAGCAAAAGATGGATTGATGAAATATTAGAAACACTAGGAAACGTAACAACAGGTGGAGTGTCCAACAGAAGAGCAAAAGATGGATTGATGAAATATTAGAAACACTAGGAAACGTAACAACAGGTGGAGTGTCCAACAGAAGAGCAAAAGATGGATTGATGAAATATTAGAAACACTAGGAAACGTAACAACAGGTGGAGTGTCCAACAGAAGAGCAAAAGATGGATTGATGAAATATTAGAAACACTAGGAAACGTAACAACAGGTGGAGTGTCCAACAGAAGAGCAAAAGATGGATTGATGAAATATTAGAAACACTAGGAAACGTAACAACAGGTGGAGTGTCCAACAGAAGAGCAAAAGATGGATTGATGAAATATTAGAAACACTAGGAAACGTAACAACAGGTGGAGTGTCCAACAGAAGAGCAAAAGATGGATTGATGAAATATTAGAAACACTAGGAAACGTAACAACAGGTGGAGTGTCCAACAGAAGAGCAAAAGATGGATTGATGAAATATTAGAAACACTAGGAAACGTAACAACAGGTGGAGTGTCCAACAGAAGAGCAAAAGATGGATTGATGAAATATTAGAAACACTAGGAAACGTAACAACAGGTGGAGTGTCCAACAGAAGAGCAAAAGATGGATTGATGAAATATTAGAAACACTTGGAAACGTAACAACAGGTGGAGTGTCCAACAGAAGAGCAAAAGATAGATTGATGAAATATTAGAAACACTAGGAAACGTAACAACAGGTGGAGTGTCCAACAGAAGAGCAAAAGATGGATTGATGAAATATTAGAAACACTAGGAAACGTAACAACAGGTGGAGTGTCCAACAGAAGAGCAAAAGATGGATTGATGAAATATTAGAAACACTAGGAAACGTAACAACAGGTGGAGTGTCCAACAGAAGAGCAAAAGATGGATTGATGAAATATTAGAAACACTAGGAAACGTAACAACAGGTGGAGTGTCCAACAGAAGAGCAAAAGATGGATTGATGAAATATTAGAAACACTAGGAAACGTAACAACAGGTGGAGTGTCCAACAGAAGAGCAAAAGATGGATTGATGAAATATTAGAAACACTAGGAAACGTAACAACAGGTGGAGTGTCCAACAGAAGAGCAAAAGATGGATTGATGAAATATTAGAAACACTAGGAAACGTAACAACAGGTGGAGTGTCCAACAGAAGAGCAAAAGATGGATTGATGAAATATTAGAAACACTTGGAAACGTAACAACAGGTGGAGTGTCCAACAGAAGAACGCAAACTATAACTCTCCTCGACGCTGAAAGACACATGGGGAAGGTAAGAAGAAGTTATGTGTTATTCAATGAACTAAATTTGACTGATAACTTTATTTCTGGCAATATTGATGTTATAAAACATGACTATTTGCAATCTAGGTTCGTGGGGCATGTATGGAGAAGGAGCATGTTCGTATAATTATTAACAACAGGAACAACACAAGGCATGAGAAATAGAGGTAAACAAAGATAAAAGATGCTTGCTTAATAGCGTGGCGCGGTAAGAGATCAATGATCGATTTGCTACACAGCTCACAAGAATGAGGATAAATGTGATATCCAACAAATTGATTGGAACTTCCGGTCAATATGGCGGATAGGCGGCGAGAACCATTGAGACTCAATCTGATAAATGCTCCTTGTTGCAGTTTCCTCATATTAAAGTCCGGTTTGCTGCCGGAGCTACTGAGTTAGTGCTCTGTGCACACCGTCAGCTGTGTTTTTCATCCGGATCGTGTTTCGATATTCCGATTGCTTACGATGAATAATGAAAGGACAGTTCAGCTGCGTTCACTTTTGATGCCGCTTGCCTTTATATCTTTTGGCTTGCGCTGTAGTTGCTATGATGAGGACTGCAGTTACCTTTCTTTATTTGGATCCTTCAGTGAGATGAGATATTAATTCGGATGATTCCACTGACACAGGCGGTTGAGCAATTATGGATTTTAATTCGTTTGAAGTGATACCGGGGCCTTCGACTAACCATATACATCCAACAACCTCTCGGCACGGACTAGAAATAAATATTGCTCATTGGTGGCTGAGTATCAAGTGTTCCTGCCACTGTGCCAGTAAGATCGTAGTTCAATTCCCAGATATGAGAAACCTTTTACATTTCCGGACATATATGTCTTCGGTGTTGTATGCAGTCTCCGAAAATGGGTACTATGGATTTATTCCTATGAAAGCGGTGCGCCCAGGCGTGATACCGACCACTTCATCCACAGTATGTGTCGGCTGGACTTTGAAAAATATGAGACATTATCACCATATTACCCCTCTCCCCTTTTTTAGGTGTTAAGTCAGGGGAGGAAACTCTTATATATTTTTTTATTTAAAAAATACAATTATTTTCGTTTCAAAACAGTTTTTTTTTCTGTAAAAGCAAAAAGTATTGTCAGTGGCAAATCGAAAGTTGTGAAGAGACATGATCACCGACACCAGCAGGCATGGTACCTGATGGATGATGATAGTTCTCAAACTCGCTGATCACCCATCTCTTTCACTTGTATCGACTGAAACGTTCAACCCCACATTCCCTTTATCGTCAGCCTCGCGCCCCAGCTCATCTACCACTGATGCTCGCAGTGTTCATCTACCACTGACGCTCGCAGTGTTCATCTACCACTGACGCTCGCAGTGTTCATCTACCACTGACGCTCGCAGTGTTCATCTACCACTGACGCTCGCAGTGTTCATCTACCACTGACGCTCGCAGTGTTCATCTACCACTGATGCTCGCAGTGTTCATCTACCACTGATGCTCGCAGTGTTCATCTACCACTGACGCTCGCAGTGTTCATCTACCACTGACGCTCGCAGTGTTCATCTACCACTGACGCTCGCAGTGTTCATCTACCACTGATGCTCGCAGTGTTCATCTACCACTGATGCTCGCAGTGTTCATCTACCACTGACGCTCGCAGTGTTCATCTACCACTGATGCTCGCAGTGTTCATCTACCACTGATGCTCGCAGTGTTCATCTACCACTGACGCTCGCAGTGTTCATCTACCACTGACGCTCGCAGTGTTCATCTACCACTGACGCTCGCAGTGTTCATCTACCACTGATGCTCGCAGTGTTCATCTACCACTGACGCTCGCAGTGTTCATCTACCACTGATGCTCGCAGTGTTCATCTACCACTGACGCTCGCAGTGTTCATCTACCACTGATGCTCGCAGTGTTCATCTACCACTGATGCTCGCAGTGTTCATCTACCACTGATGCTCGCAGTGTTTACAAACTACACAACTACCTTTTACGCCATATTTTTCTGCAGTTAAATTTGAGGCCTGTTTTAACGTTATTACTGTAATGGAGGGACGCTAAATTTGAGACCTGTTTTAACGTTATTACTGTAATGGAGGGACGCTACATTTGAGACATGTTTTAACGTTATTACTGTAATGGAGGGACGCTAAATTTGAGACCTGTTTTAACGTTATTACTGTAATGGAGGGACGCTACATTTGAGACATGTTTTAACGTTATTACTGTAATGGAGGGACGCTAAATTTGAGACCTGTTTTAACGTTATTACTGTAATGGAGGGACGCTACATTTGAGACCTGTTTTAACGTTATTACTGTAATGGAGGGATCTTAGATTTGAGGCGTGTTGGCAGGCTCTAAGTTGAGAATGAAACTTTTTGATGAGTGTTCTTAACATCAATGTACATGTCATTGTCATAGCATCTTCTTGAAATTTTGGATTTTCACAGCTCAACCATTATATTTATGGATGGCACTGATTAAAATGTATGAATATGTTTACTTTTGTTTTTATTTAATTTTTAGTAACATATACAAACATGTTGACACGAAACACCAGTCACAGCAATGTCAGTGTAAAACAAAAATTATTTAAGGTAGAACAATGAAACTTTGCACCAATACACTATTAATAATGCTGAGTAATATGAAGCAGAATAGAATGTGTGGTACTGTCAGACCGTAATATACCAAGGTCCAAAAATATAAAAAGTTTAGCATGCAAAAAATATCACTTTCCTTTATAATGCTAATACTAAAGTGGTTCATTTGAAAGAAACACATCTAGAGAAGCTATGTACAAAATATAAAGTTAATATTCTTATTAGTTTTGAAAATAACCTGACAACCGTAAGGGTATCCAAAAAAACATGATTTTGAGAAAATTGACTTTAAAAGAAACAAATGATGAAAAATGTAACTATATGATGAAATGGGAGCCGCGATAGCTCAGTGGTTAGTGAACTGGACTACCACGGACAAGGGGTAGGGTTCGATCCCAACCGACGGCTTCCGGGTTCACCCAGCCTTAAATGGGTACCGGATTTTTTTTCTGGGAAAGTAAAGCAGCACGGGCGTAATACTGACCACATTACCCCAAAAATCATGTGCTGAAGGTCTGTAAAATATAGGGTCACTAACACCATATTTCCCTATACGCCACTTGGCGTGACGGGGGTACTTTACTTTTATATGATGAAATACAGAGGTGTAACTAAATTATTCATAACTCCTGGATGTGGACAGTAATTGTAAACTACACCTGGTCATTCATATGCACCAGCTTGATAGAAATCATCTTGAATGGTGTCAGAACCTGCTTGACGCAATTTACGTCGTGTTGGTTGTAAACTTTCTTTTTCCGCTGCAACAATTCTTCTTCTATCAAGTTCTTGGAAGCAAAGTTCAGCAAAATATCTTGTTGATGAAATTCCGAGGTTTTTTAAAAATGTCAAGCCTTCCCATTTCACCATCATTAAACACAATAGTTGCATCAGTTACTGCGAGCGAAAGACGGTCAAGTCCAACAAAACTCATCTTAGGACACTTCTGCCAAATGATGTTGACTTCCAACAAAACTCATCTTAGGCCACTTCTGCCAAATGATGTTGACATCCAACAAAACTCATCTTAGGACACTTCTGCCAAATGATGTTGACTTCCAACAAAACTCATCTTAGGACACTTCTGCCAAATGATGTTGACATCCAACAAAACTCATCTTAGGCCACATCTGCCAAATGATGTTGACTTCCAACAAAACTCATCTTAGGCCACTTCTGCCAAATGATGTTGACTTCCAACAAAACTCATCTTAGGCCACTTCTGCCAAATGATGTTGACATCCAACAAAACTCATCTTAGGACACTTCTGCCAAATGATGTTGACATCCAACAAAACTCATCTTAGGACACTTCTGCCAAATGATGTTGACATCCAACAAAACTCATCTTAGGACACTTCTGCCAAATGATGTTGACATCCAACAAAACTCATCTTAGGACACTTTTGCCAAATGATGTTGACATCCAACAAAACTCATCTTAGGACACTTCTGGCAAATGATGTTGACTTCCAACAAAACTCATCTTAGGCCACTTCTGCCAAATGATGTTGTGAAAACTGTCATTGGTGTTTTGTGTTCCACCATGAGCACATTAATAATATTTCATTCCTTAGAGTTTCAAACACTGGTTTGATAGCTTCTGAAACATATGGTGGAAATGAATTTTTACCTGCATTGCCAGGTGGGTTTTTCTTGGAAGGACACCAACTGTCACAGTCATCATGAATTTTGTTTCTGTGCTTCCAAATTGCCCATATATCTTTCTTCATTTGTTGCACATCATTGGCATTTTTTCTTATAGCAGCACCATAGTGTCCCTGGATGTTTAAAATTGCCTTCTTTGTTAGGCCTCCCTTGCCTCCTATCCCTTTCATAATTTTTCCCTGCTGCTGGAATGTTTTATTCTTCAGCTCTGTCACTAAGTTCATGAGCTGTCTCCCCATTCTTTTCTGTACATGGCCACAACATTCAAGTTTATCTACTGTCTGGTTTGTATATATGGGAGGATTAGCATTTTTTATTGAGGCATAGGCTTTGCTGTCTCCATCACCTAAAACAGATGTGTACTGTAAACCATACAGTAGTTCACTTCGCCGAAATATTGCTTCTGCTCCAGTCGGCTCCATGCTGCCAGCTGAACCGATATGATTCCTGTCACAGTCTGCTACATGGTTTGCACGCCACTGCTGAAATTCATCATCACTTTTCATCTTCTTGTGCTTTGCACACATATTGCAATGATTAGACATAATGTGTGTATCTATCACTTTAGACTTGCATCCATCCACTGTCAGAACAGTTACCACACCATTTTTACTTTGAAAACCTCTTCTTTGCCATGTGCCATCACAGGACACACTTATTTACTGTCCCTTTCTTGCAAGGACATCTTCAGCAACAGCTGCTGTTGCCTGCAAAATGTTCTTTTTGTGACATGACCAACTGTTGAGATGAAGATGTCCAGGAATGTTCATATTCCCCCAAAATTTGTAACCAGAAGAGTAATTCCTGCCAATTGCAAACATTGCAATAAGGAATCTTCTGTTGATTTCATGAACTTTGCCACATTTCTTGGAAGTTGACAATGTAAGTCTGTTCCAACACTGGCAATGAAAGTTGATTTTAGAGCCACTCTTGCTCTCTGTCACGTTTGTTGTTCCTATGGGTTGTTTAAGTTTACAATAAGGACACAATAATTGACCTATGGGTTGTTTACAATGAGGACACAATAATTGACCTATGGGTTGTTTACAATGAGGACACAATAATTGACCTATGGGTTGTTTACAATGAGGACACAATAATTGACCTATGGGTTGTTTACAATGAGGACACAATAATTGACCTATGGGTTGTTTACAATGAGGACACAATAATTGACTTATAAATTCAATTAACAACTCCAAATCAAGGAAACGAAAGCC
This sequence comes from Megaustenia siamemsis, assembly GCA_032433765.1. NCBI lineage: Eukaryota > Metazoa > Mollusca > Gastropoda > Stylommatophora > Ariophantidae > Megaustenia > Megaustenia siamemsis. The sequence continues at coordinate 31,664,345 of JAVIAB010000104.1, read as the reverse complement.
TGTAAGATGTGATCTGTTATTGAAATCGTCCGTGTATAAACAACTTTCTCCTAGTTTAGATGCAGAAGCTGACAATAACGGTTTGTTTACATCTGTGAACACATCACGTGACACACCACCACTACTACCGGCTTGCTCTCGATCCCTAACAACAGGACTTGTGACATTGCTTGAAGTTGTAGGTGAACTTTCCTGATTACTAGTGTGTTGGTTCCCACAGAATTTACGTTTTTTTCTTTCTGTCAGCTCTAACTAACTTTCTTTTCCCCGTGATTTCTAAGCGGAAATATGTAGATAACTTTGAAAACACGCAGCAAGTCTAAGAATTTATTTTGGCACACGCCATATTGATGATATGGTTACTATGTAGTGAGGTTACTATGTTGTGTATAACAATTGGAGGCCATAATATAAATAATCTAAGGTATGCTGATGATACAGTCTTAATCGCTAAGAGTGAAAATGAGTTACAAGAAATGTTGGACATTATAGTGAAAGAAAGCAAAAATAAAGGACTCAGCCTTAATAGCAAAAAGACAGAGGTAATGGTAACAACAAAGAAAAAGACATCACCTCAATGCAAAATAAAGACAAGTGGAACAATATTACAACAGGTAAATGAATTTAAATATTTGGGAGCTATGTTAACTTCAGACAGAAGATGTACAAAACAGGTGAGATGCAGAATGGCTCAGGCAAAGCAGCTTTCCAAAAAATGAGGAACATACTATGCAATCCATTTTTGACAATAGAAACAAGAAAAAGAGTTCTTAAATGTTATGTAGAGCCAGTCTTAACATATGGATGCGAATCATGGACAATAGGACAACAGACAAGAAAATCACTGGAGTCTGTAGAAATGTGGTTTTACAGAAGAATGTTGAGAGTACCATGGACAGCTAAGAAGAGTAATGAAGATGTTCTGAGAGAGGTCAAAGCAAAAAGAGAGCTAATTTCCAATGTTAGGAAGAAACAATCATCATTTTTTGCCATGTAATGAGAAGAGAACAACTGGAATATATTGTAACAACTAAAAAAACTGAGGAACGAAGAGATAGAGGGAAGCAAAGAGAAAAAATAACAGACAGCTTAAGAAAATGGCTTGGCAGAAGGTCAACAACAGAAATGATAAATAGCTGCCGAGATCGAAAGTTGTGGAGAGACATGATCACCTACGCCAGTAGGTCCGGTACTTGATGATGATGATGTAGTGAGGATAGAACGCGTCATCTGATTGGCTGAAAGCGTAGTCTTGTAGGGGTCATGGTGAAATTTCAACCAATCAAAATCTTTGTTTCAGACCTTATATTACTCTGGGCTATAAGGTACAGAATTTCATTCTGCGAAAAATTCTTTTTGAATGACGTTGATATGTCAATTCTAAGCAAAGTTATGGTGATTTCAAGCTTTTGCATAATTAATTAGGTAACATAACAGAAAAACAACATTACCCCCACTTCAAACAAACACAAAAATAAACATGTCAATAGATCAGAATGACAAAAATGAATATTGTAATGTGTACTATGATAATCAAATATGTTTTTTTTTCGTGAAAATCACAAAATATAAAAATTTGACGAAAATTGTCATTTTTTATCTTAGATCCTGCTCTTAACGATGTTAAGGAATGTAAGACCGTTAAATTTCAGGTCCGTTTTAACGATGTTACTGTAATGTGTGACTGTTAAATTTCAGGCCTGTCTTAACGATGCTACTGTTACTTAAAATAAAAATAAAATGGTATTAAGGGTTAAACCTGAACAGAGACGAGACAATTTACGATGTTTCGGCTAAAGCCTTCATCGGTAACAAAACAACAAATATTTATATTTAAAAAAAAAAACACGAAAACGAGGCACTAATCTCAAAACTAGCGGAACAGGAAAACCATTGCGGCTCCGCATAATATTTAACATATTGTTGCATATTTTATATTTTTGCCTATCTCCGGCTGTACTGTAAGGCCGTTAAACTTTAACTAAAGGTAAAGTAAAGGTCAAGTACGAGACTTGAACCGGCGTCTTAGCACGCGAGTTTACACCCATATGTGCTCGACCGCCTATCCAGAAATGTTCGGATATTTCTGTATAGTGTCGCCTCAAGCATCGAAACTCAGATGCGAAGCGACATTCCTCACCTTCCCAGGGTAATACCCTGGTACCCATTTCTGCCAACGGCTGGGTCGACCGTGGGGTATTTTTTTTTTCCCAACCACGAGTACAACTCACACTGCTCCCAGCGGGAATCGAACACGGGTTGTCCGAACGTCGGTAGTCCAGTCGGGTGGTTTTCCCAACTAGGTTACCGAGGCGCCCCCCCCCCCCCAACTTTAACTAGAATCTTTTTAAAAAAACTAAAACACATTAAAAAAAAATATTTCATGAAATTAAACGAACATTTGAAAAATAAATATGTACCTATAAAATAGTTCGATATACGGCTTCTGGGTTCACCCAGCCTTAAATGGGTACCGGATTTTTTCTCGGAAAGTAAAGCGACATGGGCGTTATACCGACCACACTACCCCAAAAATCACGCACCGAAGGTCTATAAAAAATGATGGTCACTAACACCATATTCCATATACGTCACTTGGCGTGATGGGTCACTAACACCATATTCCATATACGTCACTTGGCGTGATGGGTCACTAACACCATATTTCATATACGTCACTTGGCGTGATGGGTCACTAACACCATATTCCATATACGTCACTTGGCGTGATGGGTCACTAACACCATATTCCATATACGTCACTTGGCGTGATGGGTCACTAACACCATATTTCATATACGTCACTTGGCGTGATGGGTCACTAACACCATATTCCATATACGTCACTTGGCGTGTGGGGGCTCTTTACTTTTTTTTTTTTTTAATATAAATTAATAGAGGGATAAGAATACATCCCTTACACACAAAAAAAATAAATAAAAATGGAAAAAAATAAGATACCTAGTAGACTTCGATGTAAATGGCGTGTCTAGTCTGGAAGGATATATATCTATTAAGTGGAAAAAATGGGGTTATCTATAAATATTGAACTTTTAGTTTATGTTCTACCGTACTATATAAAACTATACCATGTAATTTATGTTCTACTTTTCTATATAAAACTATACCATGTAATTTATACTCTACCCTATTATATATGAAACTAAACTGTAGTTTATATTCTATCTTGCTATATAAAAGTATACCATGCAATTTATACTCTACCCTAATATATAAACTAAAACATGTAATTTATACTCTATCTTACTATATAAAACTATACCATATAATTTATACTCTATTCTACTATATAAAACTATACCATGTAATTTATGTTCTACTTTTCTATATATAAAACTATACCATGTAATTTATACTCTATCCTACTATATAAAACAATACCATGTAATTTATACTCTATCCTACTATATAAATATTTACCATGTAATGTATACTCTATCTTACTATATAAAACTATACCATGTAATTTATACTCTATCCTACTATATAAATATTTACCATGTAATGTATACTCTATCTTACTATATAAAACTATACCATGTAATTTATACTCTATCTTACTATATAAAACTATACCATGTAATTTACGTGCAATGATAAAGGGAACTGCGGTTCAACAAAACTACCAGTTTAAGAATCTCCGAGTTTAGATAAACATAAATATTTGTTTAAAACATGAGTGCTAAATAAACATTAATTGTAGGAACATTTGAAACTAAATAAACATAAATATGACAAAATACTTAAACTAAACAAACACAAATTTTAAAGTCTTGAAACGAAACAAACATACATATTGTAAAATGCATAACAACAAACAAAAATATCTAACTGTAAAGCACTGAAACTAAACAAACATAAAAGTTACAAAGCACTGAAACTAAACAAACATAAAAGTTACAAAGTACTGAAACTAAACAAACATAAAACTTACAAAGTACTGAAACTAAACAAACATAAATATTGCAAAGTCTTTAAACGAAACAAACATAAAGATTGCAAAATTCAAAAGAATAAACTAACATAAATAATTTAAAACACTGAAATTAAACAAACATAAATATTGCAAAGTCCTGAAACTAAACAAACCATAAATATTATGAAATCATAAAACTAAACAAACATAAACGTAGTAAAATCCTAACAGTAAACAAATATAACTATTTTAAATCCACGAGACTAAGTTGAAAGATTAACAAACATAAATTTTGTAAACAGCTAAGCCTAGACACACATCGGAATTCTCCTTGACTAAACAAACATAAACATATGAAACACTGACACCAAACAAACATAAACATATGAAACACTGACACTAAACAAACATAAACATAAGAAACACTGACACTAAACAAACATAAACATAGGAAACACTGACACTAAACAAACATAAACATATGAAACACTGACACTAAACAAACATAAACATAGGAAACACTGACACTAAACACACATAAACAATGGGAACTTCTGAGGAAAAACAATCTTAACTTTTCACAGAAAAATACATAAGTGATATATAAACACCACATTCTGAATTATCACGACCAAAAAAAAAACACATCCTGTATTGTCACAACATATATAAACAGTAAATAAACAACTTTAAAATAAACACATTGCCTGAAAGATTTTAACATGTCTTTGTTTTTAATAAAAGCATTAATACCAGGCCAAATTAATATTCACTTTTCCCCCACCTTAGTAAGAACAGAGCAACCAGATTGGCAGTAATAATTAACAATCACATTTTCAGTACATTTTCTCTTGGTGACATGGCGCAGTCGCGGCTAGTGGTTCGATTTCTATCAACATAATTCTAATCCGTGTTAGTTTCAACTTCGTGCTCTCCACGCTGCTGTCTTTATATATATATATATATAGATATAGTATGCACATATATTAAATATATATTTGTATGGTTTTTTTTTAATGGGTAAGTAGCTAATATGTAATTAATAACTAACTTTCTTTGCATTTACTTAAGTAACACTAGAGAAAATAACAATTAATATGGGAGATATTGATGCAAAATATAGCAAGGGCTATAAAAATACAAGAGATTAAGACTATGCATGCTATTTCCTTTTGCTAATAAAATATTTTTTTTAATGAGTTAATGAATAAAATGATGAAAGATGAAAATATTGATACATTCACAGAAGCAACCTTTATTTCTATGTACGTCTTCCTAAAATTCAGAAATGATGACAGGAGTTGTGGTTCGTCAAACTATATATGACAGTGGTATTGAGGTATAATGAAAGGATTATCAACAAATCTTGGAAGCTGATAATGAAAGGATTATCAACAAATCTTGGAAGCTGATAATGAAAGGATTATCAACAAATCTTGGAAGCTGATAATGAAAGGATTATCAACAAATCTTGGAAGCTGATAATGAAAGGATTATCAACAAATCTTGGAAGCTGATAATGAAAGGTATGTATTGAATTAAAATCTCGTGAAGAGAGTCATTGTTTTACTTACTTCGGCTGTATAAGGAATAAATGTACATGATAAACACGCACATTGCTCTATTTAAGTATACCACAGAGCCATCAATTGTGTAATAGGTTGTATAATAATTGTGTGTTATTTGTTACATTAGCTTGAATAAGTATTTGTCAATTCGTTTAAAAAAATCGAATTACGTGATATTTTATTATTAATTGCACTTATGCTAGCTCTAGTATGCTGTTTTTGTCTGGCATTTTCATGATAAAGGCCTATTTGTCGAAACGTGTGTTTGGTCGTTATTGTGCTTCCGTAAAACTATTGGGAATGTATGTAATTGCAATCATGATGTTGTCTATCTGTTGTGATAGCCGTCACTTATTTTCAGCATCTATAGATGAGTTATTCTTTTTACCTGCTGGCCGGTAAACTAAAAACAACGGGGCACGTCAGGCCCGCTGGTCGTAAGATCTCCGGAACTAGAAGATAGTCAAACTTCCTGCTTAATTAATTTATGCTACTTGGCCCTTGCTAGTAAGGTTATGTATACGGTGGGTTGATGTAAGAGAGGCAGGTAGTTCAAGGAATGAAGGTTCACAAAACAAAAAACAAAAAAAAACAAAGAAAAAAAAAAGGAAAAGGACACACTTCCTAACCAAATTCACTCACAGTCATGCGAACACACAAATGGTCATACGTACCAAGATGGTTACACTTGTAAGGGCGCTCGCCCGTATGTAGGCGAGTATGTTGTTGAAGATGGCTGAGTTGGGCAAATTTTTGCGCGCAGTCTGCGAAATTAAGGTAACACAACTGCTCTCACTGGATCCGCTTTTCAAAATTGATCGTTTGACAACAGTGATCTAACTTTGAGATAATTAACTGAATGGCTAGAGGACTATACACTGCAGTACGGCATTTGGGTAAGGGTAGTTAACTTAAATAATAACAAAGAATTCCTACCAGTTAAAAAGAAAAACCCTGCATTTGCATATATATATATATATATATATATATATATATATATATATATATATATATATATATATACATATATATATATATATATCAAAACAGTCTTTAAAAAAATATATATATACTGTTAAATTGTGTGCTCTATAACTACATATTGAGTCACTGTTCTTATTGAGACAGATTTGAATGTAATTTTCTGTATAATTTGCATTTTAATTTCTCTAATGTATTAATTTTCAGCTAAAATATTGTTATGCTGTGTAAAAATAGAAATTATATTTAATTTTAAAATGTTTGTAATAAGTTGTATTGTGTGTAACACAAAACATAAAACATATGAAAGATTCAACATTCAAAATGAGCCCTTTAGGTTATATCAATCAAATCAACAGACACTTCCTATTTTGGTATCTTAAGAAATGTGGAATAAATATTCTACTGCTACGTTCACTAAGGATGTACGAATCTCTGTTATTTTAAATCTACTGTTTCCAATCATTGTTTTAAAACACTTCTATTGAAAGAGTTTGGACTTCGCGTTTTATTTTCTTTCAAATTCCACAGATTTGTAACATTGACTAACATACCAAATTGATTAATTGAATTACGGTGTCCACAGACTTAATTTTGACTAACAAAAGAAATCCACTAACGAAATTTCTCATATTCTATGTTGACTAACATACCAAATCGATTAATTGAATTACGGTTTCCAGATGTTATTTTGACTAACAAAAGTAATCCACTAACGAAATTTCTCATATTCTATGTTGACTAACATACCAAATCGATTAATTGAATTACGATTTCCACAGATCATATGTAGACTAACATACGTAACTTATTTAGATTATCATTATCGGTCTAGTAATAATTGTTGCACACTCTATCAATTTGATAAAGGATGAACGTAGCATCATTTTATGTTGGTGATTATTTTGCCTGGTTTCAAGTCATCAGCTATACCAATATTATTCATAATCAGCTAAATAAGCAGTTTCATGAATGCAGTTATTGTGTTTTGTCAGTTTCGAGAAGTGCATATAAGTGAATCTGTCGTAGGAAGATTAAAAGCAGAGAAAATCCAAAGAATGAACCAATCAGCAGTGAACAAACTGGAAGCTGATCGACGAGGACGTTCAGATGCCTGCGACCTGAGGTGGGAACAGCAGAGACGGCGGCTTACAGCTGACCAAGACCTAGCAGATATACTTCCTCGTCGGTGTCACCTGGTAACAGTCTGCGTAAAAACAGGCTCGCTAAACAGAAGCTAGGATCAATGTGTTCAGTGGTGGCTCTTGCAGATATAGAAGACCTAGTATTGCAGTACCCCTAGACAGGACATAAGGCCTGGAATAACAATTGGAGGTCATAATATAAATAATCTAAGGTATGCTGATGATACAGTATTAATCGCTAAGAGTGAAAATGAGTTACAAGAAATGTTGGACATTGTAGTGAAGGAAAGCAAAAATAAAGGACTCAGCCTTAATAGCAAAAAGACAGAGGTAATGGTAACAACAAAGAAAAAGACATCACCTCAGTGCAAAATAAAGACAAGTGGAACAATATTAAAACAGGTAAATGAATTTAAATATTCGGGAACTTTGTTAACCTCAGACGGAAGATGTACAAAAGAGGTGAGATGCAGAATGGCTCAGGCAAAAGCAGCTTTCCAGAAAATGAGGAAAATACTATGTAATCCATTTTTGACAACAGAAACAAGAAAAAGAGTTCTTAAATGTTACGTAGAGCCAGTCTTAACATATGGATACGAATCATGGACAATAGGACAACAGACAAGACAATCACTGGAGTCTGTAGAAATGTGATTTTACAGAAGAATATTGAGAATACCATGGACAGCTAAGAAGAGTAATGAAGAGGTTCTGAGAGAGGTCAAAGCAAAAAGAGAGCTAATTTCCAATGTTAGGAAGAGACAATCATCATTTTTTGGCCATGTAATGAGAAGAGAACAACTGGAATATATTGTAACAACTGGAAAAATTGAGGGACGAAGAGATAGAGGGAAGCAAAGAGAAAAAATAACAGACAGCTTAAGAGAATGGCTTGGCAGAGAAGGTCAACAACAGAAATGATAAATAGCTGCCGAGATCGAATGTTGTGGAGAGACATGATCACCTACGCCAGTAGGCCCGGTACTTGATGATGATGAGACAGGACATGTCGCAAAGGCTGGCTAACATAAGCTAAGAACGCCGTGTTTTCTGTAGTTGTGGTTCTTACTGATATAGAAGACCTAGTATTGCAGTACTTCTAAATAGAACAAGTCACACAGTTTTCCAGCAATAGCCTGAAACTAGATGAACTCCAACTTCTCTGGCAGACACCGGAAGTATCAAGAAAGCCATTACGACCCGACACGCTCAATGATTCATATGGCTTCTGCCCGTATCAACTCTTTACATTACGTCAAGAGCATGAAGTAATTAATAGAGGTCCTAATGACATACAGAAGATGCACCACAGAAATAACAAGCAGAATAGCTCAGGCCAAAATAGTATTTCAGAAAATGAAAAATATCTTAAGCAACAAATCTATGTCAATAAAAATGAGAAAGAGAGTTCATCGGTGCTATATAGAACCAATTCTGACCTATGGAAGCTAATCAAGGACAGTGGAAAAACAAATGAAAAGACGATTAGAGGCCACAGAGATGGGATTTCTCAGAAGAATGTTGAAAGTTCCCTGGACAGATAAAAAGACCAATGAGGAAGTTCTCAAAGAGGGCAACACAAAAAGGGAGCTCCTAAAAAACATCAGAGAGAAACAATCAACGTTTTTCGGGCACATCATGAGAAGAGGAAAGTTGGAATACTTGGTTACAACTGGCAAAATAAAAGGAAAGAGAGATCGTCGACGACAAAGTGAGAAAATACTGGATAGCTTGGTGTCATGGCATGGAAAACAGTCAACAACAGAACTGATACGATGCACTGTAAATAGAAGATTGTGGAAGGACATGATCGCCTACGCCAACCGGTATGGCACATGATGATGATGAATAACATACAACATGCAACAATTTCTGAGCAGAGTTCACTAGTGTTTTCTAAAGATCTAATTAGTGTGAGAGGTGTTTTGTGAGGAGAAGGTTTGGGTTTTGGTCAATCTCAATTCAAACAAGCCGGGAACAATAAAGACTGGACATCTGTGATGGTATATCAGACAAAAATATAACATTAAGCTGCGAAAACCATCATCGGTATAATGAATTATATATATATATATATATATATATATATATATATATATATATATATATATAATAATAATATATATATATATATATATATAACCAATTGTGTTTCTGAAGAGCCCTGATGGAGTCTCTGTCAACTAGGAATCATATTTACGTCTCGTTAAACAGTTCGTTTTTTTTTTGTTTCTTGACTGAAATTTTAACCAAGAATTTTTTTTTTTTTTTTAGTTTCAACTCACACACGGTTTATCTAAGGCAAGTGGAGGCTCGGCGTTTTATGCTTTCTTCGTCTTTTACGTGTGGAGAGTTGACTTTTGATGCTTTCTTCTCCTTTTACGTGTGGAGAGTTGACTTTTGATGCTTTCTTCTCCTTTTACGTGTGGAGAGTTGACTTTTGATGCTTTCTTCTCCTTTTTAAATGTGGAGAGTTTAGATTTTATGCTTTCTCCTCCTTTTAAATGTGGAGAGTTTAGATTTGATGCTTTCTTATCCTTTTTAAATGTGGAGAGTTTAGATTTGATGCTTTCTTCTCCTTTTAAATGTGGAGAGTTTAGATTTTATGCTTTCTCCTCCTTTTAAATGTGGAGAGTTTAGATTTGATGCTTTCTCCTCCTTTTTAAATGTGGAGAGTTTAGATTTGATGCTTTCTCCTCCTTTTTAAATGTGGAGAGTTTAGATTTGATGCTTTCTCCTCCTTTTTAAATGTGGAGAGTTTAGATTTGATGCTTTCTTCTCCTTTTACGTGTGGAAAGTTTAGTTTTGATGTTTTCTTCTCCTTTTACGTGTGGAGAGTTTAGATTTGATGTTTTCTTCTTTTTAAATGTGGAAAGTTTAGATTTGATGCTTTCTTCTCCTTTTACGTGTGGAGAGTTTAGATTTGATGCTTTCATTTTAGGTGTGGAGAGTTTTGATGGTTATTTCTCTTTCTGTAGACCTTGCCAGAGACTGAAATTCCTTCAGAAGGGCTGTGATGAGTACATTTTTCTATAGGAGAGCTGGCTGGAGACAGAAATGCCATAGACAGGCTGTGCTATGTGCATCGTTCTATGGGAAATCTGGCTAGCGACAGAGATTCTTTCAGACGGGCTGTGGTGAGTCCAATGGTTTGTGCGAGATTGGCTATAGAAAGATATTATTTCAGATGGGTTGTAATGATTGCAACGTTCTGTGAGAGATCTGGCTAGAGACAGATATTTGTGCAGACGAGCTGTGATGAGTGCAACATTCTGTGAGAGATCTGGCTAGAGACAGATATTTATACAGATGAGATGTAATGAGTGCAACGTTCTGTGAGAGATCTGGCTAGAGACAGATATTTGTGCAGACGAGCTGTGATAAGTGCAACGTTCTGTGAGAGATCTGGCTAGGGACAGATATTTATACAGATGAGCTGTGATGAGTGCAACATTCTGTGAGAGATCTGGCTAGAGACAGATATTTATACAGATGAGCTGTGATGAGTGCAACATTCTGTGAGAGATCTGGCTAGAGACAGATATTTATACAGATGAGCTGTGATGAGTGCAACGTTCTGTGAGAGATCTGACTAGAGACAGATATTTATACAGATGAACTGTGATGAGTGCAACATTCTGTGAGAGATCTGGCTAGAGACAGATATTTGTGCAGACGAGCTGTGATGAGTGCAACATTCTGTGAGAGATCTGGCTAGAGACAGATATTTATACAGATGAGCTGTAATGAGTGCAACGTTCTGTGAGAGATCTGGCTAGAGACAGATATTTATACAGATGAGCTGTGATGAGTGCAACATTCTGTGAGAGATCTGGCTAGGGACAGATATTTATACAGATGAGCTGTGATGAGTGCAACATTCTGTGAGAGATCTGGCTAGAGACAGATATTGATACAGATGAGCTGTGATGAGTGCAACGTTCTGTGAGAGATCTGACTAGAGACAGATATTTATACAGATGAACTGTGATGAGTGCAACATTCTGTGAGAGATCTGGCTAGAGACAGATATTTATACAGATGAGCTGTGATGTGTGCAACATTCTGTGAGAGATCTGGCTAGAGACTGATATTTATACAGATGAGCTGTGATGAGTGCAACATTCTGCAAAGAATATGCAGCTCGATGATGATCGAGAACTTGCATTGAGAACTCAGTTTGGAACCAAAGAAAGAGTTGTCTGCCTTGCTATGTTCTTGAATTGACAAAGGAAATATTTTCTTGTATAAAAAATAAAATTGAACATCCGACGTTGCAATTTTATTTCATTTTATTATTTTTTTTTTTGGGGGGAGAAGGTGTAGGAGGAGGGGACATTGTGTTTATAATTGTCGCGGTAAATATATCAAATTAGCAAATATTATAAGTTTTTTAAAAAAGGTAAATGTACCCATGAAGCAGATAGAAATGATAAAGACACTAGGAGATTTTGGCATTGAGTGATCACAAACATATGTAACGACATATGCCTTATAGGATACGCACCAAATGAACTAAAAACATAACATTTCATTGCATTGCCTAAAAAAGAATGGTATAGTTGAATGCATTGCTTTTAGAACAATAAGCCTAATGAGTCATGTAACAAAAATCTTGCTAAAAGTTATGCAAGGAAGGATTCAGAATAAAATCAATATGGACTTAGAACAAGAAATTGGACTTAGGAAAAATAGTGGGACAAAAAAGTCATATTCATCATGAGGACTTTAATCGAAAAGTACACAGAAGTAAGCGAACCAATATATGCCTGCTTCATAGACTACACCAAAGCTTTTGATAGAGTACACCATAACCAACTTAAAGACTGTCTGAAAGATATTTAATTTATACTGGGAGCAAACAGCAATAATAAAATATAACAAAGAGAACTCTACACCCATTGATATAAAAGGAGGAGTAAGACAGGGATGCATCCATCACCAAGCTTGTTTAATCTATACACTGAGCAAATCTTAAAAACTTCACAGAGATGCCAGGCCTAAACATTGATGAAAAGATAATCAAGGCGATCCTTGCTTCTTTTAGTCATCCTGAAGATATGTTGATGATACTGTATTACTAGCAGAAAGTCCAAAAGATATACAACAATTACTTAATGAAATAAACATGACAAGCAAAAAAATATGGATTAGATATGAATATGAATATGAAGAAGACTAAAACTTTGATCATAAACAAAAATAATACTCGAAACCTACAAATGGATATCAAAGTGGAAGGAATAGATCTGGAGACAGTTCAGAGCTACAACTACCTTAGACATACTATAACTAGTGATAGAAAATGTAAAACTGAAATAAACACAATTTTAGGAATGGCAAAAAGTAGTTTCAATGTCATGAAAAATATACAAACATCAAAACAAATAATACAGGCCTAAAACTAAGAATAGCAAAATGTTACATTTACTGAATATTCCTGTATGGTGCAGAAACATTGACATTAGACCAGAAAACAGAACAGAAAATTGAATAAGAAATTGAAATGTGGATTTATAGAAGAATATGAAGAATTGGATGGAAAGAAAAGAAAACAAACGTTGAAGTTTTAAAACAACTACAAATGAAAAGAGAACTACTAAACACAATTCAAACAAGACAAATGAGATTTTTCTATCTATTGACCTTTCGAGCCGTAACCGGCCCATAGGGCGTAGACCAAGATACACCTTCTCCTATATGAATTTTTGTTCTAGCAGTTTTCTTTTAAAGATATTTTATCAAATCTCGCCATCTGTCTCTGTTCTGTGCAAGCAGTTCTATCTCATTGAGGGAGCCGATTCCTGCTGCTCTTGCCTCTCTCATCAATGTTCTTCTCAGTGTCTCCCTGGGTCTTCCTCTTTTTCTTTTACCTGTTGTTTCCCATATGAGGGCTTGCTTTGCTATTCGATTATTATCTCTTCTCATCACATGTCCAACGTATGACCATCGTCTTTTCTTTATTACTGAAGATATTAGTGGTTGATTGGCGATTTCTCTAATTTCCTCGTTTGTTTTGAATTCGTTCCATTCTATACCAAGTATTTTCCTTAGACATTTATTTTCGAATGCGTTCAACTTTGTTTCTATATCTCTTGTTGTTTTCCAGCTTTCACACGCATACGTAAGGGTTGATAGTACATTTGATTTGTATAGCCTAAGTTTTGTGTTTGTGCTAATGAGTTTTGATTTCCACAACTTTTCAAGGCTTCTGAAAGACATTGCTGCTTTAGCCAGTCTGATTCTAATTTCTTTGCTCGTATCCCCTTCTCGATCAATGTGACTTCCAAGATAGATGAAGTGATCGATCTCTTCTACTGGTTTGTTTTCCATGTATATTTTGTCACTTGTTGGAATTAAACTTTTCATGACTTTAGTCTTTTCATGATTGACCTCAAGCCCAATTTTGCTGGCTATTGATGATAGTTCATTTGTGTTTTCCTGCATCGTTTTTATCTGATTGCTGATGAGAACTATGTCATCAGCAAAGTCCAGGTCCTCCAAATGGTCTCCTTGTATCCATTCGATGCCTTTATTACCAGTGCAGCATTTCTTCATTATGAAGTCCATAACAATTATTGTTTTAGGGCCGAAAAAACTATCACTACTATCTACTGCTAATTTACACATTCTGTATCAGGTCTACGTTTCATTAACAACATCGTTTTTACGATAGCGGCTTGTTAAACCTCTGATCAACTGTTCTATACCAAGCCGGAGAAAAATAATTCCTCCATTTTGGAAACAACCGGAAACGGAAAAAAAATGAGATTTTTGGGTCATGTTAAAAGACACAACAGCCTACTAAAGTAATCTTGGAGGGGAAAATACAAGGTAAAAGAGGCAGAGGTAGACCAAGACTAACATGACGAGTAACATCAAAAGATGGACAAGTCAGGCAATGACAACCTGCACCATCGAAGCAAGAGACAGAGCGGAATGGCACTCCGTGGTAGGCAACTTTCGATACTGAGACGGCACTCAATGATGATGATGCTGTTCATGGGGTTTGGTTCTCTACATTGTAAACATTTGAAGTTGATTTTATGGGACCTGAGTACTCACAAACCAAATTTGAAGTTGATTTTATGGGACCTGAGTACTCACAAACCAAATTTGAAGTTGATTTTATGGGACCTGAGTACTCACAAACCAAATTTGAAGTTGATTTTATGGGACCTGAGTACTCACAAACCAAATTTGAAGTTGATTTTATGGGACCTGAGTACTCACAAACCAAATTTGAAGATTTTATGGGAGCTGAGTACTCACAAACCAAATTTGAAGTTGATTTTATGGGAGCTGAGTACTCACAAACCAAATTTGAAGTTGATTTTATGGGACCTGAGTACTCACAAACCAAATTTGAAGTGATTTTATGGGACCTGAGTACTCACAAACCAAATTTGAAGTTGATTTTATGGGATCTGAGTACTCACAAACCAAATTTGAAGATTTTATGGGACCTGAGTACTCACAAACCAAATTTGAAGATTTTATGGGACCTGGGTACTCACAAACCAAATTGAAGATTTTATGGGACCTGGGTACTCACAAACCAAATTTGAAGTTGATTTTATGGGACCTGGGTACTCACAAACCAAATTTGAAGTTGATTTTTTGGGACCTGGGTACTCACAAACCAAATTTGAAGATTTTATTGGTAAGTGAACGGACATAGCATTTTTACGGTGAAACTAACGATGCTTATCTGTAGCGCTCGAATGTATGTATGTGTGGGGGGAGGGGGGATGGTCTTGCCTTCGCTACCTTTCCTAACTTTCAGGTCATCAGTACTGAACTAGGGTTTTGATTATCAAACAAATAAGGAACAGACGATCATTAGACCGGAAGGCCACGCCTCTAACACGAAAGCCACTCCTCCCCCCCACCCCCACCCCACCAACACTAATGTACGTTCACTCGTTCATCATTTACATCAAAATAAAATAAATAAACGCATCTTCCCGATTGTTTACTAGCACTCCAAACGCTAAAAGAAAAGAAAAGAAAATTCTATTTTTTGATTGGTCGAGACTGAAAGGTCTATTTCAATGTTGTAATATGGCGACCCACATTTCATGACATCCCCTAGATGTGTTCTGTCCGCACTAAAACGTCTGCTTACAGTTCTAGCAAATCTGGAGTAATGCTGGTCATATGTTACTGGCCTTCAGGCCATATGTCAGCGATACTGTTGAATAGCAGTCAATATGTCATTGGCTATGTAACAATACGTATACATTTATTGGATTTTGTGCCATAATTGTATGGTGTTGAAATACTATGTTATTGCTGACTATAATAATAGCGGGAAACTCTTTATACACAGGCTTGTTTGCAGGAGGAGGGCGAGCCATTGACCTTCTGCTGCATTATGAATACATTTCATACTTTCTTGTCAGTATGTTCAGTTGATTACTAGATCATATGTATCTGACTGAACGCCTACATCTGAATGGTGTCTTGCACATATTTCATATCGAATACTGACTGCATAACAACCTGTATATAGGCTTCCGTCATAATTTTTATGATAATATTGAATACTATCCTATATGTAACTGACTACAAACCAATATGATAATATTTATTGAGCATCTCGGCAAAAATTGTATGTTGTATGTTCTTCTATATGTAACTTACTACATACCAATATGATAACATCTGTAGAGTATCTCGGCAAAAATTGTATGTTCTTCTATATGTAACTGACTACATACCAATATGATAACATCTGTAGAGTATCTCGGCAAAATTGTATGTTTTATGTTCTTCTATATGTAAATTACTACATACCAATATGATAACATCTATAGAGTATCTCGGCAAAAATTGTATGTTGATGATTACTATCCTATATGTAAGTGTCTACATACCAATATGATAACAATTGTAGAATATCTCGGCAAAACTGTATGTTGATTACTATCCTATATGTAAGTGACTACATACCAATATGCGTACATATGTAGGGCTTCTCGCCAGTATGAGAGCGATAATGCTGCTTGAGATGGCTCAACTGTGAGAATTTCAGATTGCATTCTGCGAAATTAATTGGCATCACGATCAGCAAGAACGGATGAGAGTTCACATGATTAAGTTTAATTCAACTCGTGAACTAATCAGTAAATTTAGTTCCTTTTGTGAACTAACAAATAAGTTTATTTTTAATGTGTAAACTACATATTAAGTTTAGTTCATTTTATGAAATTTGGTTTAATTTGTAAACTAATAAGCAAATTTAGGTAAGAAATGATCTAATGAAACTGAATACGATTTTACTGCTAAAAATTTGATAACAATCGTAAATGAAGATCGGAAATAGATTATTCACAAGTTTAGCAAATGTTTATCAAGTTTCAACACTGAGGTTATTATTTCTTACTTTATTTCCATTCACACTTCGTGGAATGTCCGTAATTGTTATATTGATGTTCATTCATCGATGCTGACAAGCTTTGTGTGTCAACGTTTTTTGTTTCCTTGTTTGTAGTTTCATCATTTCAGTTGAGTGTGGTTCCGATGGTAATTGTGTCCCAGTTTGAGCGTGAAACAGGATTTCTCTTTCGATCTATGTATAACCATTCACCGGAAGCGTACCCTACTTTAGACAGTCCTAAGAGCAGACGGAAAACCATGAGAAACCTCCACCAGCGTGACGTAATCAGCTTTGCGAGCAGGGGCAGTTGTGGCTGGAATGACGTCAACAGCTCGTACACGTAGTGACAGGTATCGCTTCTACCTGAAGTAAGCTACAATCACAAGCGATTATGACAGCATATTCAAACGTGTATACCCATTGTTTGCGCTTCATCATCATGTGCCATACCGGTAGGCGCAGGCCATCTTGTCCTTCCACAATCTTCTTTCTAGCCACATCCCATCGTATCAATTCTGTTGTAGACTGTTCTCCAAGTCATGGTTATGATTAGTCGAAGGCCCCGGTATCACTACAAGCGAATCAAAATCCATAATTGTTTAACTGCCCGTGCCAGTGGAATCATTCGAATTAGCATCTCATCTCATTGAAGGATCCAAACAAAGAAAGACAGCTGCAGTCTTCATCATAGCAGCTACAGCACACGCCAAATGACATAAGGCCAAGCGGCATCGAAAGTGAACTCAGCTGAACAGTCTTTGGTCATACGATATCATTATTCAATGTAAGCAATCGGAATTTTGAAACACAATTCAGATGAAATACACAGCTCGCTGTGTGCACAGAGCACTAAACTCGGTAGCTCCGGCATCAAGTCGGACTTGGAATATGAGGAAACGGCAATAAGAAACACTTCAGACTGAGCCTCAATGGTTCCTGTCGTATATCCGCCAAATTGATTGGCATTCCCTTTGAAATTGCTTTTCCATGCCATGACACCAAACTATCTAGTATCTTCTCTCTTTGTCGTCCGCGATCTCTCTTTCGCTGTATTTTGCCAACGAAGTATTCCAACTTTCCTCTTTTCATAATGTGCTCGAAAAATATTGATTGTTTCTTTCTGATGTTTTTTAGGAGTTCCCTTTTTGTGTTGATCTCTTTGGGATTTTCATCATTGGTCTTTTTAGTTGTCCAGGGAACTTTCAACATTGATCTGAGAAAGCCTATCTCCGTGGCCTCTAATCGTCTTTTCATTTGTTTGTCTATTGTCCATGATTCGCTTCCATAGGTCAGAATTGGCTCTATATATCACTGAAGAACTCTTTTTCTCACTTCTATTGACATAGATTTGTTGCATAAGACGTTTTTCATTTTCTGAAATGCTATTTTGGTCTGAGCTATTCTGCTTGATATTTATGTGGTGCATCTTCCGTCCGAAGAGTTTAGAGCTCTGTGCACATCGTGAGCTGTGCTTTTCATCCGGATCGTGTTTCCATATTCAAATTGCTTACGATGAATGATACTACCGTATGACGAATGATCACTCAGCTGCGTTCACTTTCGGTTCCGCGTGGTCTTATGTCTTTTGGCTTGTGATGTTTTTGCTATGATGTGGACTGCAGCTGCCTTTCTTTGTTTGGATATTCGATGAGATGTTAATTCGGATGATTCCATTGGCACGGGCGGTTCAGCAATTATGGATTTTCATTTACTTGCAGTGATACCGGGGCCTTCGAATAACTATAACTAGCTACCGCCATAAACCGACAATGCAGAATTGCTGCATGTAGCCTTGTTTTTATTTATTTATGTATTTATTTTTTTTTTAGCAGAGACTAACGCAGTCGCTTAAACCATTTCGGTTGCTTTGTTTGTTTTAAATGTGCGTTTTCGAGGCAACTGGACTCGGATATAACTGTGCACACTCTTTTCAATGGAATTCGATTGTAATCGTCGCCTGTGCCTTAGATTAAGGCTGCACGGAAATTGATCCTGTCATCAGAATTTTGCAACTCGCATCGGCGGGAGCTGTGAAATGTGGTGGAGCGGATGTAGGACATTTTCGAATGCAGTGAGATTTGTTCCGTGAACAGAACAGCTTCTTTATTTTCATGGTTTACAAAAATGGTGACCATAAACTCACACTTTTCCAAATCTATTAATTAAAGCTGAGATTTGTCAGACCTAATGTTTATCATGACCTAATGTTTATCATGACCTTATGTAATAGTGACAAACACCTTCACGTTTCTTCCTTCATAAATAAATGAATGAATGCAAATATAAAAAAATAATATAATTTATTAATGGATCAAAACAAAGCTCTGTATTTCCCCTTTGTAGAGCATGGGCTATGGACATGGTCTCTCCATCCATCCCAATTCTTGGACATTTTCTCTACTTCTCTCTAGTCTAAGCCATAGACAAGGTCTCTCCATCCATCCCAGTTCTTGGACATTTTCTCTAATTCTCTCTAGTCTAGGCCACAGACAAGGTCTCTCCATCCATCCCTATTCTTTGACAATTTCTCTACTTCTCTCTAGTCTAAGCCACAGACAAGGTCCCTCCATCCATTTCTCTTCTTTGACATTTTCTCTACTTCTCTCTCGTCTAGGCCACAGACAAGGTCTCTCCATCCATGGAGACAAATATTAAGTTTGACAAAATGTTAGTTAGCTGGGTTGGTAGTATTCCCTAGCGATTGGCTTTTCGCGGCAAGGCGCTGTGCCACCGAGTACGGGTTCGATCCTGCTTCGGACCACATATTTTTCTTTGTTTTTTTTATGTTGTTGATTTTTCATCATTTTGTCCGAGAGCTGTAAACATACCTCTTCATCTGAAATGATTCAATCCACCCAACTCTATTCTTGGACACTTACTTCTCTATTTTCATGGCAACATACAATTACAACATACAAAAGGAGGTCTCTACTTTTCTTATCATTTTCAGATGTTTCAAACTTGTATCGTTTCTTTTCTTGACCGGGCACTCAACTCTTCACATTCTTCTATTAATTAGCCTTTAAAGAAATTCAGTTGTCTTGTTTCTCATTTTGTTTCTTCTTCTTCTTCACCGATCGTCAGGTAGGGTCATGAACAAGACACCAGTTCCCCATAACTTGTCATGTAGGGTTGCTTCTGTGAGTCATATTTGTGTTCCTATGATGTTGGGAGTGCTGTAGTCCTGTAGGATATACTCTGGAGTTAGTCTGGATGCTCCACAGTCATACTTTGCTTAGATCACCGAGTCCTATCTCTATCGTGTAGATGTCTTCTCAGGTGCTGCCATAATACCACTGGAAACTACTATTCGTGCTGTTTCGTCCTAAATGTTTGTCTGCAACGCAAGTATTCAGCCCTACCCTATCCGGGAGATACTTGTCTTAACAGGAAAAATTTTTCCGAGCTGTAATCGCAGCCTTATGCTATAGTCATAGGAAAGCCTTCGCGAAAGGACATTGCCTACGAAGCTAATTTTTTAGTTGGCTGAGTGGCAGAGTTCCCTAGCGTTCGGCTTTTCGTGGCAAGGCGCTGTGCCACTGAGTACGGGTTCGATCCTGCCTTGGTCCATATTTTTTTCTGTTGTTGATTATTTGTCATTTTTTCCGAGTGCTGTAAACATACCTCTTCCTCTGAATTGATTCGCTGATTATCGCCTCGGAAGTTTCCCTCTAAAATAATATTCATTTATTATTATTTGTCTGCTGCCATAATAACCTGCTCTGAGTCTGAATATCTTGGTCCGCTCATGTCTGCTGAGCTTGTTTAAACTGTCCTGTTCTGGCTCATATCTTCAACATAACATTCTCCATTCTGTTTTCCTAGTTTGTTTAAACTGTCCTGTTCAGGCTCATATCTTCAATATAACATTCTCCATTCTGTTTTCCTAGTTTGTTTAAACTGTCCTGTTCTAGCTCATATCTTCAACATAACATTCTCCATTCTGTTTTCCTAGTTTGTTTAAGCTGGCCTGTTCAGGTTCATATCTTCAACATAACATTCTCCATTCTGTTTTCCTAGTTTGTTTAAACTGTCCTGTTCTGGCTCATATCTTCAACATAACATTCTCCATTCTGTTTTCCTAGTTTGTTTAAGCTGGCCTGTTCAGGTTCATGTTTTACATATAACACTCCCAATTATGTTTTCTTAGTTTGTTTAAACTGACATGTCCTAACTTGTTTAAGTTGACATGTCCTAGCTTGTTTAAGTTGACATGACCTAGCTTGTTTAAGATGACATGTCCTAGCTTGTTTAAGCTCACATGTCCTAGCTTGTTTAAGTTGACATGTCCTAGCTTGTTTACGTTGACATGTCCTAGCTTGTTTACGTTGACATGTCCTAGCTTGTTTAAGTTGACATGTCCTAGCTTGTTTACGTTGACATGTCCTAGCTTGTTTACGTTGACATGTCCTAGCTTGTTTAAGCTCACACGTCCTAGCTTGTTTAAGTTGACATGTCCAGCTTGTTTACGTTGACATGTCCTAGCTTGTTTAAGCTGACACGTCCTAGCTTGTTTACGTTGACATATCCTAGCTTGTTTAAGTTGACATGTCCTAGCTTGTTTAAGCTGACACGTCCTAGCTTGTTTACGTTGACATGTCCTAGCTTGTTTACGTTGACATGTCCTAGCTTATTGAAGCGGACATATCCTAGCTTGTTTAAGCTGACACGTCCTAGCTTGTTTACGTTGACATGTCCTAGCTTGTTTAAGCTGACATGTCCTAGCTTATTTAAGCTGACATATCCTAGCTTGTTTAAGTTGACATGTCCTAGCTTGTTTAAGCTGACATATCCTAGCTTGTTTAAGATGACAAGTCATAGCTTGTTTAAGCTGACATACCCTAGCTTGTTTAAGTTGACAAGTCCTAGTTTACGTTGACATGATCTAGCTTGTTTACGTTGACATGTCCTAGCTTGTTTATGCTGACACGTCCTAGCTTGTTTACGTTGACACGTCCTAGCTTGTTTACGTTGACATGCCCTAGCTTGTTTAAGTTGACATGTCCTCGTTTGTTTAAGCTGACATGTCCTAGCGTATTTAAGCTGACATATCCTAGCTTGTTTAAGTTGACATGTCCTAGCTTGTTTAAGCTGACATGTCCTAGCTTATTTAAGGTGACATGTCCTAGCTTGTTTAAGTTGACATGATCTAGCTTGTTTATGTTGACATGTCCTAGCTTGTTTCAGGACTTATTTAGCGTCTAAATGTTCTCCCCACGAGCATTGAGTAAATATATCACTTTATTGTCCTCACTTTTAGTCCTGCTATTATTTTTCTGGAAGTGAGTATAGATTTCATGTTATTAAAATACATCTTTGCAATTTCTATTCTTTTATTGCTATTTTTACAAATTAAAAATGAAAATCAGTAGAATATTGAATACTCTAATATCGCTGAATTAAATTACTAGGCTTAGATTGGGCTTTTTGGGTACACATTTTAGTTTTTTTTTAAAAAGTGTAGGCCAAACGTAAAAAAATTGGAGGGATAAATTTACTGACCAATTGCGGTACCACAGTGGTGTGACCAAAACATAATTGTTTTTGGCTTACAGTTGAACTTAAAATGGCTCAAAATTTCTGCTTTGAAACACATGCAGCAAAATTCTGGACATACAGTTTTTCATTAAACATTATATATATATATGTTATCATGGTGCTTGTGTTTTGATTTTGTTTCACGACAAACAATTTGTTTAAAAATGTTTCGTCTAATTTCGCTTACTGGCTGCAAATGTTTGCACAAAATATAAATCAAAAGTAGCTCTCTTGTGAAAAAAAAAAAATAAAACAGGGAGAAAACAAATATGGGTGTGTTTCTTAATTTGGGCAAACTGATGTTCCATTTTGCTTATAACTTTCAGGAAGCGTTATAACAAGCGATTTGAAAATCTCCATTTTGAACAAATAGACGAGAGCAGTATCAAATTGTAAAAATTTTAAAAATGCATATTTTGTCCTGTGTTTTACTTCCAGAATCGATCGTTCACAACGTGTGTTACATTCAGTGATTAGAGCTGGGTTTACATACAAGAGGTGCTCATTGATACCGCTTATCGACATATTCAACATGGTGGATATCAAGTATCGTCCCACTCAAAAAGATAGCAACTCTACAAGACAAAAAAAGAGATGTTATGTTTATGAAGGGAAAAATAAAGTTGTTAACAATACGATAACAAGAGTTGTGGTCCGTGGAAATGTTGCCCCCTCCACAAATATGTAAAAAAAAGGCCACACAAATAAATAAAATACTACAGGTGTTCCATGAATATCCATACAAATCTACTATTTTGTATGTGTTTTTTTTTCAAAATATTTTATTTACAGACAATGGCAGGTTATTTTCACTTTTGCAACCATTATCACGAAAGAATTTCTTAAAATAACGTCACGAATTTAGCCTTTGATGGAACAGCTTTTGTACCCCATGAATCACATCTTTTTAATACTTGTTATTACCTTTTGGTACACCCTGTGCATTTCAGTCGATCGATGTTTGAAACAAAATTAATGTGCAGATTTGAATGTCATTTTATAATTTTCTGATAAATGTTGCTTTTTATATTAAACATGGCAATTTTAACTCTAATTAACTTAATCCCGTTAAAAAAAATATATGTATATTCTTTCCTAGCCCCCCCTTCCTTTCGTATATTTTCAGAACCACTGGCCAATCCTTGTTCTCCACTATATCTTCGATAAAAGGGAGATAATACATGTCACTTGAAAGATAACTAATGATGATTCTGGTAAAGATTCTAAAAGATATGTAAATGTGAGGAATATTTCCCTGTCCATATGAGACAATAGGAATACCTACCCATATGTGTGCACTTGTATGGCTTCTCTCCTGTATGGGAGCGGTAGTGCTGCTTCAGATGGCTCAGTTGTGAAAATTTGAGAACACAGTCTGCGAAATTAGGGAAATATTTGACCAGTCCACACCAGTGACTCATAAATAGTTCAATACAAAACTATTACTTTGTTTCGAAAGGAATACATTAAATAATAATTCATGTAAATTGATATTTTCTTTTAAAAAATCCACTTTTATACGTGTTTATTTTTAAAATAAAATTTCTGTTAATATTATTATAGTGATATGTGATATATATATATATATATATATATATATATATATATATATGTCATCATTTGTAAAATTTAGAATATTAAAAACAATCTTGATAAAAATTTTGAAAAAAAAGGAAATTAAATGAAATCTGGGAAAATTCCACGCATATTTAACCAGGTTGCGATTTTGTCCTTAATGAGTACCAACTTTGTTCTAAGGGTAGAACTTACGATTGAACAAGATCGATTTTTAATAAGCGTGGATTATATTTTAACACTGTGTCTTGCAGTTAATTTATATCTACGATTAGAAAGTGATAAATTAAACAATTTATATCTACGATTAGAAAGTGATAAATTAAACAATTTATATCTTAAATAACTTATATCTTAATCTTAGTTTGAAAAATTAAATTATTTGAACCATGAATTAAAAAAAAAACGGATCTTAAAAATATATTCTCACTGGTTATGGAGAAAGAAAAAAATACTGGTGCTTTCCTTAATTTCGCACGCTGGTTCTGTACACAGAAGAACAATACAACGCAGACACACTATAACATAAAGATGAGTCAATATAAAACGTGACTTAAGAAAGCATTCAACAACTCCTAATGATGTCTAAATATAATTTCAGAAAAAGGAACTTGCCAGGTTGGATTTTGAAATGTTACTAAACAGAACAATTTTTATTCAAAATAAAAATAAATTAAAAAAAAACCGCAAGTATTTGGACAACATATTTTAAATGAACAAAAAGAAAGCAAATTAAATACACAGGGAGTCAAATTTAGAACAAAAGTAAATACAAATTTCTGTTCTTATTTAGTGAAGTTTTAACATATAGTTCTAGAATAATTGTGAATAATTCAAAATTGGCTGGTAAGATTCATGTTTTGATATTGTCCTCTGGCTACCAGCTATTTCCTTGTTGAATGCTTCGGTCACTATGCGCAGAATTCTCCCAGATATGTTAATACACTAATTCTTTAAAAGAGAAATATAAGAAAGTATGGACATAAGGAAGGACGCAACACAAACAAATATACCACCTGGTACTGGTTCCTCGAGGACGAGCTTAACTGGCAGGTCTCGGCGTAACAAGGTTAACAGTACACATATAACATACTCATTTACCACATACATTGGTGCCAGCTTCGCTGTACAGCTTACAAATACATGCATTATTGTTAATTATATTCGACGCTGTTAGAATAGACAAGAGCGATTCCTTGGGCAAATATCAGATTTGTTAAACAGCGAGCTAACGGAGCAATGAACATACATACCATTTATCAATCCCTGAAATGAGTAGAACACCGTTGGGACTGACACCTGTACACTAAACTCGGTTCTGTTATTTAATTAACTAAAATTGTAACTTAAAAAAAAAAAAAAAAAACAACAGCTATCAGTCTACACGTTATCGTTCCGGATATCAAATTTGCTAACAAAAGAGTATTTCCCAACCAATTTATTAGAATAAAACCAAAAAAACAAAACAAAAAACAATTGGAATTTGCAGTCAATTAAAAACAAATGCCTTTTGTCTACAATCATCGTTTATCAACGAAATAAAATATATTAGGGTATCATGAAGATCACCATTCATTATCTATACTTTCGTTCCTAGTTTGAATTTCTAATTTATTATCAACCACAATTTAAATTTAACTTTGCCAACTTCATGGTGAGGCACGCCAATTCAGCCATAGACTAAATCTTCCAGGTTATGTTAGACCGCAACTGCTACCCATCTAGCAAACGAACATACAGTTTACATCATGTTTCTATAGATTTATTCATTCTCCCAATGTCCTAATTCCACACGGAGCTCTATATTTCACGTATCATTTTTTTAAATGACATAAATCACGTATTTTATCAATTCTAGACACAAATCACATGTTTCTCCAAATGAACACAATTAGTCACCACTGCTTTCCTCACCTCCCAAATACGTGTCACACGTCATCAAACTAAACCGTACCTCCCATACCCCTCCCCCCACAACTTTTTCTCTCTTAAGACTTTAGTTCCACCAGTTCCTAAATGATGACGTGTACTCCACAAAGCTGTCCTCCAAATTACACCGTAGTTAATCCCCCCCCTCCCTAAATCACTACAAATCTCACTTTAACTTCACATCAAAACCTATATAAATTCCACACCAGTTACACTTTACATTAAAACCACTATAATTTCCACCTCAAATAATTCCACCTCAACTACACTTAAACCTACAAATTTCTATAATGTTCACATTAACATCACTTTACCCCACGATCTCTACAAGTTCCACCTTAACCCTACTTTACCCAAAAACTCTGCAAATTCCAATTAACCACACTTTACACCACGATCTCTACAAATTCCACCTCAACCATACTTCAGCTCAAAACTTCTATAAACCCAACCGTAACAATACTTTATTTAACCTAAAACCTCTACAAATTCCACATTAATCACACTTTACCTCAAAACCTCTATAAAACCCACCTGAAGCTTACTTTAACCTAAAACCTCTTCAAATCCCACCTCAAACGCACTTTACCCCAAAACCTCTACAAATTCCCGTCTAAATCACACCTCCGCCTCAGCAAATTCTCTATAAATGACAACGTTCCTAAATGTTACAATTCATTCCATGGAAATCTCAGTCTTCCCTCAACAAAACCGGTAATGACAAAGTGTCCTTGACATTTCCTTTCTAAGTATCGAAAGCGTGCCTCCCCTACAATCGTTGCCCCCCCCCCCCACAATAACAACAACAAAAAAACCCGTGCCCTCCTCCTTTCCCTCCCCCCCCCACCTCAACAACTCACGTTTCCTCAAAAATTACTTTAAAAATTCCCTGCCCACGGTCTCCTCACTCTATTTCACAATCCCCTAAAATTACTAACAAAATGTATTTCTATAAATCTCACATTTTCTTTATCATTACTAAAATAAATAAATCTTATAACAAACAATTACCCTACAATTATTAAAAAATAGTTCATATAACAAACAATTACCCTACAATTATTAAAAAATAATTCATATAACAAACAATTACTCTACAATTCTTCTCCTTCCTCCTCTTCTATCCTTCCTCTGCTGCCGTTGGCGTCGAGGGGAGAAACAATCTGCGATTCTTTGCTCTTCTGTTGGCCTCTTCTGATGTTATTCCTCCTAGTGACTCTAGTATTCCCTTTATCCATCTCTTTCTCAGTCTTCCTCTTAATCTGACGTTTTCGTAGCGTTTGTTTATGGCTCTTTGATTCATTGTTAGTTCTTTCTGTCTTGTTATGTGGCCGAACCAATTTATCTGTTGTTTCTTTATGTATTCGATGGCTGGTTCAATTTCGAGTTTCTTCCTCAGGTCAGTGTTTCTTACTCTGTCCCTTAAGCTGTTATCTGTCATTCTTCTGACACATTTCATTTCGGTGGTCGTTATCTTTCTTATTGTTCTAGAGTCCAGCGTCCAATTCTGGCACTGATAGCACAGAGTTGGTAGAAAAATAATTCCAATACAATTACTAAAATAATGCCTATAACAAACAACTACCTTACAATTACTACAAAAAATAATTGTTATAACACACAATACCCCTAAAATTAATTTTAAAAATAATGTTTATAACAAACAATTACCCTACAATTACTAAAAAAATAATTCATACAACAAACAATTACCCTACAATTATTACAAAATAATTCATATAACAAACAATTTCCCCTACAATTACTAAAAAAATAATTCCTACAACAAATACCCTACAATTACTAAAAAAATAATTCATATAACAAATACCCTACATTTACAAAAAAAAATTCCTATAACAAACCATTATCCTACAATTACTAAAAACAATAATTCCTTTAACAAACAATTACCCCTACAATTATTTTTTAAAAATAATTCATGTAACAATTCCCCTCACAATTGCTAAAAAGTAATTCATATAACAAACAATTACTCTACAATTACTAAAAATCACTCCTATAACAAACAATTACCCTACTGTTATTTAAAAAAATAATTCCTATAACAAACAATTCCCCTACAATTACTAACCAAAAAATGCATGTAACACATTTGCCATACAATTACCACAAATAGTCCCAGAGTCACACGTCTCATCACATTTACTTCAAATTGTTTCTAATTCTCAGCATTTTCCACAATTAATAGTTTCATCGATATAGCTGGCGATATTCTATGGAATTCAATGAATGCTTTCAACACTTTCAACGACTGCATTGTTGGCAGGCCACACAGGCAATATCAATGTAGCTGTATTGTTTCTATTTTCAGCAACAAGAAATGAAAGATTACCTGATAAGACATCGTTCAGAAAGCAATTCCAAATAAATAACAAATAATACCAGATATTGTACAGAGCTATCGATGCTTGAAATAACATTTTTTACAATAGTATTTGTGAAAGAAATGATTTCATTATAAATATGATTAATAAAGCATTGACAAAATATAACAGAAGCAAGCCACGATGTTAGTGAAAGACGATTATACAAATTTGGCCTCAAAGATGCTGAATCTGGGTAAACAATTTAATTATCCTGAGGTAAAACCAGCTGTTAGATCTTTATTAATTAGTGACATATTAGGGCTAGTCTTTAAAAGAAATAAATCATAAATATGTTACGTGTATAATTTAAATGGGTTAACTTTAATTAATCGTGTGGGTTAATACCGTTTTACGTTATTTAGTAATAAATAAATTTTAAAAACACACACACATAAAGAAAAGTGTTAAATTATTCGTCGGTTATTGGTAGATCTACGTAATAAACAAATGTACCATTTTTAAAACATTAATTCAATTAATTTCTGTAAAAACAGCACTTAATTGTTAGGGGCTGTTATTCAGTATAAATGAGTAACATAATGTTCTGAACTAAACTGTTCATTGATTCAGTGACGTGGTGACATTGCCTTCGTTGTTGACGTGATATTTGTGTGTATGGTTCTCTCCAGTGCTGAGCACGTTCTTTGTCATTTACGCTTCTTTACGACTGTTCAACAAGTTGTTAATTTGTAATGTACCCTTCTTTACGACTGTTCAACAAGTTATTAATTTGTAATGTACCCTTCTTTACGACTGTTCAACAAGTTGTTAATTTGTAATGTACCCCTCTTTACGACTGATCAACAAGTTAATTAATTTGTAATGTACCCCTCTTTACGACTGCTCAACAAGTTATTTAATTTGTAATGTACCCCTCTTTACGACTGCTCAACAAGTTATTTAATTTGTAATGTACCCCTCTTTACGACTGCTCAACAAGTTATTTAATTTGTAATGTACCCCTCTTTACAACTGCTCAACAAGTTGTTAATTTGTAATGTACCATTCTTTACGACTGTTCAACAAGTTGTTAATTTGTAATGTACCCTTCTTTACGACTGCTCAACAAGTTGTTAATTTGTAATGTACCCTTCTTTACGACTGTTCAACAAGTTGTTAATTTGTAATGTACCCGTCTTTACGACTGTTCAACAAGTTGTTAATTTGTAATGTACCCGTCTTTACGACTATTCAACAAGTTGTTAATTTGTAATGTACCCTTCTTTACGACTGCTCAACAAGTCATTAATTTGTAATTTACAATTCTTTCGACTGTTTAAAAAGTTGTTAATTTGTAATTCACGCTTCTTTACGACTGCTCAACAAAGTCATTAATTTGTAATTTACGACTCTTTCGACTGTTTAATAAGATATTGATTTGTAATTTACTTATTTTCAACGTTAATCTTGCTTTTGTTTCCTCGTTTTTAATGTTTGGTACTTTCAACGGTTAAGCACATCATTGTTTTTAACTGGCGGTCTTTCCAACAGCTTAACGCGTTATTTGTTTACTAGTAGTTTACGTTCTCCTTTCAACTGTTGAACGCATTTTGTTTCTTGATTAAAATTATTTCAACCGTTGAACACATTTTATTTGTTGATTTAGTTTATTTCAACTGTTAAACACATTTTGTTTGTTGATTTGGGTTATTTCAACTGTTGAACACAATTTGTTTCTTGATTTGGGTTATTTCAACTGTTGAACACAATTTGTTTCTTGATTAAGTTTATTTCAACCGTTGAACACGTTTTATTTGTTGATTCAGGTTATTTCAACCGTTGAACACGTTTTATTTGTTGATTCAGGTTATTTCAACTGTTGAGCACATTTTATTTGTTAGTTAAGTTTATTTCAACTGTTGAACATATTTCGTTTGTTGATTAAGGTTATTTCAACTGTTGAACACATTTCGTTTGTTGATTAAGGTTATTTCAACTGTTGAATTGGGCATTTGCAAAAATCAAATAAGCAGACGGACAGATAAGTTGACTGGCACCTGTTTCTTTAGTCTAATTATTTCTGACAGGACTGATACGGTGTCATGCGAATATACTCACCTTCATCTTTCAATCATATTTGCATCTCACGTGTTCTCTAATGTTCTCAAACATGTTCTTTACAGACAACGTAAAAACTGGAAAAAAAACTCGACTAGACAGATCTAAAAGCAGACAGAAAATCATAAACAAACACACACAGACACAGAACGAGAATTAAGACAGACAACTTCAGCTGACAGACTCGAGACATAAAGATCCAGACAAACACAGCTACAACAACAAACATATTACAAACACAAACATAAATTTAATACAAAGTGACAGATGATACAAATATCACATAAAGTTAAAAAAAAGTACATAAAGCCTATAGGGACAAACCAAAGGACGTATCTAATATATATATATATATATATATATATATATATATATATATATAAACGTAGACAGTTGAAATATATACAATATACAAACAGATAGACAAATAAGTCAGACTTTCCAAGCAGTCTATTACAGATTAATCAGACAGATAGAAAACGTTTCCAGAGGGGACAAAACAAATAGGCAGACTGATGACATAAGTAGACATGGCAAAGGGACAAAACAAATAGACAGACTGATGACATAAGTAGACATGGCAAAGGGACTGCACAAATAGACAGACATGTTATTGTCTAAACATATAGATCAAAGTTAGCGTCGAAAATGGCAGCCCAGATGTAACATTTCAATAGCAGACAGTAAAACAGACAGACCAGAGAGTCGGTCAAACAGACAGACCAGAGAGTCGATCAAACAGACAGACCAGAGAGTCGATCAAACAGACAGACCAGAGAGTCGGTCAAACAGACAGACCAGAGAGTCGGTCAAACAGACAGACCAGAGAGTCGGTCAAACAGACAGACCAGAGAGTCGGTCAAACAGACAGACCAGAGAGTCGATCAAACAGACAGACCAGAGAGTCGATCAAACAGACAGACCAGAGAGTCGATCAAACAGACAGACAAGAGAGTCGATCAAACAGACAGACCAGAGAGTCGGTCAAACAGACAGACCAGAGAGTCGATCAAACAGACAGACCAGAGAGTCGGTCAAACAGACAGACCAGAGAGTTGATCAAACAGACAGACCAGAGAGTCGATCAAACAGACAGACCAGAGAGTCGATCAAACAGACAGACCAGAGAGTCGGTCAAACAGACAGACCAGAGAGTTGATCAAACAGACAGACCAGAGAGTTGATCAAACAGACAGACCAGAGAGTCGATCAAACAGACAGACCAGAGAGTCGATCAAACAGACAGACCAGAGAGTCGATTAAACAGACAGACCAGAGAGTCGATCAAACAGACAGACCAGAGAGTCGATCAAACAGACAGACCAGAGAGTCGATCAAACAGACAGACCAGAGAGTCGATCAAACAGACAGACCAGAGAGTTGATCAAACAGACAGACCAGAGAGTCGATCAAACAGACAGACCAGAGAGTCGGTCAAACAGACAGACCAGAGAGTTGATCAAACAGACAGACCAGAGAGTCGGTCAAACAGACAGACCAGAGAGTCGATCAAACAGACAGACCAGAGAGTCGGTCAAACAGACAGACCAGAGAGTCGATCAAACAGACAGACCAGAGAGTCGATCAAACAGACAGTGGAAAAACAGCTCTAACAAACACTTCAATCAGACAAACTAAAATGCCATATAGTTGTAGATGGCTAGAACCAGACAAACTTAAATGCCATATAGTTGTAGATGGCTAGAATCAGACAAACTTAAATGTCATATAGTTGTAGATGGCCGAATCAGACAAACTAAAATGCCATATAGTTGTAGATGGTCGATCCAGACAAACTAAAATGCCATATAATTGTAGATGGTCGAACCTGACAAACTAAAATGCCATATAATTGTAGATGGTCGATCCAGACAAACTAAAATGCCATATAATTGTAGATGGTCGAACCTGACAAACTAAAATGCCATATAATTGTAGATGGTCGAACCTGACAAACTAAAATGCCATATAATTGTAGATGGTCGATCCAGACAAACTAAAATGCCATATAATTGTAGATGGATGAACCTGACAAACTAATCTGACGGATAACTGAACATTAGCTAATATAAGCAGAAAGATACAACTAGAAAGCAAATATATGAACTAGACAAACTAATCGGATAGACACTTGAACATCAGACAGCTAATCCAAACAGACAGGCATCTCAAACAAGCTCTCCAAACAGCTGAAATGCGGTAACTTCCACACAGTTCTAACCACTAACCATAAATACAACAAAGAGAATTAACAAACACCATAACAGACAACTCCGATAATCAGACAACACAGCGGGCAGACAAAACATGAATAAATAACAAGAAACAAAACAAAAACAGGCATAATGAGCACGTCAAACACACAAACTGACAGTAGACATACAAATTGACATACTAAACATAAACATAAAAGTTATCCACATGGCAAACAGGTGGGAAAACATGAATCAGACATAAAAAACAGGGATATAAACAAACACATATAAACAGAAAGATTATAATGGCAAATACACAACGATTCACGAATCACGAAATAAATACATTAGACAGACAGATCAAACAGACAGACAGATGAAACAGGCAGATATAAGGAATTGTATAAACATGCAGAACACATGTAGTAGACAGATAAACAAAAAGACCACGATTGAAAACAAACGTAAACGTAAAGTTAAGACATCAGAGAGATAGATCAAACTGGCAGACAGAAAGATGAGAATGAACATGCAAAACTGATTACAGACAGACACACGGAGAGATGGAAGGAAAAGAATGAATATGCAGAACTTAATACAGACAGACAAACAGGCAGAGTGAACATGCATAACTTATCATAGACAGACAGAATGATCGCAGTTGCAAACATGCAGCAAGTATCACAGAAAGACAAACAGGAATATCACAGACAAAGTTAACACATCAGATATTAGATTAAACAGACGGGCAAATAGCGGTGAATAGAATATACGTGTACATGCAGAACTTGATACAGACAGACACGGTGACAGACATGACCGAACACAAAGTTAACACATCTGATAAGATAGACCAAACAGACGGGCAAATAGAGGTGAATGGACATGCAGACCTTATCGTCAGACAGACTAACTGACAGACACGACAAAACAAACAAATAAATAAAAAGTGAACACATCAGATAAGATAGTTACATCAAACAGACGAACAAATGGAAGTAAATGGACATGCATAAATTGTTACAGACAGACTAACTGACAGACACGACAAAATAAACAAATAAAAAGTTAACACATCAGATAGGATAGATCAAACAGACCGCGCAAAATTGAGGTAAATGAACATGCAGAAACTGATCGTGAGACAGACAAACTGACAGACACGACCAAACAAACACGACTCACCAGGGTGCATGCACTTGTAGGGCTTCTCGCCTGTGTGTGTCCTGATGTGCTGTTGCAGGTGGCTCAGCTGGGTGAATTTGCGCTCACAAATCTCACACTTGTAGGGTTTAAGTCCCGAGTGTATGCGTGCGTGTTGTGAGAGATAGGACGAGTTGGCAAAGCTTTTGGAGCATGTAGGGCATTTGTAAGGCTTGGGATCCTGTTTGTGAATCTGCTGGCAGTGGATCAGCATGTCCGATTTGGTCGTGAATACCTGGGGAATAGAGGAGGAAGGAATACCTGAGAAATGTACTAGTAATCTATGAGAAAATACATGAGGGATGTACGAGTAATCAATGAGAAAATACATGAGGGATGTACGAGTAATCAATGAGAAAATACATGAGGGATGTACGAGTAATCAATGAGAAAATACATGAGGGATGTACGAGTAATCAATGAGAAAATACATAGGGATGTACGAGTAATCAATGAGAAAATACATGAGGGATGTACGAGTAATCAATGAGAAAATACATGAGGGATGTACGAGTAATCAATGAGAAAATACATGAGGGATGTACGAGTAATCAATGAGAAAATACACGAGGGATGTACGAGTAATCAATGAGAAAATACATGAGGGATGTACGAGTAATCAATGAGAAAATACATGAGGGATGTACGAGTAATCAATGAGAAAATACATGAGGGATGTACGAGTAATCAATGAGAAAATACATGAGGGATGTACGAGTAATCAATGAGAAAATACATGAGGGATGTACGAGTAATCAAACGGAAAATACTTATGGAATGTACGAGTAATGAAATGGAAAATACCCGAGGGATGTACAAATATTCAATGGGACAATACCTGCCGAATGTACCAGTAATCTATGATAAAATACATGAGAATGTATGAGTAATGAATGAGAAATTACCTGAGCAATGTACGAGTAATCAAACGGAAAATACACGAGGGATGTACAAATAATCAAAGGGAGAATACCTGAGGAGTGTACCAATAATTTATTATAAAATACATAAGAATGTACGAGTATTGAATGAGAAATTACCTGAGAGATTTACAAGTAATCTATGAGAAAATACAAGAAGAACGAGTATTCAATGAGAAAATACCTGAGGAATGTACGAGTATTCAATGAGAAAATACCTGAGGAATGTACGAGTGTTCAATGAGAAAATACCTGAGGAACGAACGAGTATTCAATGAGAAAACACCTGAGGAACGAACGAGTATTCAATGAGAAAATATCTGAGGAACGAACGAGTATTCAATGAGAAAATATATGAGGAACGAACGAGTATTCAATGAGAAAATATCTGAGGAACGTACGAGTATTCAATGAGAAAATACCTGAGGAACGAACGAGTATTCAATGAGAAAATATCTGAGGAACGAACGAGTATTCAATGAGAAAATACCTGAGGAACGAACGAGTATTCAATGAGAAAATATCTGAGGAACGAACGAGTATTCAATGAGAAAATATCTGAGGAACGTACGAGTATTCAATGAGAAAATACCTGAGGAACGAACGAGTATTCAATGAGAAAATATCTGAGGAACGAACGAGTATTCAATGAGAAAATATCTGAGGAACGTACGAGTATTCAATGAGAAAATACCTGAGGAACGAACGAGTATTCAATGAGAAAATATCTGAGGAACGAACGAGTATTCAATGAGAAAATATCTGAGGAACGTACGAGTATTCAATGAGAAAATACCCGAGGGATGTACAAGCAATCAATGGGAAAATACCTGCGGAATGTACCAGTAATCTATGAGAAAATACATGAGAAGTGTACGAGTAATGAATAAGAAATTACCGAAGAGATTTAAAAGTAATCTTTGAGAAAATACATGAAAAATGAGCGAGTAATCAATGCGAAAATACCTGAAGAATTAAGAGATGTGAATAAAGAGATGTGAATGTGAACCTTGATCGGACCAAGATAATGCTGGAAGGGTCGGTGGAGCGGATTTGGGGATGACTGCAGTGAAAGTAATTCCATGAGAAGAATAGAGAACATACAGGCCCCTCAAAATATAATAAAATACTTCAGTAATATAAAACAATGTTGATATGATAATGTTGATATGATAATGTTGATTTGATGATCATGATGTGATGATTTCAGATAATATTAATTCGAACACGGCTGTTTGTTTTCATCTGAAAGTGGAGTTTTAGTTACCTTGGCAATTATACATTATATATTATTGGCATCCCATAGACGCGAATCGTGAGGTGCGCGTGGCCGTGTGGCTAAAACCACTGTTCCGCTGGCTGAAAAGCTGACGTACGGTGTTCGAAGCCTGCAGTAGACAGAAAGGATTTTTTTCTATCGGGGGTGAAATAAAAATCCTGAGTCGCACATGTCGTGGCGACTGCTTGACCAAGCGGCCTTTATCCCTTTGGTTCTATCGTTGCCCCCCCCCCCCCCCCCCCCCCCGACATACACCAGCAATGGTACTATGTGTCGTAAAGATAGTTTATAGAAGCGAATCATGGACTGTAGACAAACAAATGAAAAGACGATTAGAGGCCACAGAGATGGGATTTCTCAGAAGAATATTGAAAGTTCCCTGGACAGCTAAAAAGACCAATGACGAAATAATCAAAGAGGCCAACACTAAAAAGGAGCTCCTAAAAATCATCAGAAAGAAGCACTCCACATTTTTTGGACACATCATGAGAAGTGGAAAGTTGGATTACTTGGTTACAATTGGCAAAATAAAAGGAAAGAGAGATCGCGGACGACAAAGATAGAAAATACAAGGTAGCTTGGTGTCATGGCATGGAAAACGGTCAACAAACAACATTGATACGATACACTGTGGATAGAAGATTGTGGGGGGACATGATCGCCTACGCCAACCAGTATGGCACGTAATGATGATGATGACAATTATAAAATATTTATGGATGAAAATGTCCTGAGCCTAATACATTCCCCTCATTCTTAAAACTGATTTTTTTTATGGAAGTGGTTTATATGTGTGACACAAAACGTGAAATTGTGTAGCTAAAGTCAATATTTGTGCATTAATACAATTTTAGTAGTCTATATTTGTGGTTATGGTTAGTGGAGGGACCCGGTATCACTACAAACAAATTAAAATCCATAATTGTTCAACCGCCCGTGCCAGTGGAATCATCCGAATAATAACTTATCTCACTGAAGGATCCAAACAAAGAAAGGCAGCTGCAGTCCACATCATAGCAGCTACAGCACACGCCAAAAGACATAAGGCCAAACGGCACCGAAAGATGAATGCAGCTGAACTGTGCTTCGGCATACGATATTGTCATTCATCGTAAGCAATCGGAATATGGAAACACGATCCGGATAAAAAAAACACAGCTCACGGTGTGCACGGAGCACTGAACTCAGTAGCTCTGGCAGCAAGCCGGACATGGAATATGAGGAAACTGCAACAAGGAACTCCTTTCAGACTGAGCCTCAATAGTTGCTGCTGCCTATCCACCATATTGACTGGAAGTCCAGTCTATATTTGTATATAGCAGAAATAAGCTCCCTCCATGACATCGAGATGCTTGCACAGAACAGAGACAAATGGCGAGATTAGATAAA
Organism: Megaustenia siamemsis; assembly: GCA_032433765.1. Lineage (NCBI taxonomy): Eukaryota > Metazoa > Mollusca > Gastropoda > Stylommatophora > Ariophantidae > Megaustenia > Megaustenia siamemsis. Next base: position 31,626,856 of record JAVIAB010000104.1, on the reverse strand, counting down.
AGATCGTTGCAAGAATTAAGACTGCTAGAACGAAAATTTAGAAAAAGAGAAAGAGTATCTGGGTCTATGTCCTATGGGCCGGCTACGGCTCGAAAAGTCAATAGATAGATAGATGTTTGTATATTGTATCAGAAGAAAGTTGAGAGTTCCCTGGACAGCTAAAAAGACCAATGGAGAAATTCTCAAAGAGGCCAACACAAAAAGGAAGCTCCTAAAATAAATCATCAGAAAGAAACAAACAGCATTTTTCGGGCACATCATGAGAAGAGGAAAGTTGGAATACTTGGTTACAACTAGCAAATGACAGGAAAAGAGAGATCGCGGACGCCAAAGAGAGAAGATACTACATAGCTTGGTGTCATTGCGTGGAAAACAGTCAACAACAGAACTGATACGATGCACGGTGGATAGATTATTTTGGAAGGACATGATAGCTTACGTCAACTGGTATGGCACATGATGATGATATTTGTACCAAAAAGATCAACAATTTTTTTAATGTGAGTTTCGGGAGATGCAACATTCAATCGCTACCCACAGACGTTTTTATAGTTTCAGATTCCACTTCTGCTCATCGCTTTGAAAGTGTAATAGAAGTAGTGATGTATTTGAGTTACCTGGAGAGTGTAATAGAAGTAGTGTGTGTATTTGAGTTACCTGGAAAGGTGCAAATGAGCAAAAGAACTAACATATATGTGACAAATATCTGTGACAAATATCCATCTGTGACAAATATCTGTGACAAATATCCATCTGTGACAAATATCTGTGACAAATATCCATCTGTGACAAATATCTGTGACAAATATATGTGACAAATATCTGTGACCGTAGTAGGTAGATGAGAGAGAGGAAGCCCACAAAGAAGGTGGGTGCAGGATGTCACGTGTGAGCTAAGCATGACTGTGGCAGACGCTGGACAGCGGAAACGTCTGAGTAGATGTTATGTGAGTTATGTGAGTTATGTGAGTTATGTGAGTTATGTGAGTTATGTCAGTTATGTGAGTTATGTCAGTTATGTGAGTTATGTCAGTTATGTGAGTTATGTGAGTTATGTGAGTTATGTGAGTTATGTGAGTTATGTGAGTTATGTCAGTTATGTGAGTTATGTCAGTTATGTGAGTTATGTGAGTTATGTGAGTTATGTGAGTTATGTGAGTTATGTGAGTTATGTCAGTTATGTGAGTTATGTGAGTTATGTGAGTTATGTCAGTTATGTGAGTTATGTGAGTTATGTGAGTTATGTGAGTTATGTGAGTTATGTCAGTTATGTGAGTTATGTGAGTTATGTGAGTTATGTTCCAACAGGGACAATTATGATGACGATGATTTCTTCCCCGCCAGCTTCCATCTCCGGCGGAGTGCCCACAGTCCAGGATCTGAATTTTGCGTGTTAGTCCGTTTTTCCATGGCAGCCACGTGCATAGGGGTCCCTGGTCGCACAGGCAGACATCTCTGACTTCGGAGCTACTCATATTTTTTTCCCCGTCGATGAGTAGTTGACGTTTCAAGCCCGGGCCTCGCTACTGAGACCAGGGGTGGTTACCGCAGAGAGAAATCATAAATAAAAATCTCAATCGATGCAGCCAGGATTTGAATCCACAACCTCTCTGTCTCGAGATCGGCGTCTTGCCTCTAGACCAACCAGTGCCCCGATGATGATTGTGATGGTGGTGATCAAATAGATCATATCCTGTATTTGACAGAACCACAGTCATCATAGAGAAGGCCTGCTCGCCACCCAAATAGCGTGACGTCACCGGTGGTCAGGTCTCCCTTACAGCCATCTATAGATTTACAAAGGCCTTTGGGCTTATAAGAAATTCCTGGAAAACCTCCAACTAGTGTGACGTTTTTAGCTTTGCGGCTGTGGGTAGGGTGACGTCATCGACTATAGCTCATACAGCTGACAACGCCCTTCTGGTGGAGGGTTTTATTTGGTTTTATTTTCTACTCGCGGGCCTTTGTAAATCTATAAATGGCTGTGATGTAGCACTGCGAGCTATAGATGGCTGTGATGTAGCACTGCGAGCTATAGATGGCTGTGAGATAGCACTGCGAGCTATAGATGGCTGTGATGTAGCACTGCGAGCTATAGATGGCTGTGAGATAGCACTGCGAGCTATAGATGGCTGTGATGTAGCACTGCGAGCTATAGATGGCTGTGAGATAGCACTGCGAGCTATAGATGGCTGTGATGTAGCACTGCGAGCTATAGATGGCGGGCAGAATCCTACATGCAAGGCCCCTGCTATAAAAAGCTGAACACATCACGCTGGTGGGTTCCTCGCGGGCCTTCTATACAGGTGGCTATGAATATCTATCTATTGACCTTTCCAGCCGTAGCCGGCCCATAGGGCATAGACCCAGATACTCTTTCTTTTCTCTAAATATTTATTCTAGCAGTTTTAAATCCTTCTAAAGATATTTTATCAAATCTCGCCATTTGTCTCTGTTCTGTGCAAGCAACTCTATTTTACTGAGGGAGCCGATCCCTGCTGCTCTTGCCTCTCTGATCAATGTTCTTCTCAGTGTCTCTCTGGGTCGGACTCTTTTCCTCTTAACTGTTGTTTACATTTGTGAATATAGCACAGGTGATTTCAGACGTCTTGCCCAGAGCTTTCATCAACTGGGAACAGAAAATGTCAGAACAACTTGCCTTCACGGATCGTAGTCGTAAAGTCGTGAAAGAAACCACAGAATTGTTGTTGCGTAGTGTGACCGGATGGTCCAGGGTAAGTCTATGGCCTTTGGGTGAGAAGGTTCCGGTTTCGAAATCCACCAAAGACGGTGGAATTTTTTTTCTTCAAAAATCTAATTCATGGTTTCTTTGTGGCTTTACATTCCCATCCCTGGTTTCTGGGTAGTGAGATCCGATGTCTACAGTCTCCCCATCCCCAACGGCAAAAAAAAAAAACAGGAGCTCTAGTGTGCATTTGCGCACGTTAAATTAAAGAATCCTTGGCATTTGGATATCGGGAATAGAAGGCTAAAGATGGCCGCCGAGCGGTGAAAATTGATTGGGAACAGGGTACACCCAAAACGTTATAAATCTCTGAGTAGCTCTGAAGTCGGAGAATATCTGCTTGTATGGTGGGGGACACATGAGCATATCTCGGCTGTCCGGTATGAAAAATAGGAGGCAAATAATAATAAATGAATATTATTATACAGGGAAACTTTGGAACATGGATAGCTTAGTTGGCCGGGTAGCTCTAGCGTTTGGTTTCTCGTGGCAAGGCGTTGTGCCAAGGAGTATGGGTTCGATCCTGCTTCGGACTTTTTTGGACCATTGCTCTTTTGTTTCTGTTGTTGTTTATTTGTGATTTTTTTTCCGAGTAATGTAAACATACCACCTCCTCTGAAATGATTCCACGAAAAATAGAAGAGGAAAAAGTGATACGTAAAATTCAATCTCTTGAAACTTCGTTAGAGATACAAAATTCACGTTTGTAAAAAGAAAAAAAAATGGTTGTTGGTTACTCCCCTTCGGTGCATGATTCACAAACACGAACACAAATCGTCTACACGAGATAAGTTCTAGTTATTGTTGATAAGAGAATCTCGTGTGTTGTGTCTGCGAATTTCCAAACACGACTAAAATCCGAGGCGAAGACAGGTTTGCATCATTCAGAATTCATCTCATCACGTGGTACCGGCCTGCGAACCAGACTAATTGTGGTGATTCAAGCTGACGTGGTCGTACACGTTTCCAGGTCAGCTTGATCTCAGCTTAATGCTCAGACAACGGTTTTCAAATTGCTGCGGACCAGCCACCTCTTTCTGCGTTTTGAAACGAAATATTATTTACCTTTCATCTGGTTCTCAAGGGGAGTCTCGGTAGCCTAGTTGGGAAGACCACCCTACTTGGCTACCGACGTTCGGACAACCCGTGTTCGATTCCCGCTGGGAGCATTGTGAGTTGTACTCGTGGTTGGAACAATAAAATACCCCTGCGGTCGACAAGCCGCTGGTAGAAATGGGTCCCAGGGTAGTAATCTGGGTAGGTGAGGAATGCCGCCTCGTATCGTGAGTTTCGAAGCTTGAAGCGACACTATCCAGAAGTCTCCGAACCAATCTGGATAGGCGGCCGAGTACATATGGGTGGAAACTCGCGTGTTAAGACAGCGATTCAAGTCTCGTATTTTACCTTGACCTGGTTCTCAAGTTTAGGGCTCATTTTTATTCTAGAAACTCAAATTAAAGTCCATTTTGTTCTATAGACTTGTCATCACAATCACATTTGTTCTATAAACTTGTCATCACAATTACATTTGATCTATAAACTTATCATCACAATGACATTTGATCTATAGACTTGTCATCACAATCACATTTGTTCTATAAACTTGTCATCACAACTACATTTGTTCTATAAACATGTCATCACAATGACATTTGATCTATAGAGTTCTTAAAGACCACGTGATATTAGCTTATGAATACTTCAAATGTTTCTGTGTGTGTGTGTGTATGTGATGTGGTGGTAGTATGTATGTGTCCCCTCACGGCTCTGACACGTCGTCCTCTCCCATTTCCCAACCTCGTCAATCTAATATGTTGTCAACCATCTGTTACATGTTCATCTCTTTCTTTATGTGTGCATATTACAATATTATTTGTATCTTTGTAAGCCCACAAATAATCTCTTTTAGTCTCCATACTTTCAATTCACTACAGCTGTTCTCTGATATTTTCATATTTGATTGATCTGTAATTTCGATAACCGTCACGTGTGATCGCAAATCACATTTGTGTTTGTGTGCGTGGTTGTAGCTGTCATTTACAGCAAATATTAAGAATGAAAAGTCGCTTTGTCGCGATGGAGAAAAGAATGTGTAAATCTGAAGCTACATAATTAAATGAAGAAAGGGCCCGGAACAACACGAAACTAACACTAAAGATCAAACCTGTGTGCCTAGCACATTATGGATCCGAAACATGGACAACATACTCAAACCAGGAAAAAAGACTAAATGTCTTCCACATGCGATGTCTCCACAGAATAATGCACATCAAATGGCAGGGCAAAATAACCAACTTAACTGTCCTGCAACGTGCTAAGACCCCAACAATCATGTCAATGCTCAGATGTCGAAGACTAAGATGGCTGGGGCATGTCCAACGAATGGAAGAAAAGCACATCCACAGGCAAATACTATATGGCGAACTAACACATGGAAAAAGACAAATCAGCAGACCTAAATTACGATATAGAGATATTTGTAAACCATCTCTGAATGACTTCTCCATCTGTGAAAATGACTGGGAACATCTGGCAAATAATTGCATATCATGGAGAGCATGTTTAAGGAATGGTATGTCATTTGAGACTGTGCTAAGGCAAAACTTAGAAGAGAAAAGACTCATGAAAAAGGATGGAAAACCCTGTGGCTGCAGCCTGATTTGTTCATTCTGTGGCCGTGTGTGTTTGTCAAACATTGGTAGAATTAGCAACGAGAGAAGCTGTTTGTCAAACATTGGTAGAATTAGCCACGAGAGAAGCTGTCTGTCAAACATTGGTAGAATTAGCCACGAGAGAAGCTGTTTGTCAAACATTGGTAGAATTAGCCACGAGAGAAGCTGTCTGTCAAACATTGGTAGAATTAGCCACGAGAGAAGCTGTTTGTCAAACATTGGTAGAATTAGCCACGAGAGAAGCTGTGTGTCAAACATTGGTAGAATTAGCCACGAGAGAAGCTGTTTGTCAAACATTGGTAGAATTAGCCACGAGAGAAGCTGTTTGTCAAACATTGGTAGAATTAGCCACGAGAGAAGCTGTTTGTCAAACATTGGTAGAATTAGCCACGAGAGAAGCTGTTTGTCAAACATTGGTAGAATTAGCCACGAAAGAAGCTGTTCGTAAAACATTGGTAGAATTAGCCACGAGAGAAGCTGTTTGTCAAACATTGGTAGAATTAGCCACGAGAGAAGCTGTTTGTCAAACATTGGTAGAATTAGCCACGAGAGAAGCTGTTTGTCAAACATTGGTAGAATTAGCCACGAGAGAAGCTGTTTGTCAAACATTGGTAGAATTAGCCACGAGAGAAGCTGTTTGTCAAACATTGGTAGAATTAGCCACGAGAGAAGCTGTTTGTCAAACATTGTAGAATTAGCCACGAGAGAAGCTGTTTGTCAAACATTGGTAGAATTAGCCACGAGAGAAGCTGTTCGTAAAACATTGGTAGAATTAGCCACGAGAGAAGCTGTTTGTCAAACATTGGTAGAATTAGCCACGAGAGAAGCTGTTTGTCAAACATTGGTAGAATTAGCTACGAGAGAAGCTGTTTGTCAAACATTGGTAGAATTAGCCACGAGAGAAGCTGTTTGTCAAACATTGGTAGAATTAGCCACGAGAGAAGCTGTTCGTAAAACATTGGTAGAATTAGCCACGAGAGAAGCTGTTTGTCAAACATTGGTAGAATTAGCCACGAGAGAAGCTGTTTGTCAAACATTGGTAGAATTAGCCACGAGAGAAGCTGTTTGTCAAACATTGGTAGAATTAGCCACGAGAGAAGCTGTTTGTCAAACATTGGTAGAATTAGCCACGAGAGAAGCTGTTTGTCAAACATTGGTAGAATTAGCCACGAGAGAAGCTGTTTGTCAAACATTGGTAGAATTAGCCACGAGAGAAGCTGTTTGTCAAACATTGGTAGAATTAGCCACGAGAGAAGCTGTTTGTCAAACATTGGTAGAATTAGCCACGAGAGAAGCTGTTTGTCAAACATTGGTAGAATTAGCCACGAGAGAAGCTGTTTGTCAAACATTGGTAGAATTAGCCACGAGAGAAGCTGTTCAACAAAAACAAAACCTAAAAAAAAATACACAATAGTCTCCACTAGACCGTCTGACAAGACGAAAAGGGTCTTCAATATATATTCCATTCCTTCCTTTAGCCCCCCATCACGCCAAGTAGTAAGTAAAAAAGTAAAGTACCCCCGCCACGCCACGTAGCGTACAGGAAATATGGTGTTAGTGACCATCACTTTTAAAGACCATCAGCACATGATTTATGGGTTAATGTGGTCAGTATTACGCCCGTGCCGCTTTACTTTCCCAGAAAAATTCGGTACCCATTTAAGGCTGGGTAAACCCGGAAGATTTCGGTTGGGATCGAATTGAAATATATAATGAGATCAGATAGACGGATGCATGAATAAATAAATGAATCAATGAAATAATGAACTGATATGGTTTAATAAGGTAAGATTATGTAGGATTAAAGAATTAAACAGTAGAGGAAATAAGACAATACGAGATGTGATTATTCCAATATTTACAGATTAAATTGAGATTTGATTACGTAAGATTATAATAGAAGAGATTAGAGGGGTTTAGATAAGAAAGAAATGGTTAGATTATAGAACAAAATAGGTGAGTATATTTTTGTAGATTAGTTTAGATTATAATAGATCATAGAGCAGGGCTGGGAAGGTTATGGTAGGGTAGGGTGGGGTAGGGTGGAGTGGAGTGGAGTGGAGGGGAGGAAGGGAAGGGAGGGGAGAGAAGAGGAGAGAAGAGAAGAGAAGAGAAGAGAAAAGAAGAGAAGAGAAGAGAAGAGAAGAGAAGGGAAGGGAAGGGAAGGGAAGGGAAGAGAAGAGAAGGGAAGGGAAGGGAAGGGAATGGGAAGAGAAGAGAAGGGAAGGGAAGGGAAGGGGAAGGGAAGGGAAGGGAAGGGAAGGGAAGGAAGAGAAGAGAAGAGAAGAGAAGAGAAGAGAAGAGAAGAGAAGAGAAGAGAAGAGAAGAGAAGAGAGAAAGAAGAGAAGAGAAGAGAAGAGAAGAGAAGAGAAGAGAAGAGAAGAGAAGAGAAGAGAAGAAGAAGAGAAGAGAAGAGAAGAGAAGAGAAGAGAAGGGCAGGACAGAAAAGTTGAACAAACCGTTGAAGAAAACATTCACTTTCGTTGCCATGGTTACAAACCTCTTCTTATTGAAAACACTGGGGGGGGGGGGGGGGGGAACCCCCCACAAAAGGGTGGGAGAGATGAGCAAACTGGGAAACTCAAGGTAAAATATATACTGGAAAATGGGAGAAGAAACTCTTGGAAATGGGAGATAGTAAAATAAAGTGAGAAAAGCAAATTTTAAAAAAGTGTTAATTAACTTGACAAAAAGATAGATAACGCTGTGACTAAACTTAGAGCTACTTAAAGATGACAAGTAATTAACAGATGAGGAAAATGGGGGGTGGGGGGGGACACAAATGTCGTAAATTAACCGGCAAATTGGCTAGAAGAAGGTGGTTAAAAAAACGTGACAAATGGCTGAGAAAGAGAGTCAAGAAAACTGGTTTGGCTGTGGAAATGTAGATAGATTGTGAAATGACTGAGATAAGTAGTTAACGTGAAAAAATTTGTTGCGGGAAAATACTCTTAATTAACGTGAAGAAATGTGTTGCGGGAAAATAATTAACGTGAAAAATTTTTTTGCGAACGGGTTAATTAACGTGCAGTGAAAATTTGTTGAAAGAAAATAGTTAATTAACGTGAAAATTTCTTGCGAGAAAATAGTTAGTTAACGTGAAAATTTGTTGCGAAAGAGTTAATACTCTAAATGTGGATTGGCTGTGAAAATGTAGATAAATGTCAACGGTGCCGGTAAATGGTTGCCCCTGCTATCAAAGGCAACAAATAAACTGGTTTGCCCACATTGAAAGAATGCTGTGCGGCTCCTAACCATCATCATCATCGAGTGCCATCTCCGCAACGAAGATTGGCTACCATGGAGCGCGATTTTGCTCTGTCTCTTGCTTTGATGGTGCAGGTTGTCATAGGCTGACTTGTCCATCCATCTTTTGATGTTACTCGTCCATGTTAGTCTTGGTCTGCCTCTGCCTCTTTTACCTTGTATTTTCCCCTCTAAGATTACTTTTACTAGGCTGTTGTGTCTTTTAACATGGCCCAGCAATCGCATTTGTCTTGTTTGAATTGTGCTTAGTAGTTCTCTTTTCATTTTTAGTTGTTTTAAGACTTCATCTTTTGTTTTCTTTTCCTTCCATCCTATTCGATATATCCACATTTCAAAGACTTCAATTCTCAGTTCTATTTTCTTGTCTAATGTCCATGTTTCTGCACCATATAGAAATGTTGAGAAGATATACCATTTGGCTATTCTTAGTTTTAGCCCTGGTGTTATTTGTTTTGATGTTAGTATGTTCTTCATGACATTAAAATTACTTTTTGCCATTCCTATTCTTTTGTTTATTTCAGTTGTACATTTTCCATCACTGGTTATAGTATGTCCCAGGTAGTTGTAGTTCTGAACTGTCTCCAGGTGTATTCCTTCAATTTTGATATCCACTTGTGGGTTTTGAGTATTTTCTTTGTTTATGATCATAGTTTTAGTCTTTTTGATATTCATATCTAGTCCATGTTTTTTTTTATTGTCATGTTTATTTCATTAAGTAATTGTTGTAGATCTTTAGGATTTTCTGCTAGTGGTACAGTATAGTACAGTATCTCTTTTAGGCATTCTATAAGTTGTTTGTGGTGTACTCTATCAAAAGCTTTGGTGTAGTCTATGAAGCAGGCATATATTGGTTTGTTTACTTCTGTGTACTTTTCGATTAATGTTCTCATGCAGAATATGGCTTCTTTTGTCCCACTATTTTTCTTAAATCCAAATTGCTGCTCATCTTATTTAGTATTAATTGTATTCTGAATCCTTCCTTGTATAACTTTTAGCAAGATTTTTGTAACATAGCTCATTAAGTTTATTGTTCTAAAGTCACTGCATTCAACTGCACCATTCTTTTTAGGCAATGCAATGAAAGTTGATGTTTTTAGTTCATTTGGTATGTATCCTGTGTGATATATGTCGTTGCATATGTTTGTAATCACTTCAATGCCAAAATCTTCTAGTGTCTGTATCATCGGTATCTGTATATTGTCAGGTCCTGCTGTTTTTTTTTCCCTTTTTCATTGTTTCTATAGCTTTTTCCACCTCCGATTTTAAGATTGTATAGCCCGATGTACATTTTATAACTGCTTTCTTGTCCCTTTGATCATGAAATAGTTCTGTTATATATTCCTGCCATCTATCTATTCTATCTTTATTGTAAGTTAGCATTTTTCCTGTTTTGTCTGCAAAGCATCCACCTTGTGTGACTTTTTAAATTTGTATTAGTTGTTCTCTTTATTTCTGTGTGCATTCCTCATAAGTCTTGTTTGCTTTCCATAGTTTATATTTCTATACATTTTTGGCTGAGCCAGTCTTCGTTTGCCTTTTTACACATTTTGCATATTTCATTAGTTTATTGTACTAGGTAGTGTTCTTTGCTTGCCTCCTTTCTTTCCATTTTTTCTATGATGGTGTTAGTTATCTATTTTTGTTTTTTTTTTGTTCTTTTCTCTTTTGGGTAAGGTGTCGCAGGTTTCTTGTATGCTTTTCTTTATGCATTTGGTTGTGAATTTTTCATCAGGATTTTCTCTTCTGTATTGCTCAATTCCATCTTCTAGCAGCTTCTGATATGTGTTCTTTACTTGTATTGTATAGGTATCTTTAATATCTTTTTGATTTAAAGCTGTTACATCTAGTGGATTTGTTTATGAATTAGACTTTTGCTTATTTCTCTTTAGTTTGATTTTCATTTTAATCATTACAGGATTGTGATCTGAATTAATATCTGCTCCTGGATAGGTTTTGGCTTTCTTTACGCTGTTACGGAACCTTTCTTTTATCATTATCTAATCTATTTGATTCCTCTTCTTATCTCCAGGACATTATCTCTATGACAGCCTGCACCATCTAAGCAAGAAACAGAGTGGAATGGCGATCTATGGTAGCCAACCTTCGCTGCGGAGATGGCACCCGATGATGATGATGATGATGATGATCTCCAGGGCATTTCCATGTGTATAATTCCCTTTTCTCTTGCTCAAAGAAGGTGGTACATATTATCAGCCTGTTTTCTTCACAGAATTGTTTTAATCTTTCTCCTCTGTCATTTCTTTTTCCTAAACCATGATTTCATATAATGGTCTTATATCTACCTTTTCCTACTTTAGTGTTCATGTCACCCATTACAATCAAGATGTCTGAAGATTTCACTTGCTTCATAACTTTATTTATGTCTTCATAGTATACCTCTATTTGTTCATCTGTGTAGTCTTGAGTAGGTGCATATGTCTGCATTATTGCTATGTCGAATGGTTTTGCTTTCAACTTGACTAGTATAATCCTATCACTGTATGTCCAGTGGGTACTTATATATTTTTGTAGCTCTCTTTTTATCAGTATTCCTACCCCTCTTAATGTTCTGTAGTGTTTCCTGAGTATATAAATGTATATTTTTCGTCCTCTATGTACCCACATTCTTTCCATCTTGTCTCTGATATGCCTAAAATATCAATATTTATTCGTTCTGCTTCTTGAATCAGATTTTCCAATTTCCCTTCTTGATATAGAGTCCTAACATTCCAAGTACTTATTTTAAGATCTTTCCTCCGACATAAGTTCGAATTCCTCTCCATGGCTTCCTCTGGACTAGTACGTGATGAGGCTCCAATCTCTTTCACGGTGGTCAGAAACATTCGTCTTTCGTGTCCTGAACATGCCTCTTGTGTACCACACACTTTGCTGTTTTCGCTTTCTGGGCCGTTGGTCATTGCTGACTCTTCCGCCCCATCCACCGTCACAGACTTTGTACAGTTCGGAACATTCCTTACCATACAAAGTATATATTAAAAGAGGAGAAGGGAGAAAAGCAAGAGATAGACACCATCAAAGAAACACTACAACATCAATTGGCAATGAATGAAGTCGCCAGAAATAGAACGTTGTATCTCCCTAGACACCCGAACGGGTACAAGAGAAAGAAAGAAAGATTCAAAGAAAGGAAAAAAGTAGGAAAAGAAAGAAGGAAAGAAAAAAAGAAATAAAAAGGAAGGGAAAGAAAGAAAGAAAGAAGGAAAGATTCAAAGAAAGGAAAAAAGTAGGAAAAGAAAGAAAGAAAAAGGAAGGAAGGAAGGAAGGAAGGAAGGAAGGAAGGAAGGAAGGAAGGAAGGAAGGAAGGAAGGAAGGAAGGAAGGAAGGAAGGAAGGAAGGAAGGAAGGATGGGAAAGAAAGAAAGAAAGAAAGAAAGACAGAAGGAAATACAGAAAGAAAGAAAGAAAGACAGAAAGACAGAAAGAAAGAAAGAAAGAAATAAGAAAGAAAGAAAGAAAGAAAGAAAGAAAGAAAGAAAGAAAGAAAGAAAGAAAGAAAGAAAAAAAAGAAAAACATGGACAACTCTCGCTAGGACCGGCCTTCCTCTTTCAGTTCATCATGTACGGTTCGTCGCCATGTCTCCAATGGTCTGCCTCTTCTTCGGTAGCCAGGTTGTGTCCATGTTAATGGTACGTTCGGATGTCTGGCTCGTTCCATTAGTAGAAACGTGGCCTAGCCATTTCCAACGCCTTCTTTTGATAGATAACATCTGAAACAACTCGGACATGAAGATTCCAATGACGTGCATGGATCTGCTGCTCGTTGTCTTCAAGTTTTTATTTTCCCTGGTTTCAAGAGAGCTACAGACAGAAATTGATATGAGCATTGGTCAAGCTGCTACCACCTTCCCTCGCCTTTCTATGTGATTGTTGGCATAACAGCAGACTGATAACTAAAACAAAGGCCCCGGTTTACAACGCCTGCATCATCAGCATCCCTTTATATGGCAGCGAATCGAGGAAAACATATAAAGCAGGAGAGAAGGCTAAATGTATTACAAATGCGATGCCAGCGCGGTATTCTTGGTCTCATCTGAAAGGACAAACGTGGAGGTCCTCACTCGCGCAGGTTTTCCGAACACCAACGTTGATCAAACAACGTAGGTTACGCTGGCTCAGTCACTAACACCGTATGAAAGATGGCCGCATACCCAAAGATATACTTTACGGATAACTAGCTGATGGCAGAAGAACTAGGGGGCACCCAAAACTCCGATTTATAGACGCGTGTAAATGTGACATGAAGACTGAACATAACCATGCAGCCTGGGAAGACATAGCTGCAGACCGCAATCTCTGGAAACACACTATAAAACTGCAACTCATGCAAGAAGCAGACAGATTCAGACAGAGAGAGAGAGAGAGAGAGAGAATATATGGAGAAAGAGAAGAAAATAAAATATTTCCTGGGAGGCGCGGCAAAATCCATACTCAACTATGACTGACGGAGGCTGCTATAGCCTTCGAATCATTTCAGAGGAAGAGGCATGTTTACAGCACTCGGAAAAAAATGACAAATAATCAACAACATTACAAAAATACAAAGAACAATATATGGTCCGAAGCAGGATCGAACCCGTATTCCTTGGCACAGCGCTTTGACACGAGAAGCCACACGCTAGGGAACACTGCCAACTCAGCGAATTAATAAATTAGCTATCATTGGCGATGTCTTTCACGCAGGTGCTCTCATGACTGAAGCGTAGGGTTACGATCACAACTCGGGAATAAATTGTGTATCTGTATTTTTCCTATTAAGACAAGTATCTCGCGGATAGGGTAGGGCTGAATACTTGCGTTGCAGACAATCAGTTATAGGACGATTCGTGCTGCTATAGCCTTTCCTGGTCTCTGAGTAGTGAGATCCTATCTCCAGCCTTTCCTGGTCTCTGAGTAGTGAGATCCGATCTCTCCAGCCTTTCCTGGTCTCTGAGTAGTGAGATCCGATCTCCAGCCTTTCCTGGTCTCTGAGTAGTGAGATCCGATCTCCAGCCTTTCCTGGTCTCTGAGTAGTGAGATCCGATCTCCAGCCTTTCCTGGTCTCTGAGTAGTGAGATCCGATCTCTCCAGCCTTTCCTGGTCTCTGAGTAGTGAGATCCGATCTCCAGTCTTTCCTGGTCTCTGAGTAGTGAGATCCGATCTCTCCAGCCTTTCCTGGTCTCTGAGTAGTGAGATCCGATCTCTCCAGCCTTTCCTGGTCTCTGAGTAGTGAGATCCGATCTCTCCAGCCTTTCCTGGTCTCTGAGTAGTGAGATCCGATCTCTCCAGCCTTTCCTGGTCTCTGAGTAGTGAGATCCGATCTCCAGTCTTTCCTGGTCTCTGAGTAGTGAGATCCGATCTCCAGTCTTTCCTATTCTCTGAGTAGTGAGATCCGATCTCCAGTTTTTCCTAGCCTCTGAGTAGTGAGATCCGATCTCCAGTTTTTCCTAGCCTCTGAGTAGTGTGATCCGATCTCCAGTCTTTCCTGGTCTCTGAGTAGTGAGATCCGATCTCCAGTCTTTCCTATTCTCTGAGTAGTGAGATCCGATCTCCAGTCTTTCCTATTCTCTGAGTAGTGAGATCCGATCTCCAGTCTTTCCTATTCTCTGAGTAGTGAGATCCGATCTCCAGTCTTTCCTATTCTCTGAGTAGTGAGATCCGATCTCCAGTTTTTCCTAGCCTCTGAGTAGTGAGATCCGATCTCCAGTCTTTCCTATTCTCTGAGTAGTGAGATCCGATCTCTACCCCTCTCGGAAAAACAGCGAAAAAGAGGAGGTCCCGTGTAAACATGCGCACGTTAAATAACGATTTGCTGTTGTAATGAGTAGGTCACAAATTGCTGCTGTTCGGACAACAGTTTATTAAGCGGATCTGCTGATGCCGAACACGGTTATGTTGGGCCGAAAGGCGCAGATATCGCAGCTTTGTCGTAAGCTAGCGACACATCGCATCAACGGTCACTTAACGAGTGAACATTGAGGAGAGAAAGAACAGAACAGTGGAGGAGAAAGATCGCAACTCGAGAAATGAGATGTCTTTGGGAGGCTGAGGAGCAGACAGCAACAGAATTGAAAGCTATCGGGCGAACCACAGCTGGTGGATTGTGCCAGGATCGGTGAACCAGAACCATCCAGACCCTACTCCACCTCTTCGCGGTGCCTCTTGTAACGAACTAACAGTCTAATCTGGCCAACGTGTAGGGATCGATCGATAAGATAAGGCAACCCGGTACTCAAAAATGCCGCGCTGAAGTCGGATGTGTTGGGCCGAAAGGTGAAAATAAACCACAACGCATCTACGGTAGCCGCGATAGCTCAGTGGTTAGTGAACTGAACTACAAAGGACAAGAGGTCGGGGTCGATCCTGATCGATGGCTTTCCGGGTTCACCCAGCCTTAAAATGGGTAACGGATTTTTTTCAGGAAACGTAAAGATACACGGGCGTAATACCGACCACATTACCAAAAAAATCATGTCTATAAAAAGTATGGTCACTAACGCCATATTCCCTATACGCCACTTGGCGTGACGGGGCTCTTTACTTTTTTCGTTTATCTCCTACTTCTTCGTCTTTCCTTCATTATTTACCGTTCGGCGTCGAGGGGAGATATAATTTGCGGTCTTATGCTCTTCTGTTCGTCTCTGCTGCTGTTATGTTTCCTAGTGCTTTTAATATTCCATCGATCCATCTTTTTCGTGGTCGACCCTTGGGTCTGGTGTTCTCACAACGTTTGTTGAAGGCTCGTTGTTGTGTTGTGTTTATGATTGTGAACAATAAGCTTTATATCTATGCAACAGTTGGGAAAACTTTTATTTTAACAGCGCATCCACGCCCATTTAACATCCATTAACGACTGATGGCGAAGGGGACTATCCCTCATTTAGTAATCATGGGTTCAAAGTTATAAAAGCTAGAAAAATACTCCTTCCCACCTCTCCAAAAAATGGACAAGCAAAATATCTGATGTCACATAGAGCGAACCGTAGAGGTCTGTGACGAACAGTCCATATTACCTCGACGCTGAAAGGCAAAGAGGAAAGAAAGCAAGCCCAAGACTTAAAATGTAAGTGAACAACACAACTAGCAACGAAAATTATAACAAGACAACTTAAATATTAGCCACAAGTAGCAATAAGAATTATAACAAGACAACTTAAATATTAGCCACAAGTAGCAACGAGAATTATAACAAGACAACTTAAATATTAGCCACAAGTAGCAACGAGAATTATAACAAGACAGCTTAAATATTACCCACAAGTAGCAACGGGAATTATAACAAGACAACTTAAATATTAGCTATAAGTAGCAAAGTGAATTATAACAAGACAACTTAAATATTAGCCACATGTAGCAACGAGAATTATAACAAGAAAACATAAATATTAGCCACAAGTAGCAATGAGAATTATAACAAGACAACTTAAATATTAGCGAACAATACAACTAGCAAGAGATTTATAACAAGACCACTTAAATATTAGCCACAAGTAGCAACGACAATTATAACAAGACAACTTAAATATTAGCCACAAGTAGCAAAGTGAATTATAACAAGAAAACTTAAATATTAGCCACAAGTAGCAATGAGAATTATAACAAGACAACTTAAATATTAGCCACAAGTAGCAAAGTGAATTATAACAAGACAAGTTTAATATTAGCCACAAGTAGCAACGAGAATTATAACAAGACAACTTAAATATTAGCGAACAACACAACTAGCAACGAGAATTATAACAAGACAACTTAAATATTAGCGAACAACACAAGTAGCAACGAGAATTATAATAAGACAACTTAAATATTAGCCACAAGTAGCAACGAGAATTATAACAAGACAACTTAAATATTAGCCACAAGTAGCAAAAACAATTCTAACAAGAAAACTTAATTATTAGCCACAAGTAGCACCGAGAATTATAACAAGAAAACTTAAATATTAGCCACAAGTAGCAAGAACAATTCTAACAAGACAACTTAAATATTAGACACAAGTAGCAATGAGAATTATAACAAGACAACTTAAATATTAGCCACAAGTAGCAACAACAATTCTAACAAGAAAACCTAATTATTAGCCACAAGTAGCAACGAGAATTATAACAAGACAACTTAAATATTAGCCACAAGTAGCAATGAGATTTATAACAAGACAACTTAGATATTAGACACATGTAGCAACAAGAATTATAACTAGAAAACTTAAATATTAGCCACAAGTAGCAACGAGAATTATAACAAGACAACTTAAATATTAACGAACAACACAAGTAGCAACTAAAATTATAACAAGACAACTTAAATATTAGCCACAAGTGGCAATGAGAATTATAAAAAGACAACTTAAATATTAGCCACAAGTAGCAATGAGAATTATAACAAGAAAACTTAAATATTAGCCACAAGTAGCAACGAGAATTATAACAAGACAACTTAAATATTAGCCACAAGTAGCAACGAGAATTATAACAAGACAACTTAAATATTAGCGAACAACACAACTAGCAACGAGAATTATAACAAGACAACTTAAATATTAGCGAACAACACAAGTAGCAACGAGAATTATAACAAGACAACTTAAGTATTAGTCACAAGTAGCAAAGGGAATTATAACAAGACAACTTAAATATTAGCCATAAGTAGCAAAGTGAATTATAACAAGACAACTTAAATATTAGCCACAAGTAGCAAAGTGAATTATAACAAGACAACTTAAATATTAGCCATACGTAGCAACGAGAATTATAACAGAACAACTTAAACATTAGCCACAAGTAGCAACGTGAATTATAACAAGACAACTTAAATATTAGCGAACAACACAACTAGCAACGAGAATTATAACAAGACTACTTAAATATTAGCGAACAACACAACTAGCAAGAGATTTACAACAACCAACTTAAATATTAGCCACAAGTAGCAACGACAATTATAACAAGACAACTTAAATATTAGCCACAAGTAGGAACGAGAATAATAACAAGAAAAATTAAAAATTAGCGAACAATACAACAAGAAAACGAGAATTATAACAAGACAACTTCAATAGTAGCGAACAATACAACTAGCTACGAGAATTATAACAAGACAACTTAAATATTAGCGAACAACACAAGTAGCAACGAGAATTATAACAAGACAACTTAAATATTAGCCACAAGTAGCACAGTGAATTATAACAAGACAAGTTTAATATTAGCCACAAGTAGCAACGATAATTATAACAAGACAACTTAAATATTAGCGAACAACACAACTAGCAACGAGAATTATAACAAGACAACTTAAATATTAGCGAACAACACAAGTAGCAACGAGAATTATAACAAGACAACTTAAATATTAGCCACAAGTAGCAACGAGAATTATAACAAGACAACTTAAATATTAGCCACAAGTAGCAACGGGAATTATAACAAGACAACTTAAATATTAGCGACAAGTAGCAAAGTGAATTATAACAAGAAAACTTAAATATTAGACACGAGTAGCAAAGTGAATTATAACAAGACAACTTAAATATTAGCCACAAGTAGCAAAGTGAATTATAACAAGACAACTTAAATATTAGCCACAAGTAGCAACAACAATTCTAACAAGAAAACTTAATTATTAGCCACAAGTAGCAACGAGAATTATAACAAGAAAACTTAAATATTAGCCACAAGTAGCAACGAGAATTATAACAAGACAACTTAAATATTAGCGAACAACACAAGTAGCAACGAGAAATATAACAAGACAACTTAAATATTAGCCACAAGTAGCACAGTGAATTATAACAAGACAAGTTTAATATTAGCCACAAGTAGCAACGAGAATTATAACAAGACAACTTAAATATTAGCGAACAACACAACTAGCAACGAGAATTATAACAAGACAACTTAAATATTAGTGAACAACACAAGTAGCAACGAGAATTATAACAAGACAACTTAAATAATAGCCACAAGTAGCAACGAGAATTATAACAAGACAACTTAAATATTAGCCACAAGTAGCAACGGGAAGTATAACAAGACAACTTAAATATTAGACACAAGTAGCAAAGTGAATTATAACAAGAAAACTTAAATATTAGCCACAAGAAGCAAAGTAAATTATAACAAGACAACTTAAATATTAGCCACAAGTAGCAACGAGAATTATAACAAGACAACTTAAATATTAGCCACAAGTAGCAACGAGAATTATAACAAGACAACTTAAATATTAGACACAAGTAGCAACGAGAATTATAACAAGACAACTTAAATATTAGACACAAGTAGCAACGAGAATTATAACAAGACAACTTAAATATTAGACACAAGTAGCAACGAGAATTATAACAAGACAACTTAATTATTAGCCACAAGTAGCAACGAGAATTATAACAAGAAAACTTAAATATTAGCCACAAGTTGCAACGAGAATTATAACAATACAACTTAAATATTAGACACAAGTAGCAACGAGAATTATAACAAGACAACTTAAATATTAGACACAAGTAGCAACGAGAATTATAACAAGACAACTTAAATATTAGACACAAGTAGCAACGAGAATTATAACAAGACAACTTAAATATTGCACACAAGTAGCAACGAGAATTATAACAAGAAAACTTAAATATTAGACACATGTAGCAACAAGAATTATAACAAGACAATTTAAATATTAGCCACAAGTAGCAACAACAATTCTAACAAGACAACTTAAATATTAGCCACAAGTAGCAACGAGAATTATAACAAGACAACTTAAATATTAGCCACAAGTAGCAACGAGAATTATAACAAGAAAACTTAGATATTAGACACAAGTAGCAACGAGAATTATAACAAGACAACTTAAATATTAGCGAACAACACAAGTAGCAACGAGAATTATAACAAGACAACTTAAATATTAGCCACAAGTAGCAAAGTGAATTATAACAAGACAACTTAAATATTAGCCACAAGTAGCAAAGTGAATTATAACAAGACAACTTAAATATTAGCCACAAGTAGCAACAACAATTCTAACAAGAAAACTTAATTATTAGCCACAAGTAGCAACGAGAATTATAACAAGACAACTTAAATATTAGCCACAAGTAGCAACGAGAATTATAACAAGAAAACTTAGATATTAGACACAAGTAGCAACGAGAATTATAACAAGACAACTTAAATATTAGACACAAGTAGCAACGAGAATTATAACAAGACAACTTAAATATTAGCCACAAGTAGCAACATTAATTCTAACAAGACAACTTAAATATTAGCACAAGTAGCAACGAGAATTATAACAATACAACTTAAATATTAGACACAAGTAGCAACGAGAATTATAACAAGACAACTTAAATATTAGTCACAAGTAGCAACGAGAATTATAACAAGACAAGTTAAATATTAGACACAAGTAGCAACGAGAATTATAACAAGACAACTTAAATATTACACACAAGTAGCAACGAGAATTATAACAAGAAACTTAAATATTAGACACATGTAGCAACAAGAATTATAACAAGACAACTTAAATATTAGCCACAAGTAGCAACAAGAATTATAACAAGACAACTTAAATATTAGCCACAAGTAGCAACGAGATTTATAACAAGACAACTTAAATATTAGCCACAAGTAGCAACGAGAATTATAACAAGAAAACTTAGATATTAGACACAAGTAGCAACGAGAATTATAACAAGACAACTTAAATATTAGCGAACAACACAAGTAGCAACGAGAATTATAACAAGACAACTTAAATATTAGCCACAAGTAGCAACGAGAATTATAACAAGACAACTTAAATATTAGCCACAAGTAGCAACGAGAAATATAACAAGACAACTGAAATATTAGACACATGTAGCAACAAGAATTATAACAAGACAACTTAAATATTAGCCACAAGTAGCAACAAGAATTATAACAAGACAACTTAAATATTAGCCACAAGTAGCAACGAGATTTATAACAAGACAACTTAAATATTAGCCACAAGTAGCAACGAGAATTATAACAAGAAAACTTAGATATTAGACACAAGTAGCAACGAGAATTATAACAAGACAACTTAAATATTAGCGAACAACACAAGTAGCAACGAGAATTATAACAAGACAACTTAAATATTAGCCACAAGTAGCAACGAGAATTATAACAAGACAACTTAAATATTAGCCACAAGTAGCAACGAGAAATATAACAAGACAACTGAAATATTAGCGAACAACACAAGTAGCAACGAGAATTATAATAAGACAACAAAAACGTACGCTGACAAGACAACAAGTTGTAACGCACTCAGTTTTGATGTAGCACACAAAACAAGCATATACAGTTAATGTTAATGATGCCGGAGACAAAACAACAAAGCAAAACCATCAAACACAAAGCGACAGTTGGGAGCGAGAGAAATATAACACGCGTGTGTGCACATGCGAGTGTGCGCGCGAGTGAGCGAGCGAGCGAGCGCGCGCGGGTGCGCGCGCGTGTGTGTTTAGAAGAAAGAAAATTTTAAAACAATTTAAAAATGCAAAAGCGGAAAGAAAACGGGGAGAGAAGGGGGAAAAAAATAAACAACTAGGAGAGAGAAGAAAAGCTGTAGCCAATGGAAATCTGCGAATTGCATCATCAGTGGAAAGGCAAGGTCTTGCATAGCTAAGGGCAGGGCGTATTGACATGTGGGCCCGATATTCGTCCTTCTCCTTCATCTTTCCCTCTCTTGTGCTTTCTCTCACAACATTTTCTGCCTGATTATTAACATTTTAATTTTTATCCACGATTTGGCATCATCTCTGTACGCATTTAGCGGAAATTGGCAGTGAGCTTTCCTTTTTTGAAATCGCTTTTTGTAAATGTGTCCATTTTTCTTGAAGTAAAATCTCGGATTTAAAATAATGTAGAAGAGGGAGATTGATATACTGGGGCCTTGAGAATCGACGGGAGAGAGAGGATGAATGTGGTAGAGGTGGAGAGAGTGAGAGAGGAGGTGTGAGATTAATAAGATGCGGGGAGGTTTTGGGGAGTATTGTGTTGAAAGTTGAAGAAGAGGTATGAAAATGGTGGCTGAGGAGGAGAGGCAAGGAGTTAGAGAGTTACTCTGGGATTCTGCGAGAGGTGGCCAGTGCTGATGGTAGGGGGTGAAATTAGGGTATTGGAGATTAGAGGAGTTCCGAGGGGTCGCGTATGAGCAAAGTTATAGGGGGAGGAGGGTGGAAGCGTGGGTGGGTGGGTAGGTTAGTAGGTAGATAGGTGGATGGATGGATGAATATATATATATATATATATATTGGTGGGTGTGTGAGTAAGTCCACATATGGATGGATCATTGAAGAATGGATGGATATATATATATATATATATATATATATTGGTGCTGTGTAAGTCCATATATGGATGGATCGATTGAAGAATGGATGGATATATATATATTGGTGGGTGTGTGGGTCGATAGATGGATGGACGAATAGATGGATGGACAGATATTGAATGGATGGATGTATGTATGGACGAGTGGGGGGGGGGGGCGTGTGGATGGATGGATGGTTGGATGGACGGGGGGACGAACGGATGAATGGATGGATAGATAGATAGATAAATACGTAATGTAGGTAGGTAAGTAGATAGTAAACAGATGTGTAGGTATTAAGATAGGTAGGTAGGCATAGAAAGATAAAGAAATGCATATTTAGGTGTAGAGATATCTATGTAGACGATATGTGTAATGGAAGATAAAACCGTACATGTGGACATGTGTGTTTATGTGTGTACATAGACACAAGCAGCAGGCTACACAGACCACTTTCGTAGTTAGATCAGGTGTAAGACAGGAGTGCGTACTATCCCCCCCCCCCCTACTGTTTATTACCTACATGGACCATATATGCAAGCTAGCCAACCCATCAGAGACAGAGGAGATCAACGAGCTTTTATTTGCAGACGATCAGGCACTAATACACGAAACAATAGAAGACACCTACAAGAACACTTAAACAAACTCAACATCTCAGGCACAAAATACAACATGAAAATCAACATCAACAAAACAGAAGTCATGAACGTCGCCAAAAATAAACAGAACATCAACATAACTATAGAAGGCAGACAACTAAAACAAGTAGAGGAATTCAAATACCTGTGAAGTCTAATGACAAACAATAATTCTCAAACAGCAGAGATAGAATCAAGATGCAACAAAGCTTGTCAAATCATCGGACAGTTATCACCACTATTATCCAACAAGGAAATAACTCTGGAGGCAAAACGAGCACTATACAATACAATCTTCATCCCAACGTTGTGCTACCAATGCCAGACCTGGACCCTAGATGCAAGAACAATAAGACAAATAACCTCTACAGAGATGAAGTGTGTTAGACGAATGACAGGAAACAGTCTGAGAGATAAGATCAGAAATGAAGACCTGAGATAAAAGCTAGGAATAGCCCCCGCCATAGAATATATAAGGAAACAACAGATAAAATGGTTTGGCCACGTGACAAGGCAGAAAGAACAAAACACAACACAACGAGCGTTCAACAAACATTGTGAGAACACCAGGCCCAAGGGTCGACCACGAAAAAGATGGTCGATGGAATATTAGAAACACTGGGAAACATAACAGCAGCAGAGGCGAACACAAGAGCAAAAGACCGCAAATTATATCTCCCCTCGACGCTGAAAGGCAAATGAGGAAGGAAAGAAGAGGAAGAAGATAGACCCAAGGGTCTGTATTCTGTAGGCGCCTCTGTAAATATTATCAACACGTTATTTATTAGATTGAGTATGTAGATAGATTACTTTATAGATAGGTAAGTTGATGCGAAGGTGCAAAGCTATAAAGGTATACAAATTGCTGAATTAATAAACAACTATGGAGATTAATAAATAAGACGGGGTGGCGTAGGGAATACTGGATGGAAACAGGTGAAATAAATATGTATAAATACGGATAGAACAAATATGTGATATAAATAGGTATAAATACGGATAGAACAAATATGTGAAATAAATAGGTATAAATACGGATATAACAAATATGCGAAATAAATAGGTATAAATACGGATAGAACAAATATGTGAAATAAAGAGGTATAAATACGGATAGAACAAATATGTGATATAAATAGGTATAAATACGGATAGAACAAATATGTGATATAAATAGGTATAAATACGGATAGAACAATGGAGACATAGATGGAACAAGGAATGTAATGAAAGACGGGAACTTGGATAAATCTAAAGATAGAAAAATGGAGAGAAGAACGAATAAAAAATAGTGGGAAAAAATGGGATAAGACTACAAAAATAAAGAATAATAAATTGGCAGACTATCATCATCATCATCATGTACCGTGCCTGCTGGCGTAGGTGATCATGTCTTTCTACAACTTTCTATCTCGGCAGTTATTTATCATTTCTGTTGCTGACCTTCTACCAAGCCATTCTCTTAAGCTGTCTGGTATCTTTTCTCTTTGCTTCCCTCTATCTCTTCGTCCCTCAATTTTTCCAGTTGTTACAATATATTCCAGCTGTTCTCTTCTCATTACATGGCCAAAAAATGATGATAGTTTCTTCCTAATATTGGAAATTAGATCTCTTTTTGCTTTGACCTCATTCAGAACATTTTCATTACTCTTCTTAGCTGTCCATGGTATTCTCAACATTCTTCTGTAAAACCATATTTCTACAGCCTTCAGTGATTTTCTTGTCTGTTGTCCTATTGTCCATGATTCACATCCATATGTTAAGACTGGTTTAGAGGTCATAATGAAAATAATCTAACGTATGCTGATGATACAGTCTTAATCGCTAAGAGTGAAAGAGAGATATAAGAATTGTTAGACATTATAGTGAAAGAAAGCAACAATAAAGGACTCAGCCTAATAGCAAAAGGACAGAAGTAATGGTAGTAACAAAGAAACAGACATCACCAGAATGCACAACAAAGAGAAGTGGAACAATATTAAACCAGGGTAAATAAATTTAAATATCTGGGATAATGTTAACTTCAGATAGCAGGATATACGAATGGATATATTGGTGATGGATGGATAAGTACAGGATAAGTGATAATGTAGAATACCATTACATACGCCAAGGAATGCGCCATTGTGGAATGTGATAAAGTGTAGAATACCATCACATACGCCAAGGATACATACCTACGTGCGCAGCATAGGGTCATACTTGAGAACATAACAATGACATACTCTCAAACAGAAAGGTAGCGAAGTGATTAGTGAGATGAGATGAAACCAAGTTCAATTACGATGGACGGCTTCTATATTCATCCAGTCATAAATAGGTACCTGACATGTTATGCTGGTGCTGATGAATTGAGCCAAAGAGTGTGCGGTGTGTGTATGTGTGTGAGTTATGGGCACATACACACCATATTCTTTCTTCCTTACACTCCTTTAAAGAAATATCCAACATTGTATCCGTCCCTCAGCCAGCGCCCTTCTCTTTACCTTCTCCTGTACCAGCGCCCTTCTCTTTACCTTCTCCTGTACCAGCGCCCTTCTCTTTACCTTCTCCTGTACCAGCGCCCTTCTCTTTACCTTCTCCTGTACCAGCGCCCTTCTCTTTACCGTCACCTCAACCATCACCCTTCTCGTTACGTTTATCTGCACCAGCGCCCTTCTCTTTACCTTCTCCTGTACCAGCGCCCTTCTCTTTACTTTCTCCTGTACCAGCGCCCTTCTCTTTACCTTCTCCTGTACCAGCGCCCTTCTCTTTACCGTCACCTCAACCATCACCCTTCTCGTTACGTTTATCTGCACCAGCGCCCTTCTCTTTACTTTCTCCTGTACCAGCGCCCTTATCTTTACCTTTCCCTGTACCAGCGCCCTACTCTTTACCTTCTCCTCAACCAGCACTGTTCTCTTTACCTTTCCTGTACAAGCGCCATTCTCTTTACCTTCCCCTCAACCAGCACCCTTCTCTTTACCTTCCCCTCAACCAGCACCCTTCTCTTTACCTTCCCTCAACCAGCACCCTTCTCTTTACCTTTTCTTGTACCAGCACCATTCTCTACCTTTTCTTGTACCAGCGCCATTCTCTTTAACTTCCTCTGTGCCAGCGCATTTCTCATTAACCACCCTTCTACCAGCGCCTTTCTCATTAACCACCCAACTACCAGCGCCTTTCTCATTAACCACCCTTCTACCAGCGCCTTTCTCATTAACCACCCTTCTACCAGCGCCTTTCTCATTAACCACCCTTCTACCAGCGCATTTCTCATTAACCACCCTTCTACCAGCGCCTTTTCATTAACCACCCTTCTACCAGCGCCATTCTCTTTAACTTCCTCTGTGCCAGCGCATTTCTCATTAACCACCCTTCTACCAGCGCCTTTCTCATTAACCACCCTTCTACCAGCGCCATTCTCTTTAACTTCCTCTGTGCCAGCGCATTTCTCATTAACCACCCTTCTACCAGCGCCTTTCTCATTAACCACCCTTCTACCAGCGCCTTTCTCATTAACCACCCTTCTACCAGCGCCTTTCTCATTAACCACCCTTCTACCAGCGCATTTCTCATTAACCACCCTTCTACCAGTGCCTTTCTCATTAACCACCCTTCTACCAGCGCCTTTCTCATTAACCACCCTTCTACCAGCGCCTTTCTCATTAACCACCCTTCTACCAGCGCATTTCTCATTAACAACCCTTCTACCAGTGCCTTTCTCATTAACCACCCTTCTACCAGTGCCTTTCTCATTAACCACCCTTCTACCAGCGCCTTTGAGGGGGAGCATAAGCGCCTGCGACCTGCAGTCGCAATAGCAGAGCCGGCGCACCATCAGCTGACCAAGACCTAGCAGTTCTACCTCCTCGTGGTCTCCCCCGGGTACAGTCTGCGTCAAAACAGGCTGGCTAACAGAAGCTAGGATCGCCGTGTTCCATGTAGTGGTGGCTGTTACTGATTGAGGACCCAGTATTGCAGTACCTCTGGGCTGGACTAGTAGTTTCCCAGCGTAGCCTGGGACAGACGACCTCCAGTAAGAGCCGGGAATGTCAAGAAAGCCATTACGACCCGCCACATCTTATGAGTCAAAGGGTAAACATGCTCGTATCAACTCGTGGTAATCCGTCAACAACCAGCGCCTTTCTCATTAACCACCCTTCTACCAGCGCCTTTCTCATTAACCACCCTTCTACCAGCGCCCTTCTCTTTACCTCACTTCTACCAGCGCCCTTCTCATTAACCACCCTTCTACCAGCGCCTTTCTCATTAACCACCCTTCTACCAGCGCCCTTCTCTTTACCCTCACTTCTACCAGCGCCCTTCTCATTAACCACCCTTCTACCAGCGCCTTTCTCATTAACCACCCTTCTACCAGCGCCTTTCTCATTAACCACTCTTCTGCCAGCGCCTTTGTCATTAACCACTCTTCTACCAGCGCCTTTCTCATTAACCACCCTTCTACCAGCGCCCTTCTCTTTACCCTCACTTCTACCAGCGCCCTTCTCTTTACCCTCACTTCTACCAGCGCCTTTGTCATTAACCACTCTTCTACCAGCGCCTTTGTCATTAACCACTTTTCTACCAGCGCCTTTCTCATTAACCACCCTACTACCAGCGCCCTTCTCTTTACCCTCACTTCGACCAGCGCCCTTCTCTTTAACCACCCTTCGACCAGCGCCCTTCTCTTACTCTCACTTCTACCAGCGCCCTTCTCTTTACCCTCACTTCTACCAGCGCCCTTCTCTTTACCCTCACTTCGACCAGCGCCCTTCTCTTTAACCACCCTTCGACCAGCGCCCTTCTCTTTACCCTCACTTCTACCAGCGCCCTTCTCTTTACCCTCACTTCTACCAGCGCCCTTCTCTTTACCCTCACTTCTACCAGCGCCCTTCTCTTTACTCTCACTTCTACCAGCGCCCTTCTCTTTACCCTCACTTCTACCAGCGCCCTTCTCTTTACCCTCACTTAGACCAGCGCCCTTCTCTTTACCCTCACTTCTACCAGCGCCCTTCTCTTTACCCTCACTTCGACCAGCGCCCTTCTCTTTAACCACCCTTCGACCAGCGCCCTTCTCTTTAACCACCCTTCGACCAGCGCCCTTCTCTTTACTCTCACTTAGACCAGCGCCCTTCTCTTTACCCTCACCTCAACTAACGCCCTTATTTTACCCTCCCCTCGACTAACGTATTTCTCTTTACTCATCTCTCGACCAGCGTATTTCTCTTTACTCATCTCTCGACCAGCGTATTTCTCTTTACTCATCTCTCGACCAGCGTATTTCTCTTTACTCATCTCTCGACCAGCGTATTTCTCTTTACCTACCACCACCAACGCTTTTCTCTTTACCCGCCACCCTACCAGCGCCCTTCTCTTTACCCTATTCTTCGATCCTACCAGCGCCCATTTCTCAACCCATCTCTGCCGCTAGGGACTACAATCTTAACTGCCCCTTACAACCAGCGCCCCTGAGTTCTTACCATAACTGGCGCCCTCCCCCCTCCCTCCACTCCCCCTTTTCAACGAAGCACTTAACTTAAATATCACACAACCTGAGACGAGTTTCCGCTACATATATTCCGCATGTAAATTCCCTACAGCACGCTCCAAAAAAAAGGGGGGGGGGGGAAGAATACAACACACACACACAAAAGAAAAAAAATATTTAATAACAGTCTAATGTTGTATGTTGTATGTTGTATGTTGTATTTTGAATCTTCTGCAAGAACGTTCTTCTCCATCTTGGCATTCCTTCTCAAATGAGTTCCGTCCATCTCGCGCGGCCTCCAGGCCTTGGAGTGAGGAGAGGTAGGGGTCAAGATGACCGAGCTAGGAGAGATGGGAAAGAGGGGAGGGAGAGGGAAGGGAAGGGGGAGAAATGGGGTTAAAGTGAGCTTTATGGCTTGATATGATTACGTCCGGGTCAGTGTAGGCAGACCTGGCCCTGGTTTGAAACATGCAAATTGAGGGATAACTGGTGTGTGAGTGCGCATGTCAGTGGCAGCCATGTTTTAATGGTCGGGCGATATGTCCAAGGTCTTTCAAGATGGCGTATATGTGTTGTCATCATCGTGTGTCTTGTCGACACAATCGATCAATTTTTTTTTTTGACAACGGGCCATCTGTGTTATTTTGTTTTAGTCCGCGCTTTTTAATAAATTAAATTGTAGTAAATGTTCGCGCCCCTGCGTTAACTTATGACTATGGTGCTAGCGTACATATTTTCTTGTTAGTGTAGTGTGATCGTTATTACGCCAAGCCGCTCTACTTTCTCATTAAAAGATGAATTGTACGCGTTTTGAGAGGCCGTCCAAAGCAACGAAGGTCCAAAGAACTACTTCATCACATGAGGAAAGTAAACATGAACACTCCCGGTCCACAGTGAGACACTAATCACTCGGCCATCCAATAAACGCTCGGCCATCCACTAATCGCTCGGCCATCCACTAATCGCTCGACCATCCACTAATCGCTCGGCCATCCACTAATCGCTCGGCCATCCACTAATCGCTCGGCCATCCACTAATCGCTCGGCCATCCAATAAACGCGCAGCAATCCATTATTAACCGCTCAGCAATTCACGAATCACTCAGCAATCCACGAATGACTCAGCAATCCACGAATCACTCAGCCATCGACTAATCATTCAACCACTCACTAATCACTCAGAAATCCACTAATCAATCAGCCATCCACTAATCGCTCAGCCATCTACTAATCAGTCAGCAATCCACTAATTACTCAGCCATCCACTAACTCAGCCATCTAATAATGACCCAGCCATCGACTAATCACTCAGCCATCCACTAATGACTTTACTAATGACTCTACTAATGACTCAACCATCGACTAATCGCTCAGCCATCCACTAATGACTCTACTAATGACTCTACTAATCACACAGCCATCCACTAATGACTTTACTAATGACTAATAATGACTCAGCCATCCACTAATGACTTTACTAATGACTCTACTATGACTCAGCCATCGACTAATGACTTTACTAATGACTCAGCCATCCACTAATGACTTTACTAATGACTCTACTAATGACTCAGCAATCGACTAATGACTATACTAATGACTCAGCCATCCACTAATGACTTTACTAATGACTCTACTCATCACTCAGCCATCCACTAATGACTTTACTAATGACTCTACTAATCACTCAGCCATCCACTAATGACTTTACTAATGACTCTACTAATCACTCAGCCATCCACTAATGACTTTAATAATGACTCTACTAATCACTCAGCTACAATAATCATTTCATTAATTACCATTCACTAATCACTCAGCCATCTCCTAATCATTCCATTAATTACTCACCATCCACTAATCATTCACTAATCACTCAGCCATCCACTAATCGCTCAGCCATCTACTAATCAATCAGCAATTCACTAATCGCTCAGCCATCACATAATCACTCAGCCATCCACTAATTACTCTACCATCAACTAATCACTCAGCCATCCACTAATTACTCTACCATCAACTAATCACTCAGCCATCTACTAATCTCTCTACCATCAACTAATCACTCAGCCATCTACTAATCTCTCTACCATCAACTAATCACTCAGCCATCTACTAATCTCTCTACCATCAACTAATCACTCAGCCATCTACTAATCTCTCTACCATCAACTAATCACTCAGCCATCTACTAATCTCTCTACCATCAACTAATCACTCAGCCATCAACTAATCACTCAGCCATCTACTAATCTCTCTACCATCATCTCATCACTCAGCCATCTACTAATCTCTCTACCATAAACTAATCACTCAGCCATCTACTAATCTCTCCACCATCAACTAATCACTCAGCCATCCACTAATTACTATACCATCAACTAATCACTCAGCCATCTACTAATCTCTCTACCATCAACTAATCACTCAGCCATCCACTAATTACTATACCATCAACTAATCACTCAGCCATCCACTAATTACTATACCATCAACTAATCACTCAGCCATCTACTAATCTCTCTACATCAACTAATCACTCAGCCATCCACTAATTACTATACCATCAACTAATCACTCAGCCATCCACTAATTACTATACCATCAACTAATCACTCAGCCATCTACTAATCTCTCTACCATCAACTAATCACTCAGCCATCCACTAATTACTATACCATCGACTAATCACTCAGCCATCCACTAATTACTATACCATCAACTAATCACTCAGCCATCTACTAATCACTCAACAATCCACTAATTACTCAAACATCAAATAATTACTCAAACATCAACTAATCAATGAAACACCAACTAATCACTCAAACATCAGCTAATCACTCAAACATCAACTAATTACTCAAACACCAACTAATCACTCAAACAAACATCAACTAATCACTCAAACATCAACTAATCACTCAAACACCAACTAATCACTCAAGCATCAACTAATCACTCAAACATCAACTAATCACTCAAACATCAACTAATCACTCAAACATCAACTAATCAATGAAACACCAACTAATCACTCAAACATCAGCTAATCACTCAAACATCAACTAATCACTCAAACAAACATCAACTAATCACTCAAACATCAACTAATCACTCAAACACCAACTAATCACTCAAACAAACATCAACTAATCACTCAAACATCAACTAATCACTCAAACAAACATCAACTAATCACTCAAACATCAACTAATCACTCAAACATCAACTAATCAATGAAACACCAACTAATCACTCAAACATCAGCTAACCACTCACACATCAACTAATCACTCAAACAAACATCAACTAATCACTCAAACATCAACTAATCACTCAAAAATCAACTAATCACTCAAACATCAACTAATCAATGAAACACCAACTAATCACTCAAACATCAACTAATCACTCAAACATCAAGTAATCACTCAAACAAACATCAACTAATCACTCAAACATCAACTAATCACTCAAACATCAACTAATCACTCAAACATCAACTAATCACTCAAACATCAACTAATCACTCAAACATCAACTAATCACTCAAACATCAACTAATCACTCAAACATCAACTAATCACTCCGGATCGATCAGACCACTTTTCGACATTTAGACTCACCAGTCTCTGAAAATCTACATCACTGCCCCACCCATTCTCCGCTTCTTCTTTTAAGGAATGAATGAGGAATGCTCCATAGTGGGGAACATGCTGAGAGGGGATTTGAGCTCGAGCCATCTTTAGTGCCTTCGCTAGTGTGTGACAATATTGCTCTATACAGGGAACGTGCTGAGAAGGGATTTGAGCTCGAGCCATCTTTAGTGCCTTCGCTAGTGTGTGACAATATTGCTCTATACAGGGGAACGTGCTGAGAGGGGATTTGAGCTCGAGCCATCTTTAGTGCCTTCGCTAGTGTGTGACAATATTGCTCTAAGTGGGAACGTGCTGAGAAGGGATTTGAGCTCGAGCCATCTTTAGTGCCTTCGCTAGTGTGTGGCAATATTGCTCTAAGTGGGGAACGTGCTGAGAGGGGATTTGAGCTCGAGCCATCTTTAGTGCCTTCGCTAGTGTGTGACAATATTGCTCTAAGTGGGGAACGTGCTGAGAGGGGATTTGTTTTTTGCGTTCTCTCACCTCTGGCGAAGTCCCTAGAGACCAGGAACTGAATTTTGCGTGTTAATCCGTTTTTCCCTGGTAGCCGTGTGCACAGGGGTCCCTCGCCGCACAGGCAGATAACTCCGACTTCGGAGGTTCTCATATTTCTTTTCCGTCGATGAGTAGCTGAAGTTTCAAGTGGGGTCTCGCTGCTGAGACCAGGGGTAGTTGCCACAGAGAGAAATCATAAATAAAAATCCCACCTGGTGCAGCCGGGATTTGAACTCACAACCTCTCTGTCTCGAGCCCAGCGTCATGCCATGAGACCAATCAGTCCCCCGAAGCCATCTTTAGTGCTTTCGCTAGTGTGTGGTAGGATTGCTCAATAATGGGGAGCGTGATGAGAACGGATCGGACCACTATGGAGTTGGCCGTTGTACAATGAATATGATCTGTGGACTAGACTATTGCACTAAACCTCAGTTCCCTTACTCGCTACATTTCCTTCTCATATATCTCTGGTTCCATTGAAGGTGGCTGGGTGGACCTCCAGAGCGTTCTATGTGGGGAAATATTGTCTCAACTAATATTTGAATCCCGAGTTAACATCATTATTATTATCATCACCATCATTATGAATCATAATCACCATCATTATAATCATAATCACCATCATTATAATCAACACCGTCATCATCTTCATCATTACCATTATTATCATCATTAACAAACAATTTCCCATCACATTCATAAGACTTCCGGTCAATATGGCGGATAGGTGACAGGAACCGTTGAGGCTCTGTTTGAAAATTGTTTTGCAGTCTCTTCAATAGTCCAAGTCCGGCCTGCTGTTGGAGCTACTGAGTTAGTGCTCTGTGCACACCGTGGGCTGTGTTTAGTGCACTGTGCACACGGTGGGCTGTGTTTTTCATCCGGATTGTGTTTTGATATTCCAATTGCTACGATGAATAATTATGTCGTTAAACGATGGATAGTTCAGCTGCGTTCAATTTCGGTGTCGCTTGGCCTTATGGCTTTTGGCGTATGCTGTAGCTGCTATGATGAGGACTGCAGCTGCCTTTCTTTGTTTGGATCCTTCAATGAGATGAGATGTTAATTCAGATGAAACCGAAGCGGTTGAGCAATTATGGATTTTAATTCGTTTGTAGTGATACCGGGGCCTTCAACTAACCATCAATCACTATCATTACTATCAACATCATCATCATGTTCTCGAGTTGTCTGAAAGGTTGCTCTCATGGATCATCAAATCTCTCAGACTCTTGCTTTTACCGTGTCCATGACCACAGGTTTACCTGTCCATCTCTTGATACTATCAGTCCACGTTACTCTGTGTCTGCCTCTGCCTCGTTTACTTTATATTTAAACCCCCCCCCCCCCAAGTTGACTTTAACTAAGTTGCTGTCTCCCTTTTTATGTATCCTATACTTTCTTTGCCTCCCTCAACTTCTTCGTCCCTCAATTTTCCCAGCTGTCTCATAGATATAAAGCTTATTATTCACAATCTTAAACGGAGAAAGTAACGAGCCCCCGTCACACCAGGTGACGTATATGGCGTTAGTGACCATAATTTTTACAGACCTTCGTCACGTGACTTTTTGGGGTATTGTGGTCGGTATTACGCCCGTGCCGCTTTACTTTCCCAGGAAAAAAAAATCCGGTACCCATTAAAGGCTGGGTGAACCAGAAGCCGTCGATCAGTATCGAACCCGACGCCTTGTCCATTTGTAGCCCAGTTCACTAACCACTGAGCTATCGCGTCTCCCAATCTCAGTCTTAGTCTTGATCTATGATCTAGCGGCTGATAATATATATATATGTATGTATATCCAAGATAAGACTAGATAAGAGAATCAACCGACATGCAGATAAGAACGCAACGAACAGCAGAAATCTTGTCAAAGAAATAGGATCGCCGTAAGAGTGATTTAGTGACGTTTTTAGTGCCCTCCCTTGCATTTTCCGCCATGTTATCTACCATGTGGTCGTCTGCCACCGCGCATTAAACAAGACAATAGCTTCACCTGCAGACGTTCATCCGACGTCCGAAGCAGGTGCTGAGCCCTTCCTAACGATGATTTACGACTAATGCTTCCAGGTTGCAACTCTGACCATCAGTTGCGTGCTAAGCAACGTCTGGCACTTACAACACGACATGCAATTATGTGACATACTGTACTTTATGAAAACAAAGACATCTCATAAACGTACTAAGCTGCAAAGAAGGGTAAAAAACGAAAGATTAAGCCCTCAGTCACGTCTCGAGTGAGGACATATAAGGAATGTGATATTGTTTTCTTTTTCTTTCAATCATCGGTAAGCTACATGGACAAACTGGCCAGCATTACATCAGTGCTGTTTTTGAACCAGGACACCCCTATTGTCACTGGCGCCCTGGGCAGGCCGAATTCTGGCGCCCTTTTAGAGTATAATTATTTTTAAAAAATTCACACAAAAAAAGTAAAAATGTTGGAAGATCATTGATGGCGCCCTTAAGAACATGACGCGCCCAGGGCAACTTCCGGAGCTGCCGGTATCTTGAGCCGGCCCTGGGCATTTCTTTCACATAAATAAATATACAGTATCCTTGAAGGCCTGGCGAACCTAGTAATTGTAGACCGGCTTCAAATCCAAATGGTTGTTGTCAGTAGACGCTGTCATATCCTTCCTGCTGTCGCAGCTGACACACTAACCTACGTGTTCAACGCTCAACTAAAGTGTTGTGTCCAGTTTAATTAATGGAATTACTGAGGTCGCTAGAGGGTGAAGTTTATATCTGGAGGATTTGTTGTTGTTGATGTGACTGTTGATGTAGTTGTTGGTGCTGCTGTTGTTGTTGATGTGACTGTTGATGTAGTTGTTGGTGCTGCTGTTGTTGTTGATGTGGTTATTGATGTAGTTGTTGGTGCTGATCTGTTGTTGTTGATTTGACTATCGATGTAGTTGTTGGTGCTGATCTGTTGTTGTTGATGTTGTGTTATTATTTATGCTTTTTTATATGACTGTTGATGTCGTTGCTGCTGCTGCTGCTGTTGTTGCTGTTGATGTTGTGTTGATGATGATGTTGTGTTGTTGTTGATGTTGTGTTGTTGTTGCTGTTGTGTTATTATTTATGATATTTTTTATATGACTGTTGATGTGGTTGTTGTTACTGCTGCTATTGTTTGTTGCTGCTGCTGCTGCTGTTGTTGTTGTTGTTGTTGTTGTTGTTATTGTTGTTGTTGTAGGTACTTAATATGAAGAGAAGATACCAATGTGATTTATAGGAAGGAAGGATAGTAAAGTAAATGATCTGAAGAGAAGACACCAATGTGATTTATAGGAAGGAAGGATAGTAAAGTAAATGATCTGAAGAGAAGACACCAATGTGATTTATAAGAAGGAAGGATAGTAAAGTAAATGATCTGAAGACACCAATGTGATTTATAAGAAGGAAGGATAGTAAAGTAAATGATCTGAAGACACCAATGTGATTTATAAGAAGGAAGGATAGTAAAGTAAATGATCTGAAGACACCAATGTGATTTATAAGAAGGAAGGATAGTAAAGTAAATGATCTGAAGACACCAATGTGATTTATAAGAAGGAAGGATAGTAAAGTAAATGATCTGAAGACACCAATGTGATTTATAAGAAGGAAGGATAGTAAAGTAAATGATCTGAAGACACCAATGTGATTTATAAGAAGGAAGGATAGTAAAGTAAATGATCTGAAGACACCAATGTGATTTATAAGAAGGAAGGATAGTAAAGTAAATGATCTGAAGACACCAATGTGATTTATAAGAAGGAAGGATAGTAAAGTAAATGATCTGAAGACACCAATGTGATTTATAAGAAGGAAGGATAGTAAAGTAAATGATCTGAAGACACCAATGTGATTTATAAGAAGGAAGGATAGTAAAGTAAATGATCTGAAGACACCAATGTGATTTATAAGAAGGAAGGATAGTAAAGTAAATGATCTGAAGACACCAATGTGATTTATAAGAAGGAAGGATAGTAAAGTAAATGATCTGAAGACACCAATGTGATTTATAAGAAGGAAGGATAGTAAAGTAAATGATCTGAAGACACCAATGTGATTTATAAGAAGGAAGGATAGTAAAGTAAATGATCTGAAGACACCAATGTGATTTATAAGAAGGAAGGATAGTAAGTAAATGATCTGAAGACACCAATGTGATTTATAAGAAGGAAGGATAGTAAAGTAAATGATCTGAAGACACCAATGTGATTTATAAGAAGGAAGGATAGTAAAGTAAATGATCTGAAGACACCAATGTGATTTATAAGAAGGAAGGATAGTAAAGTAAATGATCTGAAGACACCAATGTGATTTATAAGAAGGAAGGATAGTAAAGTAAATGATCTGAAGACACCAATGTGATTTATAAGAAGGAAGGATAGTAAAGTAAATGATCTGAAGACACCAATGTGATTTATAAGAAGGAAGGATAGTAAAGTAAATGATCTGAAGACACCAATGTGATTTATAAGAAGGAAGGATAGTAAAGTAAATGATCTGAAGACACCAATGTGATTTATAAGAAGGAAGGATAGTAAAGTAAATGATCTGAAGACACCAATGTGATTTATAAGAAGGAAGGATAGTAAAGTAAATGATCTGAGGACGCTAAAGTACCTGGCATGAAGAAAGACACTTCTGATTACGGCATTATGGCGGCGTTTGAAAATGATAATGACGATGGATAACCAGCGAGCTGCCTTAGTACTTTGTAGTATAGAATCTTTGGGACACATGTTTAATATATGCAGAAAAGTATATGCATATATAGATGAGATAGATATACAAATAGATTAGGTAATCATGTTTATAAAGATCTCTGATATATAAAAGGACAATAGATAGACAGGCAGACTGGTAGATAGAGTAGTGATAGGCAGTTGTACATGCAGACAGACAAGTAAATATGATGGTATAGTTGGGATGGATGGATGGATGGATGGATGGATGGACGCGTGGATGGATGGATGGATGGATAGATAGACAGGCAGACTGGTAGATAGAGTAGTGATAGGCAGTTGTACATGCAGACAGACAAGTAAATATGATGGTATAGTTGGGTGGATGGATGGATGGACGCGTGGATGGATGGATGGATGGATAGATAGACAGGCAGACTGGTAGATAGAGTAGTGATAGGCAGTTGTACATGCAGACAGACAAGTAAATATGATGGTATAGTTGGGTGGATGGATGGATGGACGCGTGGATGGATGGATGGATGGATAGATAGACAGGCAGACTGGTAGATAGAGTAGTGATAGGCAGTTGTACATGCAGACAGACAAGTAAATATGATGGTATAGTTGGGTGGATGGATGGATGGATGGATGGATGGATGGATGGACGCGTGGATGGATGGATGGATGGATAGATAGACAGGCAGACTGGTAGATAGAGTAGTGATAGGCAGTTGTACATGCAGACAGACAAGTAAATATGATGGTATAGTTGGGTGGATGGATGGATGGATGGATGGATGGACGCGTGGATGGATGGACGGACGGATGGATGGATGGATGGATGGATGGATGGATGGATGGATGGATGGATGGATGGATGGATGGACGCGTGGATGGATGGATGGATGGATGGATGGATGGACGCGTGGATGGATGGACGGACGGATGGATGGATGGATGGATGGATGGATGGATGGATGGATGGATGGATGGATGGATGGATGGATGGATGGATGGATGGATGGATGGATGGGGACGGGTGGATGGATGGATGGATGGATGGATGGATGGATGGATGGATGGATGGATGGATGGACGCGTGGATGGATGGATGGATCGATGGATGGATGGATGGATCGATGTATGGATGGATGGATGGACGGACAGATATAAAATGGCTAAATGGACGTCGAGTCGATATTGATTAAATCAAGTTCAACTATCCGGATCCAGAAACAGACGGAGAGAGAGAGAGAGAGAGAAAGAAGAGGGAGAGAAAGAGAGAAAGAGAGAGAGAGAGAGAGAGAAAATAAACGAGTGATATACTACGACGTAAAAATTTACGAGCATTATAGATTTGAGGGCGGTAACGTCAAAGAGCCCATAGTGGCCTTGACCCAGCAACACATCAGAGCACGTGCGTGACAAAAGCGATCTTACGGCCCTTCGTGTACCTTTAATCAGTCACTCCGTTCGGCAATGGATGCTCCCTCCACAACAACACCGCACACGCAAGGAGAGACAAACTAGCGTTCCGTCATGAACACTCGTTCTCCGTTACGCCCTTGTATCCTGCTCGTTCTTTGCCATCTTTGTCAATAATGACGTAATCAAACAAGGGAACTGACTCGTGTGAGTTCCGGAGAAGAATGAACAGACGCGATGTACTTCCTGTGCATGTCGTAAATGGCGCCTGAAGAGGGTTGTGAATGCGGTTAGCAGCGTCATAATGTACAGACAACTGTCATACGCGTGGATATTTGTTGATTTTGAAACATGTACATCGCTCCCATGCTTCCCCCCAGAGAGTCACTTAGATAAACAAGACATTTCTTTTATTGCGAAGACAGGAATCTTCACTGAAGATGGAAAATTTGACAAATCTTTCCAGACAGAAGGGAGATTTCTGTTATTTGGAAGTTAACGCACTAGCCTTTCGTTCGAACAATACCCAATTTGAAACTCGGTGCAGTCAACCGAGAATGGATGGACAGGGGAGGGCATTCATGTGCTTCTTCTTCTACTACTTTCAGCTCCCTGTGGAGCATAGGTCCTCAACAAACACTTTCAGCTCCCTGTGGAGCATAGGTCCTCAACAAACACTTTCAGTTCCCTGTGGAGCATAGGTCCTCAACAAACACTTTCAGTTCCCTGTGTAGCATAGGTCTTCAACAAACACTTTCAGTTCCCTGTGTAGCATAGGTCTTCAACAAACACTTTCAGTTCCCTGTGTAGCATAGGTCTTCAACAAACACTTTCAGTTCCCTGTGTAGCATAGGTCTTCAACAAACACTTTCCAAGTCGTTCTGTTTCTTGCCATTTTTTTAAGATCATTCCGTGTCTTCCCCATCATCTTCATCTCAGCTTCTATCTGTCTTCTCCAAGTATTCTTTGGTCTTCCTCTTTGTATTTTCCCCTGGGGATTCCAAAAAGGGCCTGTTGTGTAATACTCTCAGTTGGCTTCAGCAGTGTGTGTCCTATCCAGCGCCATCGTCTTCGCTGTATCTCTTTATCCACTGGTATTTGCCTGGTACATTTCCATAATTCTATGTTAGTGATTTTGTCCTGCCATTTCCATCCTTGTATTCTGCGTAAGCATCCATTAATGAAAGTCTGTATCTTCATGATTGTCAATTTTGTTGTTCTCCATGTTTCACAGCCATATAATAGGACTGACTTAACATTAATTCCCGTGCTTAAATACGTTATACTGAAGGCAGATGTGTTGGGTCGAAAAGGGCAGATATACCAGCTTGTTACAATAGCAAGGTAACGTATCTGTGCCCACTTAATGTTCTTGTAAAGGTGGATGGTAACTGCTGTAAAGAATGAGACGGTTTGGCCACGCCTCTCGACTGTCTGGTCCGGGAAAGGCCATTCTGCGAGTAAATGTGAAAGAAGCAGAGGTAGACACAGAAAGAGGTGGGAAAATAATATCAAACAGTAGACAGGTCTTGATTTGCCGAAGTCCCGAGGAGTGACTGAAGATAGAGAGAAATAAAGATGGTTGATGAAGTCTGGCAGTGGTGCATGCCACTCCCAGGGTATGGGATAGAAATAAAAAAAATTAGAAGAAGCGGGAGAAACAGATGATGACATCGGTAATGAAGAAAAAGGAAAAGATAAGAAGAAAAAGACGAAGAAGAAGATATAAAGAAGAAGAAGAGAAGAAGAACTACAGGCGAACAGCATCAGCAGAAGATGATTTTCGTGTGGGCCCAAAACGCGAACAATACCTCGGCTAGAAGTAGAAACTCATAGCTGGCTGCTTGTGACAAGGAACGACAACCAATGAAGAAGATCTCATTCCACCGGCCAGTGGTAGGCCAGGAAACATGAAGGTATTCTAGCGAGGCGGATAGGGGTCGGAAAGGGAAACTAATTCGACTCTCAAAAATATCTTGCTAATATCGGATGCTTCTAGAGGGAAGCAAAGAGAAAAGATACCAAACAGCTTAAGAGAATGGCTTGGCAGAAGGTCAACAACAGAAATGATAAATAACTGTCAAGATCGAAAATTGTGGAGAGACATGATCACCTACGCCAGTAGGCACGATACATGATGATGATGAATGTAGGATGTGTTGAACTTCGAAATAAAGAAAACGTCGCAGCTTACAACACAACGTCTGTACGCCCATTTGACTCATGACTCCCCTCGACGCTGAAAGGCAGATGAGGAAGGAAAGAAGAAGAAAAGAAGACGAAGATTCCCATTGTAATATTGGAATAGCCGTCGGGCTAACGCAGCAGAAGTAGAATGATCTCGTGGGAGTCATTCGAGTTTTTCTTTCAGTGATCACTGATCTCACGATAGGTCAAATCGAGGGCCTAGTCATATCAGAGACGGCTGACACAAATATAGACCAGGTGATTCAGGTGGGCATAAATAAAACCACGACAGGTGAAAATCGAAAATAGCGTGGCACTGTTTCTTGATAATTTATGAATGTAAAGTTCCAGCCGTTACTGAAATATTAAATTAATTTCTGAAAATACAGAAGGAATTGTCAATGTTGAAGTATACAAATCATATCTTATCTTGGACTTCCGTCTCCAAGATGGCGGATCTAGTCCACGTCCTCTCGTTCGCTGCAAAAAGTGCATCCGGGGTCTGATTAATTTCGATTCTCCGTTGCACTTTTCTGCGTTAAAGTCAAAATGATGATCTACTTACTACATCTGCGCCGCCAAAGCGAAGTCGTACACCGGCAACAATCCCTTTTGACAGATCAAGTGTTGTGAATGCGACCTTCCACCATCTGGACTTGCTCTACACTTTACGTCACATTGGTGCTGTTCGTGATCGTTGTTGGAATTCCTTGACGCAAGTTATTTATATGTTACTTATTAATGTGAAATGCTTCGTCAGCCGCAGTTTTATCTCTTTAGGAATTTGCACTGTGTTTTGTTCGTCGTAGGCTACATTCACTGAGTAATCATGAATCTAAAAGGCGTGTCATTGCTGTGCTTACGACATTGCTATGTGTGCTACGTCA
Organism: Megaustenia siamemsis; assembly: GCA_032433765.1. Taxonomy (NCBI): domain Eukaryota; kingdom Metazoa; phylum Mollusca; class Gastropoda; order Stylommatophora; family Ariophantidae; genus Megaustenia; species Megaustenia siamemsis. The sequence goes on along the minus strand of JAVIAB010000104.1, from coordinate 31,585,381 downwards.
TCGTAATGGCCCATCGTAAATCCCTAGACCGGCTTTGCGCTAATCTTACGGTCTGTTGTTTGATGTACGACGGGGATGATCTGACGACTAACTGTGTGTTTGTATGTTCGGAATTGGAGTCAACAACGATGGCCTAACATCATCAAGCGCTAGACATTTTTAAAGAAATATGACGATCATCATTTTCGGGGGACGTGAGCTTCGGGGTATATGGTGGATAGGCGGCAGGAACCATTGAAGGTTATGTATGAAAAGTGTTCCTTGTTGTAGTTTTCTCATATTCCCAGTCCATGGGGGGACTTGTTGGTCTCGAGGCAAGACGCCGGCCTCGGGACAGAGAGGTTGTAGGTTCAAATCTCGGCTACACCAGCTGGGATTTTTATTTTAATATTTCTCTCTGCGGCAACCACCCCTGGTCTCAGCAGCGAGACCCGGCTTGAAACGTCATTTACTCATCGACGGAAAAAAACATGAGTACCTCCGAAGTCGGAGTTATCTGCCTGTGCAGTGAGGAGCCCCTGTGCACACGGTTGCCAGGAAAAAATGGATTAACACGCAAAATTCAGTTCCTAGTCTCTAGGGACTTCGTGAGAGTTGAAAGCTGGCGAACGCAACAACTACAACAACATATCTTACCTTTCTTCTGTCTCATAGTGATCATGTTTGAAATCGGGAGCCGCGATAGCTCAGTGGTTAGTGAACTGGACTATAAAGGACAAGAGGTAGGGTTCTATCCCAACCGACGACTTCCGGGTTCACCCAGCCTTAAATAGATACCAGATTGTTTCTGGGAAAGTAAAGCGGCATGGGCGTAATACCGACCACATTACCCAAAAAATCATGTGCCGAAGGTCTGTAAAATTTATGGTCACTAACACCATATTCCCTATACGCCACTTGGCGTGACGGGTCACTAACACCATATTCCCTATACGCCACTTGGCGTGACGGGTCACTAACACCATATTCCCTATACGCCACTTGGCGTGACGGGGGTACTTTACTTTACTTATGTTTGAAATCGGTACCATTGCGATGAAAGAAGTGTGTTATATACCATTTGTTGACATTTTGAGTAACTGAAACATGTTATATACCATATGTTGACATTTTGACAACTCAAACATGTTATATACCATTTGTTGACATTTGAGTAACTCAAACATGTTATATACCATTTGTTGACATTTTGAGTAACTGAAACATGTTATATACCATTTGTTGACATTTTGAGTAACTCAAACATGTTATATACCATTTTTGACATTTTGAGTAACTCAAACATGTTATATACCATTTGTTGACATTTTGAGTAACTCAAACATGTTATATACCATTTGTTGACATTTTGAGTAACTCAAACATGTTATATACCATTTGTTGACATTTTGAGTAACTCAAACATGTTATATACCATTTGTTGACATTTTGAGTAACTCAAACATGTTATATACCATTTGTTGACATTTTGAGTAACTGAAACATGTTATATACCATTTGCTGTCTCTTGCTTTGATGATGCAGGTTATCATAGGCTGACTTGTCCATCTTTTGATGTTACTCGTCCATGTTAGTTTTGGTCTGCCTCTGCCTCTTTTATCTTGTATTTTCCCTTCCAAGATACTTTTAGTAGGCTGTTGTGTCTTTTAAGATGCCACCCAAAAATCTTATTTGTCTTGTTTGAATTGTATTTAGTAGTTCTCTTTTCATTTTCATTTGTTGTAAGACTTCGTCATTTGTTTTCATTTCTTTCCATCCAATTCTTCCTATTCAACTATAAATCCACATTTAAAAGGGTTTAATTTTAATTAGTAAGTCCAAGGTGGTTGTAGTTCTGAACTGTCTCCAGGTCTATTCCCATCCACTTGTAGGTTTTGAGTATTATCTTTGCTTACGATCATGGTTTTAGTCTTTTTGATATTCATATCTAATCCATATTTATTTTATTGTCATGTTTATTTCTTTAAGTAATTGTTGCAGCTCTGAACTGTCTCCAGACCTATTCCTTCCACTTTGATATCCACTTTTATAATAAAAAAATAAAATAAAAAATATATATATATACAAAGGAATATATCTACTTTGACAAAAACCACATTTTATGGAAGTTGATTCAATTAGTCACACTACATACAACAAGTCTATTCTGATGAATTGAAACAGTATTTGTGCGTGGCTGATATTTTAATAGACTAAGGATGACAACAAAGAAATGAATGGTTGGTAAGTCTGAGAGTTTTCAGGAGATGCAGAAATCATTACCACAATAGTCTTTACATTTTAAAATACAGCTTCTTTTATTTACTTGGAATTCATCATAGAAATGTGTGTGAGTGTGTTTTATCTTCTTGGAAAGACATAATAGAAATGTGTGAGTGTGTTTTATCTTCTTGGAAAGACATAATAGAAATGTGTGTGTGTTTTATCTTCTTGGAAAGACATAATAGAAATGTGTGTGTGTGTTTTATCTTCTTGGAAAGACATAATAGAAATGTGTGTGTGTGTTTTATCTTCTTGGAAAGACATAATAGAAATGTGTGTGTGTTTTATCTTCTTGGAAAGACATAATAGAAATGTGTGTGTGTTTTATCTTCTTGGAAAGACATAATAGAAATGTGTGTGTGTGTGTGTGTGTTAACTTCTTAGAAAGACATAATAGAAATGTGTGTGTGTGTTTTATCTTCTTAGAAAGACATAATAGAAATATATATGTGTTTTATCTTCTTGGAAAGACATAATATAAATGTGTGTGTGTGTGTGTGTGTGTGTGTGTGTGTGTTTTATCTTCTTGGAAAGACATAATATAAATGTGTGTGTGTGTGTTTTATCTTCTTGGAAAGACACCAATTAGCAAATGAACTAAAGTATAGATGACAAACAACTGTGGAAGAAGAATTCTGGGATGCGTTGAATTTGGATGTGAAATGAAATGCTTTAAATTTAAATAAAAAAATAAAATAAAATAAAAGAGATCATCAACGGCACGAGTTAAGACTCGTGCTGCCGGAAACACGAAACAACAGGCGAGGGCTACCCAATGTCGAGAGCTGACATATTCCTATCATTATCCCAAGTTGACCACTCCACCCAAACTTACCCATCTCTAAATGATGGCGTTCGTTGTAACACTAACCTTGTTTTCCAAGCACGCGAATGAGAATTGTGGGTCTGTGACGATCATTCTAACTTTTGACACGCCCGTTCTGTTTTAACTGCAGTAGGTCTGAGAACCACCCATCGACCGACTCAAGTATGTTAAATAAATCGTTGAGAGGGAAACACAAAAATATTCCACCTTATACTACTCCCCTTTTCTCAGTGATGAAGGTTAAAGACATCAATGTTTCTACGCGAGTCCCTACACAGCTGACAGAAACAAACTCTGTGCCATATAAGAAGATATGAAATATAAGGCAAATTGTTAGATAACATAATGATAATGTTAGCAGTTTTTTGTGTGCAATACACATGAAACTGAGAAATAACATTAGGATAACGTAGAACATTATACGTTACATTATATATTACATTATACATTACACGATCATCATTTTTTGGCCATCCAGTGAGCAGGGAACAGCTGGAATATATTGTGACAACTGGGAAAGTTGAGGGACGAAGAGATAGAGGGAAGCAAAGAGAAAAGATAGCAGACAGATGAAGAGAATGAAGGTGAAGACAAAGAAATGCAAATTAAAGCAAAAATCTGTGAAGTTGAGTTAAAGATGAATATGAAGGAGAAATGACAAACAAATATATATAGAAAAAATTGTATGTTAAAGCTTTACGTAATTAATAGACGACACACATTTGAACGACGTTTCGGCGCAATAGGCCTTCAGCAGGAATAAACAAACAAAACACACACGAAAATGGTTAATAGAATGGCTTGATAGAAGGTCAACAACAGAAAAGAAAAATAACTGACGAGATCGGAAGTTGTGGAGAGCCATGATCACCTACGCCAGCAGGCATGGTACTTGATGATGATGATGATGATGATGAGAACATTATGAAATACACATGAAATTGAGAAGTAACATTGTGATAGCTTTAGAAGTCTATGAAATATCATGGCATTGAGGTGTAACATTAGAATGTTGGGAAATAACATAAGGAACTGCTAGATAACATTGTGATAACATTAGAAGCAGATGAAATAAACAGGGAATTGTTTCACAACGTTAGAAAAGCTATGAAATACACAGGGAATTGTTTCACAACGTTAGAAAAGCTATGAAATACACAGGGAATTGTTTCACAACATTAGAAAAGCTATGAAATACACAGGGAATTGTTTCACAACGTTAGAAAAGCTACACAGGGAAATTCTGGACAACATTAGGACACCATAGCATGGATTACTGGATACGTTATAAGGTTATGAAAAACAAACAAAAATTACTGGATACGTTATAAGGTTATGAAAAACAAAACAAAAATTACTTGATAAATTTGAAATACAAGAAATTACTGGATACGTTATAAGGTTATGAAAACAAAACAAAAATTACTTGATAAATTTGAAATACAAGAAATTACTGGATACGTTATAAGGTTATGAAAAACAAAACAAAAATTACTTGATAAATTTGAAATACAAGAAATTACTGGATATATTTGAAATACAAGAAATTACTGGATATATTATAAAGTTATGAAATACAAGATTTTACTGGATAAAGTAAAGTAAGATTAGTTTGAAATACAATAAATTTCTGAATATATTTGAAATACAAGTAATTACTGGATATATTTGAAATACAAGTAATTGCTAGATATATTTGAAATACAAGAAATTATTGGTTATATTATAAAGTTATGAAATTCAAAAAATTACTGGATCAATTATAGATTTATGAAATACAAGAAATTGCTGGATATATTATAAAGTTATGAAAAAAAAATTACTGAACACATTATAAAGTAAAATATATATAAATAAATATTTAAATATTATATAAATATATAAATAATAATAATTTAAATATTTAAAATAATATTTCTGAATGAAATACAGTGGGATCTGTTGGATAAGAATATAGATCAGTAGATGCTGTAGTCCCATTAAACATTGAGGTACTTAATACGGACTTTCATTTCCTGGAATCGTGGTGATGTAATATGAACTGCAAATTCAAATTGTTATCAGAAGCACTGTGACGTCAACAGAGGTCTTGAAATTAATAATTAATGTGCACTTGAACTCTGTTGAACTGGATAATGGTGCGTGTGAACTGTCTGCGAACCCCAGTTTTACTTGGTAAAGTGCTGTTGCACTGTTCGAGAACAATTCAACGAAAAGTGCTTTCAAAGAGCTTTTCTCTACCGACTAAAGTGCTCTTGTGCTTTTAGACTACTCGGCTAAAGCGCTATTGTGGTATAACAGTACTCGACTAAAGTGCTGCAGTGATATAAGAGAGCTAGTCGCTATTGGCTAAGTGCTGTTGTGCTTCTGAAGTAATATTGAGTTGTTAAAGTACTTCGTAAAGTGATACTCTGCTGTAGAAGTACTGTTGAGTGCTGGGTAAAGTACTTTTATAAGAGAACTTTTTTTCTCTCTATCGACTAAAGTGCAACAGCACTCCCTGAGAACTGTAATCGTTTGACTGCAGCATTGATGAATGTACTAAAGAAAGAATTGATCCAAAGGCTATTCTTAGATCAATCATCCTAGAACCAACACAAAAGGGAAGAAAGGAGGTACTTGTATCATTATTCTCTTCCGTCATTTTGTTTATCTTTCTCTATCATTCTTATCCCCTCCGTATCGTTAATTCCTCCCCCATTATAAAAAAAAAAATGTTCTTAACAAAATGTAAAAAAAAATGAAGGGAGCAAAATGAACAAAAAATAGCAGAAACAAAAACAAGTAATTACCATTTGACGGATTGTGGACTTTGTTCATCACATGACTGCTGCCTGTGCTTCCTTCTGTCTATCTTCACCTCATCTGCCTCTCCGATCTTGTTTTTGTCCCCGAATAAATTGCTCATCTAAAACACTAGAGCCCGCATATCGGAAAACACCTCCCAGCCCTGGAGAAAATAACAACCTTGTTCCTCATCAGAGCCCCAACTGTCCCAGGCCATTGCTCGTGACATGCTCGTGGCCTCTCCCACTGCCTGCTTACGTAATCAGCAAACACGTGCCCTGGTCAATCACTCGCGTGAGTCCTCAATTTTCTTGCAGAATGAGAGAAGGAAGGGAAGTGGAAGAACAAGAAGTGGGGGGAGGGAGGAATCCCCAAGTGGGCTCTTGTTTTGGGATTGGGGAGTAGGTTAGGGATGCCGTAAAAGCGCGGTTCTTAAACTGTTGGATGTTGTCATTGTTATAGTTTCCATATATCAGAGCGAAACAGAGGAGATCAACGAGATGTTACTTGCAGACGGTCAGGCACTAATGCATGAAACAATCAAAGACCTACTAGAACACTTAAATAGACTCAACAGCACAGGCACAAAATACAACATGAAAATCAACATTAAGAAAAAAGAAGTCATGAGTGTCGCAAAAGAGAAACAGAACATCAACTTAACTATAGACGACAGACAACTAAAACAGAACATCAACTTAACTATAGACGACAGACAACTAAAACAGAACATCAACTTAACTATAGACGACAGACAACTAAAACAGAATATCAACTTAACTATAGACGACAGACAACTAAAACAGAACATCAACTTAACTATAGACGACAGACAACTAAAACAGAACATCAACTTAACTATAGACGACAGACAACTAAAACAGAACATCAACTTAACTATAGACGGCAGACAACTAAAACAGAATATCAACTTAACTATAGACGACAGACAACTAAAACAGAATATCAACTTAACTATAGACGGCAGACAACTAAAACAGAACATCAACTTAACTATAGACGACAGACAACTAAAACAAGTAGAGGAATTTTAATACAGGAAGTCTAGTGACAAACGACAATACACAAACAGCAGAATCAAGATGGAACAAAGTTTGTCAAATCATTAGATAACTATCACCACTATTGTCCAACAAGGAAATAACTCTGGAGGCTAAACGAGCACTATACAATACAATCTTCATCCCAACGTTGTGCTACCAATGCCAAACCTGGACCCTAGATGCAAGAACAATAAGAAAAATAACCTTTACTGAGATGAAATGTGTTAGACGAATGACAGGAAACAGTCTGAGAGATAAGATCAGAAATGAAGAACTGAGAAAAAAGCTAAGAATAATCAGTGCAATAGAATATATAAAGAAACTACAGATAAAATGGGTTGGCCACGTGACAATGCAGAAAGATCAAAACACAACACAAACGAGCCCTCAATAAATGTTGCGAGATCACCAGACTCAAGAGTCGGCCACGAAAAAGATGGACTGACGGAATGTTTGAAACATTAGGCCTGCTTTAAAACACCACAAACTCACCCACACTCATTTCAAATACCATAAACTCACCCACACTCCTATCACATACCATAAACTCACCCACACTCTTATCATATACCATAAACTCACCCACACCCCTATCATAAACCCATATTGACTACCACCACACAAATACTTCATCCCGACTTCATTAACCAACCACCACTTCCTTTCTGCATGTCTTAACTCCCCCAGTATAATAATAGCTCAAGGGTCAATTTGCGATTTCCGCACATGCGCAGATCTTATGCCGGAAGGAAAGTTAATTTCAATTCTAATTAACAGATCCACCAAGACACAAAAATAAATAATGAAAGATCCTAACCTACGGATGTTTTAGATACGGCGCAACAAAAGGTCTTCAACTGACAACAACAGAAGTTGAAGACAAAACTATATATCTTCATATTTGTGCACTGGTTGGTCTCGAGGCAAGATGTCAGTCTCGAGACAGAGAGGTTGTGAGTTCAAATCCTGGCTGTACAAGTTGGGATTTTTATTGATGATTTCTCTCTGCGGCAATCGTCACAAGTCTCAGCAGCGAGGTCTCAGCAGCGAGGTCTCAGCAGCGAGGTCTGGCTTGAAACGTCAGTTATTGATAGGCGGAAAAAAAATGTGAGTACATCAGAAGACGGAGTTCTCTGCCTGTGCGGCGAGGGACCCATGTGTATACGCTACCAGAGAAAACGGATTAAAATGTCAAATTCAATTCATAGTCTCTAGGGACTCCGCCAGATGTGTAAGCTGGCGAACGGAAAACAAAATATGTACTTTTATCAATTTTCTGAGTCCTGTCCGAGTGATGGGGGATTATATAACCAGAGAATACAAACCGCATGCCCATGGTAGTCGATTATTTGTATTCTGTGCAAATTTTTTTTTTTTTAATTTCACTCAAAATGAAAACCACAAACCCGGGGCATATAACTTACTCTTCGTTTATTTTTAATTATTCATGATTGTTTTAGTGCTCAACTTAAAAACGAGTATTTTAAAATTCGTCTCTGATAGGACTAGGTACTCGATCTCACTTGCTTTGAGATGAATTGAACCGCTTCAACCGATGGGAACCCTCTGGCTGGTACATGACAACATCTAGGGCGTATCTTCTTCCTTTTTCTTCTTCGTCCCATAACCTCGGATTTCGTTGGGTCACCACTGACAGACATAGCCAACCTGGGGGTCGTTGGGTCACCACTGACAGACATAGCCACCATGGGGGTCCTTGGGTCACTACTGACAGACATAGCCAACCTGGGGGTCATTGGCTCACTACTGACAGACATAGCCAACATGGGGGTCCTTGGGTCACTACTGACAGACATAGCCAACCTGGGGGTCATTGGCTCACTACTGACTGACATAGCCAACCTGGGGGTCCTTGGCTCACTACTGACTGACATAGCCAACCTGGGGGTCCTTGGCTCACTACTGACAGACATAGCCAACCTGGGGGTCCTTGGCTCACTACTGACTGACATAGCCAACCTGGGGTCGTTGGGTCACCACTGACAGACATAGCCAACATGGGGGTCCTTGGGTCACTACTGACAGACATAGACAACCTGGGGATCCTTGGGTCACTACTGACAGACATAGCCAACCTGGGGGTCCCTTGGCTCACTACTGATAGAGATAGCCAACCTGGGGATCCTTGGCTCACTACTGACTGACATAGCCAACCTGGGGATCCTTGGCTCACTACTGACAGACATAGCAACCCAGGGGTCGTTGGGTCACCACTACCAGACATAGCCACCATTCTCCATTTCTCTCTAACTTCAGACATTCTTTGTGTTTCGGTAAAGGTATTGCCTCACTTATCTTTCATGGTATATTCTATTCTCTACTTACCTGTCCCTTTCCCACATTTCACAGGTAACCTGCAGAATGATGATATCGAATGATGGAGAACTGATGGCTGTGTTCACTTTCTGTGCAGTTTCGCCTTATATCTTTTGGCGTGTGCTGAGACTGCTATGATGGGGACTACAGTTACCTTTCTTTGTTTGGGAGATGAGTTAGTAATTCGGATGATTCCACTGGCACGGGCGGTTGAGAAATTCTGGATTTTAATTCGTTTGCAGTGATACCGGGGCCTTCCATAATCATTACCATAACCATAACCATAACCATAACGATAGATAAACGTGACCAAATCATCTCATGTTACTTGTCTTCGCAACAGTTCACAGATCATCATGTACCCCAACTGCTTGCCATATTAATTTATCAAACTTGTCCATTCGTGATGCGATCGAAGTAAGAGATGCCCACAACCTTACGATAACATTTGTGATACAATCTAAGTGAGAGATGCCCACAACCTTACGATAACATTTGTGATACAATCTAAGTGAGAGATGCCCACAACCTTACGATAACATTTCATCTCCATAACTTGTATTTTGTGTATCAAAAGTGCAGAAACTGCCCCCTAACCACATCATCATCATCAAGTACCATGCATGCTGGTGTAGATGATCATGTCTCTCCACAACTTTCTATCTCGACATAGTTATTTATCATTTCTGTTGTTGACCTTCTGCCAAGCCTTTCTCTTAAGCTGTCTGGTATCTTTTCTCTTTGCTTCCCTCTATCTCTTCGTCCCTCCATTTTCCAGTGGTTACAATATATTCCAGCTGTTCTCTTCTCATTACGTGACCCAAAAAAAATGATGATTGTTTCTTCCTAATATTGGAAATCAGCTCCCTTTTTGCTTTGGCCTCTTTCAGAACGTTTTCATTACTCTTCTTAGCTGTCCATGGTATTCTCAACATTCTTCTGTAAAACCACATGTCTACAGCATCAAGTGATTTTCTTGTTTGTTGTCCTATTGTCACTGTCAATTAATGTTCAGAAGACAGTAATACTAAATCAAGGTGACTTCAAACCTATATCTATTACTCTAAAAGACTGTCCACTAGAATCAGTACAGAAATTTACATATCTTGGATCCACAGTTACGCAAACCATCTCTCTTGATGAGAAATAAACTGTCGAATTGGTAAGGCAGCTACGACCTTCGGCAAACTCACAGAAAGGGCCTGGAACAACACGAAACTAACTCGAAAGACTAAACTCTTAATATATCAAACTTGTGTGCTTAGCACACTATTATATGGATCCGAAACCTGGACAACATACTCAAACCAGGAAAAAAGACTAAATGTCTTCCACATGCGATGTCTCCGCAAAATAATGCACATCAAATGGCAGGACAAAATAACCAACTTAACTGTCCTGCAACGTGCTAAGACCCTAACAATCATGTCGATGCTCAGAAGTCGAAGGCTAAGATGGCTGGGGCATGTCCAACGGATGGAAGAAAAACGCATTCCTAGGCAAATACTATATGGTGAACTAATACACGGAAAACGACAAATCGGCAGACCTAAACTACGATATAGAGATATCTGCAAATCATCTCTGAAAGATTTCTCCATCTGTGAAAACGACTGGCAACATCTGGCAAGTGATCGCACATCATGGAGAGCACGTATAAGGAACGGTATAACATCATTTGAGACTGTTCTAAGACAGGACTTAGAAGAGAAGAGACTCATGAAAAAGGATGGTAAACCCTGTGGACCAGCGAGCCTGACCTGTTCATTATGTGACCGCGTGTGTTTGTCAAACATTGGTAGAATTAGCCACGAGAGAAGCTGTTCGGCAAAAACAATACCTCAAAAAAATACGCAATAGCCTCCACTAGACCGTCTGACAAGACGAAAAGGGCCATATATATATATGTCCTATTGTCCATGATTCACATCCATATGGTTAGACTGGCTCTACATAACATTTATGAACTCTTCTTCTTGTTTCCGTTGTCAAAAATGTTACACAGTATCTTCCTGAATGCCTAACTACACAGGGAGCGAGAAATGACATGCACGTTCTCGCACAAATAGAAATAGAATATAAGGAGCCAGACATCTTGCCTTGGCACCCGTCTTAACGCACACTTTAATTTGATCAATTCCCCATGGGTACACTTCCCCACAAGTTAAGAACCGCTGGAGTACAGGAATGAGACAATGCTATTTACTAGTTGCGGTTTGCCCATGCAGATTATATCGATTTCACCAAATTGGCATTATTTACAACCTCACCCTGAGAACTTTCGATTTTGGAAGCATGTGTGTACTGGCAACTGAAGACACTGCACCTGAACCTACCGATTGCTCCCTTCTTTGGTCCTCATTCTTTTTTTTTTTTAATTTCCTCAAATCTTTGTTTTTCTCTTCAGATTTTGACAATGGCCTCAGATTTCTTCATTTCTATATGAGGAACTATATTTTCATTTTTTTTCTTTACTTCTTCAGTTTTTCATTCTTATAGATTTAATGTGGCGGTCTCCCATCTCTATATTCTTATTTTTTTGTGTGTGTGTGTGTGTGGTGTCGTTTCTTGCTAGTACATCATTCATCAACTATACTACATCTACTCTACCCTTTTTCATTTCATTTCTTCTCACTGTCTTTCTTTTTTTTCTAATTCACTTGATTGATCATGTCTTCACTCACTCACTCACTCACACACATACCACAAACATAGACAGTCACACAGACTCATTTATTCATCCTAAAACACACTAATTGTAGATCGCTCACTCAGTCACTCACTCACTGACACATTCGCTCAGTCACTCACTCACTGACACATTCGTTCAGTCACTCACTCACTCACTGACACATTCGCTCAGTCACTCACTCACTCACTGACACATTCGCTCAGTCACTCACTCAGTCACTCACTCACTGACACATTTGCTCAGTCACTCACTCAGTCACTCACTCACTGACACATTCGCTCAGTCACTTACTCAGTCACTCACTCACTGACACATTCGCTCAGTCACTTACTCAGTCACTCACTCACTGACACTTTCGCTCAGTCACTCACTCAGTCACTCACTGACTGACTGACTCACTCAGTCACTCACTCGCTCATGCATTCACTCATTGAGTTACTGAATATTCAATCCACACATTCGCACAAATTCCCACTCAATCAATGATTCATCCTGTTTGAGCCACTCACTCATTCACCCGCACAATAATCTCTCACTCATAACCCCACTCATTGATTCGCTGAATTTAACTCGCTCATCCATTCACCCACTCTTTCATTCACCCACTCTTCCACTTACAAGCTAATCACCAACTCACAATCCCACCTCCCCCTCCCCTCCTAATCACCTTGACCACATTCTCCTCAAAATCTCCCTCGTCCGCTTTCCATTCCTTCTCCCCCCCCCCCCCCAACCTCCCATGAATACACCACCTCACTCCGTGTCCATCTTACTCAATGTCTATCTTCATAGATTGCCTGAACCTTACTCATAGCCCCGCCTGCTCATCTCGGTGTCCCAACCTTCATACACGCCCTTCTATAAGAAAGCATACATTTATTGGCGCATTGCTTCACCTTTAACTCCAACACGTTTGTCCCCTTTCGTGTTTCAAACATCCATTTTTACCAAGCAGAACAACAAATTGGTGTGGAAACGTGCACCAAGGACGCAGAAGACAGGTAGAATACAACAATACACTCACAACTAAATCCCAACTACGTGCACTTTTACTATTTTCTAAAATTAGTCACAGAATGGGCCGAAAAATGGACAAAGATGACTTTAAATCGCTTAAAATATATTAGCCAATCCACGCTGTTGCTGAGAAACTCGCGTTCTGATTGGCGGGCGTGCGAGTAATGGCGGATTGCCCTAAGGGAAGAGTTGACAAGCAGAAAAGTGCAGTTTCAGATTGTGAGGGGAAAAACTGGACATGGGGAGAGAGAGAGAGCGCGCGCGAGAGAGAAAGATGGAAGGAAATTACGAGGAAGAGCCGAGAGATATAAGTGAGGGAGAAATTAATGCAGTTGGAGGATGAATTTGAAGACTTTTTTTTTTTTGGGGCTCGATTTTTTTTGCGTCTTATTTTTCAGAAAGAAGGCGTGGGTTTTCGATGGAGCGCGTAGTTTATCGAAGCTGGTGGAGAGGGGAATGTGGGGAGAGAGAGAGAGAGAGAGAGCGTAGAAGATTGCGCGATTGGGTAGTGGCTAGGTGAGGGGGACATGGGGGACGTTGGAAGGAATGTAAACGAGGCGCATGACAAGCTGACATCATGACATGACATTCGTATTGAAACTGATGACATTGATTGCATGATGGGAACTGTAGATGTTGGAAAGAAAGGCATGGCTGTAGGTGGAGGAGGGGGGAGGGAGAGCAGTCACATCATCATCATCATCATCATGTGCTGATGGTTACCAGCCTAGGTGACCACGTCCCTTTATACTTTCTATTTTTACATTTCTTCACCAAATCTGACTTTCTCAAAACCACTGTCTTAAACTGTCTTGTATTGTTTTTCTAATCAAACTAATGTCTTAAACTGTCTTGTATTGTTTCTCCTATCAAACTAATGTCTTGTATTGTTTCTCCTACCAAACTAATGTCATGTATTGTCTCTCCTACCAAACTAATGTTTTGTATTGTTTCTCCTACTAAACTAATGTCTTGTATTGTTTCTCCTACCAAACTAATGTCTTGTATTGTTTCTCCTACCAAACTAATGTCTTGTATTGTCTCTCCTACCAAACTAATGTCTTAGACTGTCTTGTGTCGTTTCTGCTACCAAAACTAATGTCTTTTATTGTCTCTCCTACCAAACTAATGTCTTGTATTGTTGCTCCTACCAAACTAATGTCTTGTATTGTTGCTCCTACCAAACTAATGTCTTTTATTGTCTCTCCTACCAAACTAATGTCTTGTATTGTTTCTCCTACCAAACTAATGTCATGTATTGTCTCTCCTACCAAACTAATGTTTTGTATTGTTTCTCCTACTAAACTAATGTCTTGTATTGTTTCTCCTACCAAACTAATGTCTTGTATTGTCTCTCCTACCAAACTAATGTCTTAGACTGTCTTGTGTCGTTTCTGCTACCAAAACTAATGTCTTTTATTGTCTCTCCTATCAAACTAATGTCTTGTATTGTTGCTCCTACCAAACTAATGTCTTGTATTGTTTCTCCTACCAAACTAATGTCTTGTATTGTTTCTCCTACCAAACTAATGTCTTGTATTGTTGCTCCTACCAAACTAATGTCTTGTATTGTTTCTCCTACCAAACTAATGTCTTGTATTGTTTCTCCTACCAAACTAATGTCATGTATTGTCTCTCCTACCAAACTAATGTTTTGTATTGTTTCTCCTACTAAACTAATGTCTTGTATTGTTGCTCCTACCAAACTAATGTCTTGTATTGTCTCTCCTACCAAACTAATGTCTTAGACTGTCTTGTATTGTCTCTCCTACCAAACTAATGTCTTGTATTGTTTCTCCTACCAAACTAATGTCTTGTATTATTTCTCCTACCAAACTAATGTCTTGTATTGTTTCTCCTACCAAACTAATGTCTTAGACTGGCTTGTTTTGTCTAAATGAACTCAAATAACAATCTAAAACATGAACTAAAATAACAAATATTCCCCCTGATGTTGGCAACATCTTCCCCCCTTTTTTCAAGTCCTTTAGAACACTCTGGCTATTTCTCTAGCTGTCCATGTTATTCTCACCACTCTTGTGCAAAACAAGTTTTTTCCTGCGCTGTCCAGACACTATCTGTTACCTAAATGTCAATGATTCACTACTCTAAGACTACTTGGATTTTAAAAAATATTCTTTCATGGTGTATATTAGTTTCTCAACATCTTGTGAAAATCATATTTTCTTTGAGCACTTCTGCACATTGCATCTTCTTCATTTATCTTCTGATGCAATTAAAAAAAAAAATTTCTTAGTGCTTGAATTATTAACCAATAAAGTTGATAAGTGTATCAAGTTGTTCAACCGTTAGATGATAAAGATGTGGATGTGAGGGTTGATTAACACGCTATAAGAGGCCGATACTAGACTGGTGATAGAGACACCTGGTTCCCCTCTGAGTAATCTGTCTCGTTCCCCAAGTGACCGATAATCTATATTTTGTTAAAGCCGATTTACCCATAATTTGTCAGTAACATCATGACCAGTAGAATATAGTGTCTAGTCTTATGGGAGACGGAAGTTCAAAGTTCAATTTCCGTACGTAAAAAAACAACAGTTGACACTATGAATGGGCGGGGGAACGCTGGCCTGCATCCTGGCGGCGGCGAGTGGGAGGCGACACTTTTGATCTCTCTCTCAACAAGGGCAGAGAAGCAAAGGAAGGATGGTTGAAACAGAAATGTGAAGAAATGGAAAAACAACAAAAGAAAGACTCAAAATTTATGCACAATCAGTTAAATGAATTAACAGGAAGAAAAGAAGTCAAAGTTTCAGGATATGTGAAATCAAAGGAAGGAAATATAATAATGGGACAGGAGAAGACAATGGAAAGATGGACAGAATATATCAGTCAACTCTATGATGATGAAAGACCAGAATTAAACAATTCAAATGAAGACACAGGACCACCAATAATGCAGAGTGAAGTGGAGGACGCAATTCAACACATGAAAAGAGGCAAAGCTCCAGGTCCTGACAATATAACAATCGAAGAGATAAATGCATTAGGAGAGCTGGGAGTACAAGTAATAACAAACTTACTCAATGACATATATAACACTGGACACATACCAGAGGATCTACTAAAGTCTATCTTTGTAGCCATACCGAAGAAGTCAGGCGCCACTGATTGTGAAGACCATCGCACTATTAGTCTCATGAGCCATATGACTAAAATATTACTAAGAATAATCATGAGACGTGTAAGGAACAAAATAAAACCAGAAATAAGTGAGGAACAATGTGGATTTGTGGAAGGAAAGGGCACCAATAATGCAATATACATCTTAAGAGCATTGATAGAAAGATCTATAGAGGTAAAGAAAGATCTATATATGTGCTTTATAGACTACACGAAAGCATTTGACAAGGTAAAGAATGTGGAAATAATAAATATGCTGGAGAAATTAAACATTGATGGCAAGGATCTGCGAATCATAAAAAACATGTACTGGCAACAAACAGCAGCTATATGAATTAACAACCAGACAGGACAATTCCAATATATAAAACAAGGAGTCAGACAAGGCTGTGTTCTGTCGCCGGATTTGTTTTCACTTTACAGCGAACATATTATGAGATCAATAGTAGACAAAAAAGGAATTGGAGTCAACGGTCACAACATAAATAATTTGCGATATGCGGATGACACAGTCTTAATAGCAGAGACAGAGAACGAACTACAAGAAATGATAGACATAATAGTGGAAGAAAGCAACAAGAAAGGTCTCAGTCTGAATAGTAAGAAAACAGAAGTAATGGTTATATCGAAGAAACAATCATCACCATCATGCAGCATAAAAATAAACGAGACAAACCTGAAACAAGTACAACGTTTCAAATACTTGGGCACAATAATAACATCAGATGGGAGATGCACCACAGAAATAAAAAGCAGAATAGCTCAGGCCATAATAGCATTTCAGAAAATGAAAAATATCTTTTGCAACAAATCTATGTCAATAAAAATGAGAAAGAGAGTTCATCGGTGCTATATAGAACCAATTCTGACCTATGGAAGCGAATCATGGACAGTAGACAAACAAATGAAAAGACGATTAGAGGCCACAGAGATGGGATTTCTCAGAAGAATGTTGAAAGTTCCCTGGACAGATAAAATGACCAATGAGGAAGTTCTCAAAGAGGCCAACACAAAAAGGGAGCTCTTAAAAAACATCAGAAAGGAGCAATCAACATTTTTCGGGCACATCATGAGAAAAGGAAAATTTGAATATTTGGTTACAACTGGCAAAATAAAAGGAAAGAGAGATCGTGGACGACAAGGAGAGAAAATACTGGATAGCTTGGTGTCATGGCATGGAAAACAGCCAACAACAGAACTGACACGATGCACTGTAGATAGAAGATTGTGGAGGGACATGATCGCCTACGCCAACCGGCAGGGTACATGGTGGTGATGATGATCTCTCTCTCTCTCTATACATATATATATATATTAATCTCTATCTCACTCCCTCTCTCTCTCTCTCTCTCTATATATATATATATATATATATATATCTCAATCTCTCTCTATCTCTCTTTCTGCAGAAAAAAATATTGAGTCACGTGCATAAAGAGTCTTGATCTAAGGGATGGCCAAGAAAGGGTTGGGTTCATGGGATATTAGGAACACTAGGAAACATAACAAAGGAGAGGCCCACAGGGAGACCTACAGATACTAGGAAACATAACAGCAAGAGATGCCAACAAGATACTAGGAAACCTAACAGCAAGAGATGCCAACAAGAGACCTAAAGATATTACGAAACATAACAGCAAGAGATGCCAAAAGGAGACCTAAAGATACTAGGAAATATAACAGCAAGAGATGCCAACAGGGGATCTAAAGATACTAGAAAATATAACAGCAAGAGATGCCAAAAGGAGACCTAAAGATACTAGGAAACTTAACAGCAAGAGATGCCAACAAGATACTTAAAGATACTAGGAAACTTAACAGCAAGAGATGCCAAAAGGAGACCTAAAGATACTTGGAAATATAACAGCAAGAGATGCCAACAGGTGATCTAAAGATACTAGGAAATATAACAGCAAGAGATGCCAACAGGGGATGTATAGATAGTAGGAAATATAACAGCAAGAGATGTCAACAGGGATCTAAAGATACTGGGAAATATAACAGCAAGAGATGCCAACAGGGATCTAAAGATACTGGGAAATATAACAGCAAGAGATGCCAACAGGGGATCTAAAGATACTGGGAAATATAACAGCAAGAGATGCCAACAGGGGATCTAAAGATACTGGGAAATATAACAGCAAGAGATGCCAACAGGGGATCTTAAGATAGCAGGAAATATAACAGCAAGAGATGTCAACAGGGGATCTAAAGATACTGGGAAATATAACAGCAAGAGATGCCAACCGAGGATCTAAAGATACTGGGAAATATAACAGCAAGAGATGGCAACAGGGGATCTTAAGATAGCAGGAAATATAACAGCAAGAGATGCCAACCGAGGATCTAAAGATACTGAGAAATATAACAGCAAGAGATGCCAACAGGGGATCTAAAGATACTGGGAAATATAACAGCAGGAGATGGCAACAGGGGACCTAAAAATACTAGGAAACTTAACAGCAAGTGATGTTAACAGGGGACCTAAAAATACTAGGAAACTTAACAGCAAGTGATGTTAACAGGGGACCTAAAGATACTAGGAAATTTAACAGCAAGTGATGTTAACAGGGGACTTAAAAATACTAGGAAACTTAACAGCAAGTGATGTTAACAGGGGACCTAAAAATACTAGGAAACTTAACAGCAAGTGATGTTAACAGGGGACCTAAAGATACTAGGAAACTTAACAGCAAGTGATGTTAACAGGGGACCTAAAAATACTAGGAAACTTAACAGCAAGTGATGTTAACAGGGGACCTAAAGATACTAGGAAACTTAACAGCAAGTGATGTTAACAGGGGACCTAAAGATACTAGGAAACTTAACAGCAAGTGATGTTAACAGGGGACCTAAAGATACTAGGAAACTTAACAGCAAGTGATGTTAACAGGGGACCTAAAGATACTAGGAAACTTAACAGCAAGTGATGTTAACAGGGGACCTAAAGATACTAGGAAACTTGACAGCAAGTGATGTTAACAGGGGACCTAAAGATACTAGGAAACTTGACAGCAAGTGATGTTAACAGGGGACCTAAAGATACTAGGAAACTTGACAGCAAGTGATGTTAACAGGGGACCTGAAGATACTAGGAAACTTGACAGCAAGTGATGTTAACAGGGGACCTAAAGATACTAGGAAACTTGACAGCAAGTGATGTTAACAGGGGACCTAAAGATACTAGGAAACTTGAGAGCAAGTGATGTTAACAGGGGACCTAAAGATACTAGGAAACTTGACAGCAAGTGATGTTAACAGGGGACCTAAAGATACTAGGAAACTTGACAGCAAGTGATGCCAACAGGGGACCTAAAGATACTTGGAAATATAACAGCAAGAGATGTCAACAGGGGACCTAAAGATACTTGGAAATGTAAAAGCAAAAGATGCCAACAGGGGACCTAAAGATACTAGGAAATATAACAGCAAGAGATGCCAACAAGAGACTTAAAGATACTTGGAAATATAAAAGCAAGAGATGCCAACAGGGATCTAAAGATAGCAGAAAATATTACAGCAAGAGATGCCAACAGAGGACCTAAAGATACTAGGAAATATAAAAGCAAGAAATGCCAACAGGGGACCTGAAGATACTAGGAAATATAAAAGCAAGAGATGCCAACAGGGGACCTAAAGATACTAGGAAATATAGCAGCAAGAGATGCCAACAGGGGACCTGAAGATACTAGGAAATATAGCAGCAAGAGATGCCAACAGGGGACCTAAAGATACTAGGAAATATAGCAGCAAGAGATGCCAACAGGGACCTAAAGATACTAGGAAATATAAAGCAAGAGATGCCAACAGGGGACCTAAAGATACTAGGAAATATAAAGCAAGAGATGCCAACAGGGGACCTAAAGATACTAGGAAATATAGCAGCAAGAGATGCCAACAGGGGACCTAAAGACCATAGTAAACTTAACAGCAGGACAGACCACCTGAAACATTACAAACTGCATCTTCGCTCGACGCTGAAAGGCTGATGTTTAAAGTGAGAGAAATAACCAGAAGAAGAGTTATCGCTCCACGTTCTGCACTCGTTGTCTGTTTCGATGGATTGTTCTTTCCTTCTTCTAGCAGGCCCTGACCATCTACCCTCGCCAGGGGCTCGATAACTGTGCTGTTAAATGTGCGCACACATCAGCTGATTGGTCAGACTCAAAAGAAGCACTGACGTCTATAAGTTTAACCTTCAGACTTTAATCTAACCTTGAAGGGCAAAAATCCATCAAATAAAAATAGCAGATGTAACCAGAAGAAAGAGCAAAGAATTGTAGCGATGTTCCCTTCCAGACACGTTCGTAAGAGGTGACTAAGGAGGGTTGGGTACAGCACTGGCTATTCGTAATGTAAAAAAACAGCCGCAGAAACTTCGCAAACATGGACACGTCAAAAGAAAAAGACAAGGAGGGAGAACAAAATACTCTTGGAGGAGACAGATGGAAGCAGAGATGAAGATGTTGGGGAAGACATGGGATGATCTTAAAAGAATGGTAAGAAATAGAACGGATTGGAGAGTATTTGTTGAAGACCTATGCTCCACAGGGAGCGAAAAATAGGTAGAAGAAGAATAAATATAGCAATCAAGAAGTGAAATGAAGACGTTGGAAATTGTTTGGCCACGTTCTTGGAATGGAACGAACCAGACATTCGAACCTAGCACTAACATGGACACCAGCTGGCAAACGAAGAAGATGCAGACCATTGGGGACATGGCGACGAACCAGACTAAATGAAATGATAGAAGCAGACCATTGGGGACATGCGACGAACCAGACTAAATGAAATGATAGAAGCAGACCATGGGGACATGGCGACGAACCAGACTAAATGAAATGATAGAAGCAGACCATTGGGGACATGGCGTCGGACCAGCCAGGATGAAATGATAGAAGCAGACCACTGTGGACATGACGACGAACCAGACATAACGAAAAGAAAGAGCTGGTAGGTCCTGGCGAGAGGTGTCCTAGCTTGCTCCAGACCTGATTGGGTGGAGATCTCTTGTGGGTACTCTATGTCCTGACCTGATTGGGTGGAGATCTTTTGTGGGTACTCTATGCTCAAACCTGATTGGGTGGATATCTCTTGTGGGTACTCTATGTCCTGACTGGATTGGGTGGAGATTTCTTGTGGGTACTCTATGTCCTGACTGGATAGGGTGGAGATCTCTTGTGGGTACTCTATGCTCAAACCTGATTGGGTGGAGATCTCTTGTGGGTACTCTATGCTCAAACCTGATTGGGTGGAGATCTCTTGTGGGTACTCTATGTCCTGACTGCATTGGGTGGAGATCTCTTGTGGGTACTCTATGTCCTGACTGGATTGGGTGGAGATCTCTTGTGGGTACTCTATGTCCTGACTGGATTGGGTAGAGATCTCTTGTGGGTACTCTATGTCCTGACTGGATTGGTGGAGATCTCTTGTGGGTACTCTATGTCCTGACTGGATTGGTTGGAGATCTCTTGTGGGTACTCTATGTCCTGACTGGATTGGGTGGAGATCTCTTGTGGGTACTCTATGTCCTGACTGGATTGGGTGGAGATCTCTTGTGGGTACTCTATGTCCTGACTGGATTGGGTGGAGATCTCTTGTGGGTACTCTATGTCCTGACTGGATGGGTGGAGATCTCTTGTGGGTACTCTATGTCCTGACTGATTGGGTGGAGATCTCTTGTGGGTACTCTATGTCCTGACTGGATTGGGTGGAGATCTCTTGTGGGTACTCTATGTCCTGACTGGATTGGGTGGAGATCTCTTGTGGGTACTCTATGTCCTGACTGGATTGGGTGGAGATCTCTTGTGGGTACTCTATGTCCTGACTGGATTGGGTGGAGATCTCTTGTGGGTACTCTATGTCCTGACTGGATTGGGTGGAGATCTCTTGTGGGTACTCTATGTCCTGACTGGATTGGGTGGAGATCTCTTGTGGGTATTCTATGTCCTGACTGGATTGGGAGGAGATCTCTTATGGGTACTCTATGTCCTGACTGGATTGGGTGGAGATCTCTTGTGGTACTCTATGTCCTGACTGGATTGGGTGGAGATCTCTTGTGGGTACTCTATGTCCTGACTGGATTGGGTGGAGATCTCTTGTGGGTACTCTATGTCCTGACTGGATTGGGTGGAGATCTCTTGTGGGTACTCTATGTCCTGACTGGATTGGGTGGATATCTCTTGTGGGTACTCTATGTCCTGACTGGATTGGGTGGAGATCTCATGTGGATACTCTATGCTCAAACCTGATTGGGTGGATATCTCGTGTGGGTACTCTATGTCCTGACCTGATTGGGTGAAGATCTCTTGTGGGTGCCCTATGCTCCGACCGGAGTTCAGAGAACAAAGAAGAATAACCACGCGAGACAAATTAGGGCGGTGGTACAAAGAGAAAGAATTAAGCAAAGAAACCACGTTTGAACTACATACAGTGAAGCAGTAGTAGGTCAACATCCTTCAGCAAATTTAGTGCCTGTTCAAAGATGTTTTCTTTTGGGGGCAAATCATGTTCCTCCTGTTCGCGTCTAGTTAAAGTCGACATCTTTTTATTTCAATTTCAGTTTATCCCCTTGCAGGTGAGACTGATGAATACTAGAGGCTTTACATTTGAGGCCTTAGATTTTAGACTTTAGATTTTAGACTTTATATTTTAGACTTATATTTTAGACTTATATTTTAGACATATTTTAGACTTATATTTTACACTTAGATTTAGACTTTAGATTTTAGACTTTAGATTTTAGACTTTATATTTTAGAACGGATGGGTGCCACCGCAGGCGGGTCTGCTACGCCGCCGTTTCTGCGAGGGAAGAAGTCTTCATACTAATCGACCCATACTGCCTGTCTCACTAACCAATAACCAATAACCAATAACCAATAACTAATAACCAATAACTAATAACTAATAACTAATAACTAATAACCAATAACTAATAACTAATAACCAATAACTAATAACCAATAACTAATAACCAATAACCAATAACCAATAAGTTTGATTTTTTTTTACCGAGCTAAATAATTATGTTTATACTGGAGACTTCAATTATATTTACAGACTTCTTTGTAGTGTACAAGAGGTCTTCCTTTGTTTATTTTGCTGAAAACAAAACAATGGCTTGTTCTCAGCGGAGAGAAATGTCTTGTTATTATCTTATAAGGGAGAGAAATATAAAGTGATTATCATAAAGGGAAGATAAATATCTAGAGATTATCATAAAAGAGAGATAAATATCTAGTGATTATTATACAGGGTAGAGACATATCTAGTGATTATTATAAGGGGAGAGAAATATCTAGTGATTATTATAAATGGCTGAGACTAATATCTAGTGGTTATCATAAAGGAGGGAGCTGCGATAGCTCAGTGGTTAGTGAACTGGACTACAAAGGACAGGGGTAGGGTTCGATCCCAACCGACGGCTTCCGGGTTCACCCAGCCTTTAATGGGTACCTGATTTTTTTCTGGGAAAGTAAAGCGGCACGGGCGTAATACCGACCACATTACCCCAAAAATCATGTGCCGAAGGTCTGTAAAATTTATGGTCACTAACACCATATTCCCTATACGCCACCTGGCGTGACGGGGGTACTTTACTTTTTTTTTATCATAAAGGATAGATAAATATCTAGTTAGTGATTATTATAATGTAGAGATAAATATCTAGTTAGTGATTATTATAAAGTAGAGATAAATATCTAGTTAGTGATTATTATAAAGTAGAGATAAATATCTAGTAGATTATTATAAATGAGAGATACATGTCTAGTGATTATTATAAAGTAGAGATAAATATCTAGTGGATTATTATAAATGAGAGATACATGTCTAGTGATTATTATAAAGTAGAGATAAATATCTAGTAGATTATTATAAATGAGAGATACATGTCTAGTGATTATTATAAAGTAGAGATAAATATCTAGTAGATTATTATAAAGTAGAGATAAATATCTAGTAGATTATTATAAATGAGAGATACATGTCTAGTGATTATTATAAAGTAGAGATAAATATCTAGTAGATTTTTATAAATGAGAGATACATGTCTAGTGATTATTATAAAGTAGAGATAAATATCTAGTAGATTATTATAAAGTCAACATTATAAGAAAAGGAAGCAGGAATCAAAGATACCAGAAGTAGCAGCAAGGTCTAGTCAATTCTACAAGCATCACGTGGCAATGGATGGCCCTGCTAAATGAAGGATAGCTCACGTGGCAATGGATGGCCCTGCTAAATGAAGGATAGCTCACGTGGCAATGGATGGCCCTGCTAAATGAAGGATAGCTCACGTGGCAATGGATGGCCCTGCTAAATGAAGGATAGCTCACAAGGCAATGGATGGCCCTGCTAAATGAAGGATAGCTCACGTGGCAATGGATGGCCCTGCTAAATGAAGGATAGCTCACGTGGCAATGGATGCCCTGCTAAATGAAGGATAGCTCACGTGGCAATGGATGGCCCTGCTAAATGAAGGATAGCTCACGTGGCAATGGATGGCCCTGCTAAATGAAGGATAGCTCACGTGGCAATGGATGGCCCTGCTAAATGAAGGATAGCTCACGTGGCAATGGATGGCCCTGCTAAATGAAGGATAGCTCACGTGGCAATGGATGGCCCTGCTAAATGAAGGATAGCTCACGTGGCAATGGATGGCCCTGCTAAATGAAGGATAGCTCACGTGGCAATGGATGGCCCTGCTAAATGAAGGATAGCTCACGTGGCAATGGATGGCCCTGCTAAATGAAGGATAGCTCACAAGGCAATGGATGGCCCTGCTAAATGAAGGATAGCTCACGTGGCAATGATGGCCCTGCTAAATGAAGGATAGCTCACGTGGCAATGGATGGCCCTGCTAAATGAAGGATAGCTCACGTGGCAATGGATGGCCCTGCTAAATGAAGGATAGCTCACGTGGCAATGGATGGCCCTGCTAAATGAAGGATAGCTCACGTGGCAATGGATGGCCCTGCTAAATGAAGGATAGCTCACGTGGCAATGGATGACCCTGCTAATGAAGGATAGCTCACGTGGCAATGGATGGCCCTGCTAAATGAAGGATAGCTCACGTGGCAATGGATGGCCCTGCTAAATGAAGGATAGCTCACTTGGCAATGGATGGCCCTGCTAAATGAAGGATAATTTGCGCTTTACCGCTGCCTTATCGTTGCGAAAGATACAATAGGAGGCCAAGAATAAGGATATTGGATAAGTGACATTTAGTTACGATTATTTCTCATTGGGTTGATTCACACATCAGGTATATATATATATATATATATATATAGAAAACCTAAAGATCTACAACAATTACTTAATGAAATAAACATGACAAGCAAAAAATATGGACTAGATATGAATATCAAAAAGACTAAAACTATGATCATGAACAAAGAAAACACTCATAACCCACAAGTGGATATCAAAATAGAAGGAATAGACCTGGAGACAGTTCAGAACTACAACTACCTGGGCTAAAACTAAGAATAGCAAAATGTTACATCTTCTCAATATTTCTATATGGTGCAGAAACATGGACATTAGACAAGAAAACAAAACAGAGAATTGAAGCCTTTGAAATGTGAATATATAGAATAGGTAGAATTGGATGGAAAGAAAAGAAAACAAACAATGAAGTCTAAAAACAACTAAAAATGAAAGAGAACTACTAAACACAATTCAAACAAGACAAATGAGCTTTTTGGGCCATGTTAAAAGACACAACAGCCTACTAAAAGTAATCCTGGATGGGAAAATACAAGGTAAAAGAGGCAGAGGCAGACCAAGACTAACATGGACGAGTAACATCAAAAGATGGACAAATCAGTCAATGACAACCTGCACCATCAAAGCAAAAGACAGAGCAGAATGGCGCTCCATGGTAGCCAACCTTCGATGCGGAGACGGCACTCGATGATGACGATGATGATATAAATATATAAATCGAACCAGTCCCCTTTTTGTCTAGAGGTGATAATCCATCATTCTTGTCTAGAGGTGATAATCCATCATTCTTGTCTAGAGGTGATAATCCATCATTCTTGTCTAGAGGTGATAATCCATCATTCTTGTCTAGAGGTGATAATCCATCATTCTTGTCTAGAGGTGATAATCCATCATTCTTGTCTAGAGGTGATAATCCATCATTCTTGTCTAGAGGTGATAATCCATCATTCTTGTCTAGAGATGATAATCCATCATTCTTGTCTAAAGGTGATAATCCATCATTCTTGTCTAGAGGTGATAATCCATCATTCTTGTCTAGAGGTGATAATCCATCATTTTTGTCTAGAGGTGATAATCCATCATTCTTGTCTAGATGTGATAATTCATCATTTTTGTCTAGAGGTGATAATCCATCATTTTTGTCTAGAGGTGATAATCCATCATTCTTGTCTAGAGGTGATAATCCATCATTCTTGTCTAGAGATGATAATCCATCATTTTTGCCTAGAGATGATAATCCATCATTTTTGCCTAGAGATGATAATCCACCATTTTTGTCTATAGATGATAATCCACCAATTTTATCTAGAGATGATAATCCACCATTTTTGTCTAGAGATGATAATCCGCCATTTTTGTCTAGAGATGATGGTCCATCATTTTTTTCCTGAAATGTAGTTGAGGCTGGGTGGTCAATAGGTCTCATCGGCCTCTATACAAAAAGGTGACTGGTTCGATTCCGATCACAGCCGGTGGACAATTTTAAAAAAATCTAATCCTTGGTATCTTCGTAGCGTTAGCCTTCCCTGAACTCTAGGTAGTGAGGTCCAATGCCTTGCCCTATCGGATTGCGGCGAAAAAGAGGTCTCGTGTGCATTCTGCGCACGTTAAAGAACACTTGGCATACGGAAGTAGAAAAGAGTAGGCCAAAACTAGCAGCTGAAACCCGGGAGAAATTAATAGGAAGAAGAAATATGCTCGAAAACTTCAAAGCTCTCGACGAAGAAAAGGAGAGTAGCTCTGAAATCGGAGAATACCTGCCTGTGCTGCGAGGGACAACCTGAGTACACGTTTCCGGTTTGGGGAAAATAGCGAAAAAAGTTATATTCACGCAAAAGTTTAGTTCCTGCGGGACTAAGCTAGAGATATAAAGCTGGCGCAAGGAAATAACAACACATATATGGAACAGGCAAATAAATGGAGAGCTGCGGTAAAGCTGGTAGCAAGAAGCCACCTACAAGGTATTGTGACAGTTTCACATAAAAGCAACACAGCCAAATACTGCGGTTTTGGCCCACAACAATGTACAACAAACGTAGCACATTTTCTTCTGTATCAACATTCACATTTGACATGAAGGAATCATCGCAAATACAGTTGATAGTAGCACAAAATAATATTCAGATTTACATGCAATTATTGTTGATTATTCTTCAAATGGTACTGGACATTTCGATAGTTCTGTCCCTTCAATTTCATTCACTAACCGATTATGACAGCCCACTATAAAGATCTTCCTTTTATATTTTATTTCCTTCTTTAAAAATAAGACAAACTCGAATAAGAACACATCACCTGATGTGATTGGGCAACAAACCGCTGATTGATTTTACTGTCCATTTCATAATAACTTATTTATTCGTAATCGTTCGGCCATTATGTTCGAGCGGATTAATTTACCCTTAAAAAAAAAGAAGTTCCTTCCGTTTTTAATTTATATTCTGAGAATCGTGTATTGACGTTGTCAGAAATGACGTCCAATGAATGGTACGCAGAGATCTAGGCCGTTAAATACGTTATTCAACTTTGGCATCCCTAAAGGAAAAGATAACTTCTATAAATGTATACAAGTGCCAGCAAAAATTAAGCATCCTTGGACGACTCGTGGAAAGCAACGCTTGTGCATGCAACTCGACGGCCAGCTCGTCACTTGTGCGCTCGTTTTGCTGGCCCGCCACGAGTCATCTGTTATGAAGGCAATGCTCTTTGTGTTTTCCTGTCCTTCTGCGCGAGTAAACCATATTAGCTTGTTTGCTTTCTTGATGTTAAAAGTCCTGCCGAGGGGCGCTCGAGAGGAGTATTTTTTTTTTTTTGCGGGTGTTAAAAGGAAATGTTTCAGCGTTATATGACCTAAGTAGGTCCGAATACTGCGACAGCGGCATGGCACGGTCATGTTTGTTAATCCAATTTTTCTTTTTTATACTTTTTGTTGAGGGTGTAAAGACAGTCATATCAACAAATAGTTATTAATTGTCAATGAATTTCAACTCAATATCGTATTGTGCCTGCGTGATAGAAGAAAATGACGAAAATGGCAAACTATATAAGAACATAAAAATAAGCGAAAAACAAAGTAGAAGAGTGAAAAATAACGAAGTAGGGATTAAGAAGAAGAGGAAGTGTAGAGGAGGGCAAGAAGAAAAAAAAAACGAGTAGAAGAAAAAAACATGAAGAAAAGAAAGTAGACAGATGATTAAAACAATAGATAAAATAGATTGAAGTAAAAACCAAAAAAAGGAGAAGGAGAAAAAGAACAAGACGAACAAGAAGAACGTGAGGATGAAGAGGAAGCAAAAGCAAAGCAGAACAACAACAAACTGAAAAGCCACAGAGAGGAAGCAATAATGAAGAGGATCATGAATGACTCGTACAAATACACAATTATTTTTAAAGCGGACAAGAGGAACTAATATGTAAGCAGCGCTTTACAAAAATTGTTATATTCTAGAAATCTATTTCTTTTTTTTTTTAAGTGTTATATTTTAGAAATCAATTTTTAAACAATTAAGTTTAATCTTTCAGAAATACATTTCTTTCCAGCAAAAAAAAAAAATTAATATTTTAGAAATTAATTTTTTTGCGATGTGCAAAATAAAAACTATTATAGCTTGCGCAAAAAAAAAAAAATAACTTCTGTAGAAATAATAAAAAAAATAATTTCACTTTAAGAAAATAAAAAAAAAACCAGTAAGATTGTTCGTCACATGACATGCGTCTCCCAGTCTGTAATTTGGGAATCCCTGCATCCGCCCCCCCCCCACCCCTTTTTTTTCCTATTGTAACAACATTTCTATAAATATTGAATAAATGATCATGTACCGCTACAGGTGGCTGGCTATAGGCAAGTGCGTTGTGACATTAGCGACCACAATTTGAAGAACGCTAGAGCGTCCTTACTTATCAGTACCCTCCAAACTACAGCACACATTTATAACGTTTTTCGCATTATTTTGTATGTAGTATTTTGATGTAAATAATACTCAGTTAGGTGAGCACTGGCCTTCTTGGATTAAAATTGGTGTCGTAGGAGTGTGGTAGCAGTTAATACTTAGACGTGTTAAATTATATTATTACGATATTGAAATATGATTCCAGGCAAGATTTATGTTTTTTTTTTCACAAATTGGAGAGGGCGGCAGGTCAGGCTGACCATTTCGTCCAACATTTGTTGATTGTCAGGTAAATGTAGGAAATCAATCAATCAATCAAGCAATCAATCAATCAATCAAGCAATCAATCAATCAATCAATTAAAGCCATTTAGATACCACATTGGATTACAGGCAGCGGACAAGGACTATCCATTTATCTTTTATTCTTGAACATCGATTCCACTTCTCTCCTTCCAGTCTAGGCCATTGTTCTTGTGGGTTTTCATAACTTTTTTTCTCCGTATATCATGGACATTCCTGGTTTTCTCTTTCCCTGTGGGTTCCATGACAATATCTTTCCTGCTATGCTGGCATCAGATTTCCTTAGTGCGTATCCAATACATCCATGTTTTTAAAATCATATTCTGTTGCTTCATTGACCCTTGTTTTCTTCTTTCTCCATCTATCATGGGCATTCCTGGCTTTCTCTTTCCCAGTGGGTTCCATCATAACAATATCTTTCTTGCTATGCTGGCATCAGATTTCCTTAGTGCGTGTCCAATACATCCATATTTTCTAATCATATTCTGTTACTTGATTGACCCTTGTTTCTTCTTTCCCAAATATCTTCATTGTGATCTTATCTCACCATCAGATGTTCAGCATTTTCCGCAGTTTACAAATATCTATCATTTTTGTTTAGTTGTATTATACAACATCCATGTCTCTGAGCCATATAAGAGGATTGTTTTTACATTTGTATTAAATGTTCTTATCTTTGTTTCTATTTTTGTGTGTGTTTATTTGCTGCCTATATTTGATTAAGTTGGATGAAAGCTGTTCTTGCTTTATTCTATACTTAATCTCTCTCTCTCTCTCTCTCTCTCTCTCTCTCTCTCTCTCTCTTCTCTCTCCCTCCTCCGTTATTTATTCTAACCATAATCTCTCTCTCTCTCTCTACTCTTCCTTTATGTTTTCTCCTATTCATGTCTTTCTCTACTCCTCCTTTATTTCTTCCCCTCATCATGTCTCTCTCTACTCCTCCTTTATGTGTTCCCCTCATCATGTCTCTCTCTACTCCTCCTTTATTTATTCCCCTCATCATGTCTCTCTCTACTCCTCCTTTATTTATTCCCCTCATCATGTCTCTCTCTACTCCTCCTTTATTTATTCCCCTCATCATGTCTGTCTCTACTCCTCCTTTATTTATTCCCCTCATCATGTCTCTCTCTACTCCTCCTTTATTTCTTCCTCTTCATGTCTCTCTACTCCTCCTTTATTTATTCCCCTCATCATGTCTCTCTCTACTCCTCCTTTATTTATTCTCCTCTTCATGTCTCTCTCTACTCCTCCTTTATTTATTCTCCTCTTCATGTCTCTCTCTACTCCTCCTTTATTTATTCTCCTCTTCATGTCTCTCTCTCTACTCCTCCTTTATTTTTTCTCCTCTTCATGTCTCTCTCTACTCCTCCTTTATGTGTTCTCCTCTTCATGTCTCTCTCTACTCCTCCTTTATTTATTCTCCTCTTCATGTCTCTCTCTACTCCTCCTTTATTTATTCTCCTCTTCATGTCTCTCTCTCTACTCCTCCTTTATTTTTTCTCCTCTTCATGTCTCTCTCTACTCCTCCTTTATGTGTTCTCCTCTTCATGTCTCTCTCTACTCCTCCTTTATGTGTTCTCCTCTTCATGTCTCTCTCTACTCCTCCTTTATGTGTTCTCCTCTTCATGTCTCTCTCTACTCCTCCTTTATGTATTCTCCTCTTCATGTCTCTCTCTACTCCTCCTTTATTTTTTCTCCTCTTCATGTCTCTCTCTACTCCTCCTTTATGTGTTCTCCTCTTCATGTCTCTCTCTACTCCTCCTTTATTTATTCTCCCCTTCATGTCTCTCTCTACTCCTCCTTTATGTGTTCTCCTCTTCATGTCTCTCTCTACTCCTCCTTTATTTTTTCTCCTCTTCATGTCTCTCTCTACTCCTCCTTTATTTATTCTCCTCTTCATGTCTCTCTCTACTCCTCCTTTATGTGTTCTCCTCTTCATGTCTCTCTCTACTCCTCCTTTATTTATTCTCCTCTTCATGTCTCTCTCTACTCCTCCTTTATTTATTCTCCTCATCATGTCTCTCTCTACTCCTCCTTTATTTATTCTCCTCATAATGTCTCTCTCTACTCCTCCTTTATTTATTCTCCTCATCATGTCTCTCTCTACTCCTCCTTTATTTATTCTCCTCTTCATGTCTCTCTCTACTCCTCCTTTATTTATTCTCCTCATCATGTCTCTCTCTACTCCTCCTTTATTAATTCTCTTCATCGTGTCTCTCTCTACTCCTCCTTTATTAATTCTCCTCATCATGTCTCTCTCTACTCCTCCTTTATTAATTCTCCTCTTCATGTCTCTCTCTCTACTCCTGCTTTATTTCTTCCCATCTTCATGTCTTTCTGTACTCCTCCTTTATTTATTCTCTTCATGTCTCTCTCTCTACTCCTGCTTTATTTCTTCCCATTTTCATGTCTCTCTCTACTCATCCTTTATTTATTCTCTTCATGTCTCTCTCTACTCCTGCTTTATTTCTTCCCATCTTCATGTCTCTCTCTACTCATCCTTTATTTATTCTCTTCATGTCTCTCTCTACTCCTGCTTTATTTCTTCCCATCTTCATGTCTCTCTCTACTCATCCTTTATTTATTCTCTTCATGTCTCTCTCTACTCCTGCTTTATTTCTTCCCATCTTCATGTCTCTCTCTACTCCTGCTTTATTTCTTCCCATCTTCATCTCTCTCTCTACTCTTCCTTTATTTATTCTCCTCTTCATGTCTCTCTCTACTCTTCCTTTATTTATTCTCCTCTTCATGTCTCTCTCTACTCTTCCTTTATTTATTCTCCTCTTCATGTCTCTCTCTACTCATCCTTTATTTATTCTCCTCTTCATGTCTCTCTCTACTCTTCCTTTATTTATTCTCCTCTTCATGTCTCTCTCTACTCTTCCTTTATTTATTCTCCTCTTCATGTCTCTCTCTACTCCTCCTTTATTTATTCTCCTCTTCATGTCTCTCTCTACTCCTCCTTTATTTATTCTCCTCTTCATGTCTCTCTCTACTCTTCCTTTATTTATTCTCCTCTTCATGTCTCTCTCTACTCATCCTTTATTTATTCTCCTCATCATGTCTCTCTCTACTCCTCCTTTATTTCTTCTCCTCTTCATGTCTCTCTACTTCTTTTCCCCTATTTATCCCCTTCTTCATCTTTCTCTCCTCCGCTTCCTCTGTCGACAATGCTGCCCAGAATATATAAATTGACTCACTTCCTCAACTATCACCCTTTTTCTGTTTCTACTGCGTTGTGATTGGTTAAATTTCCTTTCTCTTGTTTTATCAATATTAATCTGCAGTCTCTTTTTGGCAAAGTTTATTTTTGGCACGATATAACGTAGGCACTAGCACGGTGTTCCCCATAATGTCCAGCATGGACATAGCTTAAAAGAGAGTGTCTTCACGTGAAGCGTGCTTGAGATATTGTGCTGTCTGGACTCTCCACTTTAGGCCCACTTGTTGGGGCTAGAGGACTCGCGCGCTCCTCGGTTATAAATGCCAGTGGCAGCTCTGCTCGTGGTAAGGTCACCAAAGTTGGACGGGTCATTGGTGAGGGGGCTACACCACAGCCAGCAATAGAACTACACAGGCCTGCATGTTGAGGAGAAACTCCAGGGTCCCTACCAACTAAAGTGACGTTTTCAGCTTTGTGATAGCGTGAAGTCAGCCGCCTATAGCTCATATAATTAATGACGTCACGATAGTTGGTCAGGTTTTCCTGTTTTATTTTCTATCCACGGGTCTGAGAAAAATATGTAGCCGGCTGTGGCAATAACTAAGGAGCCAGAAATAGGTGTAACCGTGTCAGTTTAGACACAAAAGCCACAGGCGAGTGGTACACGATCTAGTCTGAACTAATCCATTCAGAAGCCACAGGTTAAAGCTGGTTTTCTGTCTCGCTTTTATTCTGTCTGTTCTTTACTTTGTGGGCAGGCGGACTTCGAGACTCGTTTAGCTTTTCGTGGCAAGGCAATGTGCCACTGAGTACGGGTTCGATCCTGCTTCGGTCCATATATTGTTCTTTGTTTTTTTTTTTATGTGGTTTGATTATTAGTCATTTTTTTCCGAGCGCTGTAAACATACCTCTTCCTCTGAATTGATTCACTCAAGACTCCAGAAGGACAGACCACACAGGAGGGAGAAAACTCTACACAAAGCTCGGGCAGATAATGTTAAAAAAACTCGGAAGGACAGATCGTTCAAACAAGCGCTTTTCATACTACGGCGCGCGGCCCCCAGGAGTTAAGGTATGGTATCTTGAAGCTAATTGGAAAGTACGAA
Source organism: Megaustenia siamemsis (assembly GCA_032433765.1). Classification (NCBI taxonomy): domain Eukaryota; kingdom Metazoa; phylum Mollusca; class Gastropoda; order Stylommatophora; family Ariophantidae; genus Megaustenia; species Megaustenia siamemsis. The sequence goes on along the minus strand of JAVIAB010000104.1, from coordinate 31,551,558 downwards.
TGAATGAAAGCACAACAGAAAATAAATTGTAAAAATGAAATGTCTTAAATTTGAAGTTTAATACTGGGGTCCGCGGCTACAAAACACATTTAATGGGTGTCAGCGTCTACAAAACATATTTAATTGGGGTCCGCGGCTACAAAACATATTTAATGGGGGTCAGCGACTACAAAACATATTTAATGGGGGTCAGCGACTACAAAACATATTTAATGGGGGTCTGCGGCTACAAAACATATTTAATGGGTGTCAGCGTCTACAAAACATATTTAATGGGGGTCAGCGACTACAAAACATATTTAATGGGGGTCAGCGACTACAAAACATATTTAATGGGGGTCAGCGACTACAAAACATATTTAATGGGGGTCAGCGACTACAAAACATATTTAATGGGGGTCTGCGGCTACAAAACATATTTAATGGGGGTCAGCGACTACAAAACATATTTAATGGGGGTCAGCGACTACAAAACATATTTAATGGGGGTCAGCGACTACAAAACATATTTAATGGGGGTCAGCGACTACAAAACATATTTAATGGGGGTCAGCGACTACAAAACATATTTAATGGGGGTCAGCGACTACAAAACATATTTAATGGGGGTCTGCGGCTACAAAACATATTTAATGGGTGTCAGCGTCTACAAAACATATTTAATGGGGGTCAGCGACTACAAAACATATTTAATGGGGGTCAGCGACTACAAAACATATTTAATGGGGGTCTGCGGCTACAAAACATATTTAATGGGGTCTGCGGCTACAAAACATATTTGATGGGGGTCAGCGACTACAAAACATATTTAATGGGGGTCAGCGACTACAAAACATATTTAATGGGGATCTGCGGCTACAAAACATATTTAATGGGGGTCTGCGGCTACAAAACATATTTAATGGGGGTCAGCGACTACAAAACATATTTAATGGGGGTCTGCGGCTACAAAACATATTTAATGGGGGTCAGCGGCTACAAAACATATTTAATGGGGGTCTGCGGCTACAAAACATATTTGATGGGGGTCTGCGGCTACAAAACATATTCTGATCTAAGAGCAGAATTTCCCTTACAGAAAGGACAATCTTCTGCCGTGCAAGAAGAATGATGACAATCAAAGACGAAAGGAAAGCAACCCTCCCCCCCCCCCCCCCAAAAAAAAAAAAAAAAAATTATGGCAAAAATCGGATGCACCGGGTTATGCGGCGCAAAACATGATTCAACCTTTCAATATGTACTCAAACGGTTCTGAAGTATTGCTGGACACGAGTGAATAATAAAACGATGAATTATTTTGATGATAATACTGAATCTTTGCGCCAAGAAAACTTAGATTCAGTGTGAACTTATTTCCGTTTTTTTTTTTGACAATGCAGATGACATGAACAACGTTGAGCCTTTGTTGTAATAATAAAATAGCATAGAATATTAGCAAAATGTTGATGCCAAGATTGAATCAAAATGTTGAAATATTAGATCAAAATTAATTCAACTGATCAAAATCGTATCCAAGCAGCATATGCGAGTTCATTATACACGAGTCGTAAGCAATGGTTTTGATGAAGATTATTTCCAAGGGATATGCGAGGGTTTATGCAAGACGAAGACACAGACCCTAACAGATTGTGTAGTGAGATCTAAGGATTGACGAGACGTGAAGGCATAGACTATAACAAAGATTGTGTCCGAGAAGCATACGAGGGTTCTAGATATATGAGAGCATGACATATAGCAAGGCAGAAATAAACAAAAGAATATGAATGACAAGAAGTAAATTTAACAACAGGAAAGATATGTTCACATCAAAGGAAATAACATCAGAACTAAGACTACGAATAACAAAATGCTATATTTATTCAATATTCCTGTATGGTGCAGAAGCATGGACATTAAATTTTAAAAAAGCAGAAGAAGCATTTGAAATGTTGATCTATGGAAAATGGGGAGAATTGGGTAGAAGGAAAGGTAGACAAACCAGGAAGTTCTGAATCAGGGAGTGTACAAGATAGACGAGGCAGAGGCAGACCAAGACTAAAGTGGACAGGTGAACCTATGACAACCTGCATCATCAAGACACGAGAGAGAGAGAGAGAGAGAGAGAGAGAGAGAGAGAGTAAAATGGCGCTCCATGGTAGCCAACTTTCGATGTGGCGACGGCACCCAAAAAAAAGAAAGAGATAATTAGAGTATTTCTAGATGAGACGGTAACTCTGGGAAATTCATAATGTACGATGGGAAATTGAGAATGTTCGATGGGAAATTGAGATTGTACCATGGGAAATTGTGATTGTTCGATGGGAAATTGAGATTGTACCATGGGAAATTGTGATTGTTCGATGGGAAATTGAGATTGTACCATGGGAAATTGTGATTGTTCGATGGGAAATTGAGAATGTTCGATGGGAAATTAAGATTGTTCGATGGGGAATTGAGATTGTTCGATGGGAAATTGAGATTGTTCGATGGGAAATTGAGAATGTTCGATGGGAAATTGAGAATGTTCGATGGGAAATTAAGATTGTTCGATGGGGAATTGAGATTGCACTGTTGGAAATTTAGATTGTTTGATGGGAAATTGAGATTTTTCGATGGGAAATTGAGATTGTACCATGGGAAATTGAGATTGTTCGATGGGAAATTGAGATTGTTCGATGGGAAATTGAGAATGTTCGATGGGAAATTGAGATTGTACCATGGGAAATTGTGATTGTTCGATGGGAAATTGAGATTGTACCATGGGAAATTGAGATTGTACCATGGGAAATTGTGATTGTTCGATGGGAAATTGAGATTGTACCATGGGAAATTGTGATTGTTCGATGGAAATTGAGAATGTTCGATGGGAAATTAAGATTGTTCGATGGGGAATTGAGATTGTTCGATGGGAAATTGAGATTGTTCGATGGGAAATTGAGAATGTTCGATGGGAAATTGAGAATGTTCGATGGGAAATTAAGATTGTTCGATGGGGAATTGAGATTGCACTGTTGGAAATTTAGATTGTTTGATGGGAAATTGAGATTTTTCGATGGGAAATTGAGATTGTACCATGGGAAATTGAGATTGTTCGATGGGAAATTGAGATTGTTCGATGGGAAATTGAGATTGCGCTGATTGGAATTGAGTGTATAATGGGAATTTGAGATCGTACGATGGGGAATTGAGATTGTTTGATGAAAATGTGAGATTGTAGGATGAGAAAATTGAGATTGTAGGATGAGAAAATTTAGATTGTACGATGGGAAAATTGAGATTGTAGGATGAGAAAATTGAGATTGTACGATGGAAAATTGAGATTGTTCGATGGGAAATTGAGATTGTTCGATGGGAAATTGAGATTGCGCTGATTGGAATTGAGTGTATAATGGGAATTTGAGATCGTACGATGGGGAATTGAGATTGTTCGATGAAAATGTGAGATTGTACGATGGAAAATTGAGATTGTACGATGGGAAAATTGAGATTGTACGATGGAAAATTGAGATTGTACGATGGGAAAATTGAGATTGTACGATGGGAAAATTGAGATTGTACGATGGGAAAATTGAGATTGTACGATGGGAAAATTGAGATTGTACGATGGAAAATTGAGATTGTACGATGGGAAAATTGAGATTGTACGATGGGAAAATTGAGATTTTACGAAAACTGAACACCTGTACTCACCTGATCACAAATCTTGCACTGGTAGCTCTTCGTGCCAGCTCTAGACGGGGGCTTGATGGGCTGGGGCACCACCAGGGGCGTGTTCGGACCCCCGGGGCCGTTAGTGGGGGTGGGGGGCCCGCTCAAGCTTCCCGTGCTGGTGGTACGGACATAGTTGATACCCCCTACACCCCCACCCCCTCCACCTCCGCTGCCCCCGTTTCCTCCACCGGCTCCACCACCCACGCTGTTGCTGTTCCGCTGTAGATGGTCGTTGAGTCCGTGATGGAGGCTATCATGAGGCCCAAGTCCTAATCCTGGCACGGTAAAGAAAGCAATGTCAGATTCTAGAACTATCATTTACTAACATTTAAGATGCACGTAAAGTGCAATCCCTTGTGTAAATTATTTTACTTATTTTTTGTTGTTGTAAAGAACAGCGTAAAGGATGCTAAATATAAAAGGCGTCCCACTCGCTTTAGAACCCGGCATTTCTTTAATGGTTTTACCACTCGCTCATCCAGAGTACGCCAACATTTGTTTCACAACTCACAGGTACTGTACATTAGCAGTCATGAACAACAACCGTATTGTGTGGGTACCGTCAACTAAGTGATAGAGATCAGCAGAGAGGCGCGTCGGGCAGGCGTATCGTAACTATTAGGTGTCATAAACACACACACACACAACCACATCTCTTTTCATTTCTCACACAATGAACGTTCTTCTTCACCTTCTCATCTTCCTCTTCTCCTCTTCCTCATCTGCTTCTTCTTTCTCATCATCCACCTCTTCTTCACCTCCTCATCTTCCTCATCTGCTTCTTCTTTCTTATCCTCCACCTCTTCTTCACCTCCTCATCTTCTTCTTCTCCTCTGCCTCATCTGCTTTTTCTTTCTTATCCTCCACCTCTTCTTCACCTCCTCATCTTCCTCATCTGCTTCTTCTTTCTTATCCTCCACCTCTTCTTCACCTCCTCATCTTCCTCATCTGCTTCTTCTTTCTTATCCTCCACCTCTTCTTCACCTCCTCATCTTCTTCTTCTCCTCTGCCTCATCTGCTTTTTCTTTCTTATCCTCCACCTCTTCTTCACCTCCTCATCTTCCTCTTCTCCTCTTCCTCATCTGCTTCTTCTTTCTTATCCTCCACCTCTTCTTCACCTCCTCATCTTCCTCTTCTCCTCTTCCTCATCTGCTTCTTCTTTCTTATCCTCCACCTCTTCTTCACCTCCTCATCTTCCTCTTCTCCTCTGCTTCTTCTTCCTTATCCTCCACCTCTTCTTCACCTCCTCATCTTCTTCTTCTCCTCTGCCTCATCTGCTTTTTCTTTCTTATCCTCCACCTCTTCTTCACCTCCTCATCTTCCTCTTCTCCTCTGCTTCTTCTTTCTTATCCTCCACCTCTTCTTCACCTCCTCATCTTCCTCTTCCTCTTCTGCTTCTTCTTTCTTATCCTCCACCTCTTCTTCACCTCCTCATCTTCCTCTTCTCCTCTGCTTCTTCTTTCTCATCCTCCACCTCTTCTTCACCTCCTCATCTTCCTCTTCTCCTCTGCTTCTTCTTTCTTATCCTCCACCTCTTCTTCACCTCCTCATCTTCCTCTTCCTCTTCTGCTTCTTCTTTCTTATCCTCCACCTCTTCTTCACCTCCTCATCTTCCTCTTCTCCTCTGCTTCTTCTTTCTTATCCTCCACCTCTTCTTCACCTCCTCATCTTCTTCTTCTCCTCTGCCTCATCTGCTTTTTCTTTCTTATCCTCCACCTCTTCTTCACCTCCTCATCTTCCTCTTCCCCTCTGCTTCTTCTTTCTTATCCTCCACCTCTTCTTCACCTCCTCATCTTCCTCTTCCTCTTCTGCTATTTCTTTCTTATCCTCCACCTCTTCTTCACCTCCTCATCTTCCTCTTCTCCTCTGCTTCTTCTTTCTCATCCTCCACCTCTTCTTCACCTCCTCATCTTCCTCTTCTCCTCTGCTTCTTCTTTCTTATCCTCCACCTCTTCTTCACCTCCTCATCTTCCTCTTCTCCTCTGCTTCTTCTTTCTTATCCTCCACCTCTTCTTCACCTCCTCATCTTCCTCTTCTCCTCTGCTTCTTCTTTCTTATCCTCCACCTCTTCTTCACCTCCATATCTTCCTCTTCTCCTCTGCTTCTTCTTTCTCATCCTCCACCTCTTCTTCACCTCCTCAACTTCTTCTCCTCTTCCTCTTCTCCTCTGCTTCTTCTTTCTCATCCTCCACCTCTTCTTCACCTCCTCATCTTCCTCTTCTCCTCTGCTTCTTCTTTCTTATCCTCCACCTCTTCTTCACCTCCTCATCTTCCTCTTTTCCTCTTCCTCATCTGCTTCTTCTTTCTTATCCTCCACCTCTTCTTCACCTCCTCATCTTCCTCTTCTCCTTTGCTTCTTCTTTCTTATCCTCCACCTCTTCTCCTCTGCTTCTTCTTTCTTATCCTCCACCTCTTCTCCTCTGCTTCTTCTTTCTTATCCTCCACCTCTTCTTCACCTCCTCATCTTCCTCTTCTCCTCTGCTTCTTCTTTCTTATCCTCCACCTCTTCTTCACCTCCTCATCTTCCTCTTCTCCTCTGCTTCTTCTTTCTCATCCTCCACCTCTTCTTCACCTCCTCATCTTCCTCTTCCTCTTCTGCTTCTTCTTTCTCATCCTCCACCTCTTCTTCACCTCCTCATCTTCCTCTTCCTCTTCTGCTTCTTCTTTCTCCTCCTCCACCTCTTCTTCATCTCCTCATCTTCCTCTTCCTCATCTGCTTCTTCTTTCTCATCCTCCACCTCTTCTTCATCTCCTTCTTTCTCCTCCTTCTCTTCTTAACCTTTCTCTTCTTCCTCCTTCTTATTCAACGATCAGCTACTGCTATGCATTTAGACATTTAGACCAGCTTGGGTCACGAACAAGACGGTGCGTTTGAGCTTCTATCCTGTTCCCCATAACTTGTCAAGCAAGATTGTTTCTGTGGGCGGCCATGTTTGTGTTCGTAGGATGTTGAGAGTGCTGCAGTCCTGTAGGATATTGAGAGTGCTGCAATCCTGTAGGATATTGAGAGTGCTGTAGTCCTGTAGGATATTGAGAGTGCTGCAATCCTGTAGGATACTGAGAGTGCTGCAATCCTGTAGGATATTGAGAGTGCTGCAGTCCTGTAGGATATTGAGAGTGCCGCAATCCTGTAGGATACTGAGAGTGCTGCAATCCTGTAGGATATTGAGAGTGCTGTAGTCCTGTAGGATATTGAGAGTGCTGCAGTCCTGTAGGATATTGAGAGTGCTGCAATCCTGTAGGATACTGAGAGTGCTGCAGTCCTGTAGGATATTGAGAGTGCTGCAGTCCTGTAGGATATTGAGAGTGCTGCAGTCCTGTAGGATACTGAGAGTGCTGCAATCCTGTAGGATACTGAGAGTGCTGCAATCCTGTAGGATACTGAGAGTGCTGCAATCCTGTAGGATATTGAGAGTGCTGCAATCCTGTAGGATATTGAGAGTGCCGCAGTCCTGTAGGATGTTGAGAGTGCTGCAGTCCTGTAGGATATTGAGAGTGCTGCAATCCTGTAGGATACTGAGAGTGCTGCAATCCTGTAGGATATTGAGAGTGCTGCAGTCCTGTAGGATATTGAGAGTGCTGCAGTCCTGTAGGATACTGAGAGTGCTGCAGTCCTGTAGGATATTGAGAGTGCTGCAATCCTATAGGATACTGAGAGTGCTGCAGTCCTGTAGGATATTGAGAGTGCTGCAGTCCTGTAGGATACTGAGAGTGCTGCAATCCTGTAGGATATTGAGAGTGCTGCAATCCTGTAGGATATTGAGAGTGCTGCAGTCCTGTAGGATATTGAGAGTGCTGCAGTCCTGTAGGATATTGAGAGTGCTGCAGTCCTGTAGGATATTGAGAGTGCTGCAATCCTGTAGGATACTGAGAGTGCTGCAATCCTGTAGGATATTGAGAGTGCTGCAGTCCTGTAGGATATTGAGAGTGCTGCAATCCTGTAGGATATTGAGAGTGCTGCAGTCCTGTAGGATATTGAGAGTGCTGCAGTCCTGTAGGATATTGAGAGTGCTGTAGTCCTGTAGGATATTGAGAGTGCTGCAGTCCTGTAGGATATTGAGAGTGCTGCAGTCCTGTAGGATATTGAGAGTGCTGCAGTCCTGTAGGATATTGAGAGTGCTGCAGTCCTGTAGGATATTGAGAGTGCTGCAGTCCTGTAGGATATTGAGAGTGCTGCAGTCCTGTAGGATACTGAGAGTGCTGCAGTCCTGTAGGATATTGAGAGTGCTGCAGTCCTGTAGGATATTGAGAGTGCTGTAGTCCTGTAGGATATTGAGAGTGCTGTAGTCCTGTAGGATATTGAGAGTGCTGTAGTCCTGTAGGATATTGAGAGTGCTGTAGTCCTGTAGGATATTGAGAGTGCTGTAGTCCTGTAGGATATTGAGAGTGCTGCAGTCCTGTAGGATATTGAGAGTGCTGCAGTCCTGTAGGATATTGAGAGTGCTGTAGTCCTGTAGGATGTTGAGAGTGCTGTAGTCCTGTAGGATATTGAGAGTGCTGCAGTCCTGTAGGATGTTGAGAGTGCTGCAGTCCTGTAGGATATTGAGAGTGCTGCAGTCCTGTAGGATATTGAGAGTGCTGCAGTACTGTAGGATGTTGAGAGTGCTGCAGTCCTGTAGGATATTGAGAGTGCTGCAGTCCTGTAGGATGTTGAGAGTGCTGCAGTCCTGTAGGATGTTGAGAGTGCTGCAGTCCTGTAGGATATTGAGAGTGCTGCAGTCCTGTAGGATGTTGAGAGTGCTGCAGTCCTGTAGGATATTGAGAGTGCTGCAGTCCTGTAGGATATTGAGAGTGCTGCAGTCCTGTAGGATATTGAGAGTGCTGCAGTCCTGTAGGATATTGAGAGTGCTGCAGTCCTGTAGGATATTGAGAGTGCTGCAGTCCTGTAGGATGTTGAGAGTGCTGCAGTCCTGTAGGATGTTGAGAGTGCTGCAGTCCTGTAGGATGTTGAGAGTGCTGTAGTCCTGTAGGATACTGAGAGTGCTGTAGTCCTGTAGGATATTGAGAGTGCTGTAGTCCTGTAGGATGTTGAGAGTGCTGTAGTCCTGTAGGATGTTGAGAGTGCTGTAGTCCTGTAGGATATTGAGAGTGCTGTAGTCCTGTAGGATATTGAGAGTGCTGTAGTCCTGTAGGATATTGAGAGTGCTGTAGTCCTGTAGGATATTGAGAGTGCTGCAGTCCTGTAGGATATTGAGAGTGCTGCAGTCCTGTAGGATATTGAGAGTGCTGTAGTCCTGTAGGATATTGAGAGTGCTGTAGTCCTGTAGGATATTGAGAGTGCTGTAGTCCTGTAGGATATTGAGAGTGCTGTAGTCCTGTAGGATATTGAGAGTGCTGCAGTCCTGTAGGATATTGAGAGTGCTGTAGTCCTGTAGGATATTGAGAGTGCTGCAGTCCTGTAGGATATTGAGAGTGCTGTAGTCCTGTAGGATATTGAGAGTGCTGTAGTCCTGTAGGATATTGAGAGTGCTGTAGTCCTGTAGGATATTGAGAGTGCTGTAGTCCTGTAGGATATTGAGAGTGCTGTAGTCCTGTAGGATATTGAGAGTGCTGCAGTCCTGTAGGATATTGAGAGTGCTGCAGTCCTGTAGGATATTGAGAGTGCTGTAGTCCTGTAGGATATTGAGAGTGCTGCAGTCCTGTAGGATATTGAGAGTGCTGCAGTCCTGTAGGATATTGAGAGTGCTGCAGTCCTGTAGGATGTTGAGAGTGCTGCAGTCCTGTAGGATGTTGAGAGTGCTGTAGTCCTGTAGGATGTGCTCTGGAGTTTGTCTGAAATGCTCCACAGGCACATGTTTGCAAGGTCACTGAGTCCTATCTTGTGTAGATGTGTTCTGAAGTCAAAATAACCTGTTATGAGTCGGAATATCTTGGTCTACTCATGTTTAGTAAGCTTGTTTAAGCTATCATGTTCTGGCTCATATTTTACATGAAACTTTCCCCATTCTATTTTCCTAGCTTGCTTCGTGATTATGCTTTTATTTCTTTGAGGCTTTATTTGGTTGAAGGCTGACACCAACTTTTGCCAATTGATGTGCTTTCTCCTGTCCAGGCCACAACGTGCTGGTATCCAATGCAAGACTAGTTCTGCCTTCTCCTGTCCAGGCCACAACGTGCTGGTATCCAATGCACGACTAGTTCTGCCTTCTCCTGTCCAGGCCACAACGTGCTGGTATCCAATGAACGCCTAGTTCTGCCTTCTCTGACAGCCAACATATGTTTTTCTTTATTTCTGGTATGACTCGTGTTTCAAATTCGCTGTAGTAACTTCACTGATGTTAAAACCAACGAGGAAATGTCGAGTTTGCTAGCGAGTGCGACACCGCGTACATAAATGACTTGCGTTATAAATCTATAAAGTAGAATTATGCTTTCTGAACATACTGTTTTATACGTGTTTTGTGTGCCATAAAATTGTTACGTTTTCAGAATTCAACTGGTACAGTTACATTGTAAACAATTAAATGCGCTCACACACACGTATATACATATAAATGACAACAATAACTTTCATTTGTATGAGTTGCAGATGCTGTATGTCATTTTTATAGACATGAGGGAATTTAATTTATTAAAAAGAAAGTTATGACATGTTAAAGGAGGAGAGACGTGTAACTGATGAAGAGGATATGGTAGGAGTAGAGAGACATGTAACTGATGAAGAGGCTATGGTAGGAGTAGAGAGAAGTGTAATTGATGAAGAGGCTATGGTAGGAGTAGAGAGAAGTGTAATTTATGAAGAGGATATGGTAGGGGTAGAGAGAAATGTAACTGATGAAGAGGCTATGGTAGGAGTAGAGAGAAATGTAACTGATGAAGAGGCTATGGTAGGATTAGAGAGAAGTTTAACTGCGAAGAGGCTATGGTAGAATTAGAGAGAAGTGTAACTGATGAAGAGGCTATGGTAGGATTAGAGAGAAGTGTACCTGATGAAGAGACCATGGTAGGAATACAGAGAAGTGTATGTAACTGATGAAGAGATCATGGTAGGAGTAGAGAGAAATGTAACCGATGAAGAGACCATCGTAGGAGTAGAGAGAAGTGTAACTGATGAAGAGACAATGGTAGGTGTAGAGAGAAGTGTAACTGATGAAGAGACCATGGTATTAGTAAATAGAAGTAGTATAACTGATGCAAGACAATGAGTTTTGGTAGTTTGTTGGTGTCAATACGTTGAAGTATCAAGAATTGCTGCAAAGAAATGATTTCTTAAAACCAACTGCGAAGTTACAAAGAGAGTGATAATAAAACACCACAGGAGAATAGTTGTAACAAAGAGAATTATCACAGACTGTCAATTCAAATTGTTAAGAAACACAATAACATCTCCATTCTATAAAGATAATGTTGACGTGTTGTTATCTTCAGTGTTGATAACTGCAGTGTTATTATCATCCTTTTTTAAAAGAGTTCAGATTGTACATGACTAATGAGGCATGTTGTGCAGTGTCAGGTTTGTACATGACTAATGAGGCATGTTGTGCAGTGTCAGGTTTGTACATGACTAATGAGGCATGTTGTGCAGTGTCAGGTTTGTACACGACTAATGAGGCATGTTATGCAGTGTCAGGTTTGTACATGACTAATGAGGCATGTTGTGCAGTGTCAGGTTTGTACATGACTAATGGGGCATGTTGTGTAGTGTTAGGTTTGTACATGACTAATGGGGCATGTTGTGCAGTGTCAGGTTTGTACATGACTAATGAGGCATGTTGTGCAGTGTCAGGTTTGTATATGACTAATGAGGCATGTTGTGCAGTGTCAGCTTTTGTAGGGGATATGGATGCGGTGTTGCGTTGGCCTGTCCAAGAAAATGACTTAATAAAAATATAATACTCTTACTGCGAGCTATGTGCGCACATTTTCACTTTTGTGTGGGCACACATACCCCGTGCGCACTTCCGTTCTTGCCACATCAGAGCATACAGGGAAGACTTCATTCTTATTTTCCTTTCATTTCTCTTCTTCTTCTTCTGCGACCATGACGTCATTCAGACTAGGATTCCGGACTCTCTTATGAAGGCCGCTGTCTGATTAAGAGATTCGGTTGCCGTGTATAGTTTCTCTTCCAGGGAGGTGGGTATGGACCACATTTTCCTTGTCATGTCTGTGTACTGGGGGCAATCCTGTAGAAGATGTTTTCCATTTCTCAAAGAGAATGAATTACTTTTAGACTTGCAAAGTCGGCACATTCCGAATAACGTCAACTTGTCTTTCATTAATTGCAGTGGCATCCTTTGTAGGCTTGCACTGAAAGCTTATTGGACTTCCGGTCAATATGGCGGATAGGCGGCAATGAACAATTGAGGGACTGTCTGAAAAGCTTACTTGTTGCAGTTTCCTCATATTCCAAGTCCGGCTTGCTGCAGGAGCTACTGAGATTAGTGCTCTGTGCACACCGTGAGCTGTGTGTTTCATCGGATGGTGTTTCTATATTCAGATTGCTTACGATGAATGATGATATCGTATCACGAAGGACAGGTCAGTTGCGTTCGCTATCGGTGCTACTATGACTTATGTCTTTTGACGTGTGCTGAGTTTGCTACGATCTTCTTCTTCTTTTCTTCTTCTATCCTTCCTCCATTGCCGTTGGCGTCGAGGGGAAATACAATCTGCAATTCTTTGCTTTTCTGTTGGCCTCTTCTGATGTTATTCCTCCTAGTGACTCTAGTATTCCCTTTATCCATCTCTTTCTCGGCCTTCCTCTTAATCTGGCGTTTTCGTAGCGTTTGTTTATGGTTCTTTGAGTCATTGTTAGTTCTTTTTGTCTTGTTATGTATCCGAACCAATTATTCTGTTGTTTCTTTATGTATTTGCTACGATGGGGACCGCAAATTCTTTTTTGTTTGGATAATCGATGAGATGTTAATTCTGATGACTTTACTGGCACGGGCGGTCGAGCAATTATGGATTTTGATTTGTTACAAGTGATACCGGGGCCTTCCAATAACTATAACTATAACTATAACTATAACTATAACTATAACTATAACTATAGCTATAACGATAACACTGAGAGCACTACCCCCCCTCCCCACTCCCGAACATCAAGATTCACAGAATCTAATTCTCGTTACTTCTTCTTTTTTAGTCTTTTTCTTCATCCCCTTCTTCTTGCAATATTTATTCTCTTCTTCCTTCTCTTCATCACCCCTTTCCTCCTCCACTTCTCTCCTCCTCTTCTCCTTCCTCTTTTATTCTTCTTCTACTTCATCTCTTGCCTTTATTTCCCTTTCACTGCTTATTCCTCTACTTCCTTTTATATCCCTTTTTCTTCTCCCCATTCCCCTTGTTCCCCTTCATCATATTTTGCCTCTACTTCCTCTTCTTCCTTTAGTTTACTTTTGCCTTTTCTTTTCTTCTTCTTCCTCTGCTACTTCTTCTTATTCTGATTCATCTTGCTCTTCCTCTGCTACTTCTGCTTCTGCTAGCCTTTTCTTTTCTTCTACTTTTAGCTCTTTTTTCTTCTTCTTTTTCTTCTTCTTCTTCTGCCTCTTCTTCTTTTATTTTCTTCTTCTTCTAACTCTTATTTTTCCTCTACCTCCTCTTGCTTGTTTTCCTCTCCTACTTGGATCATTCTATGTCTGGCACGTCTGTTGATGTCTCTCAGAGCAGCATCAAATTGATGTCTCTCAGAGCAGCATCAAAGTGATGTCTCTCAGAGCAGCATCTAAGTTCCCCGACCACTCATGGCATGCGACGATTCCTTACACCGCCCCCCTCGCCCCCCAGGTCTGGCCCTACGATGGTCTTAATGCGACTTTTATTAGTGCCTGCAAATGTTTTATTTTTCCCACTGGCAAAACAGTGTTACCATGCCTTATAGTCCGTCTCCTATAAGGCTGGATATTCTCTCTCTCTTCTACATTGAATGGGAATTTCCTCAACACAAAATTCGTGTCTTTGAAAAGAAGATTTCTTTCTCTCAATCTGTTGTTCAATCCACGCCATCTGTCCTTAAAATAGCGTTAAGAAGGCGTTAAGAAGGCGTTAAGAAGGCGTAGATGCGTTGCGGTTTATTTGCGCCTTGATGATCAAGAAAATAAATTGAGAATGGCATTTATTTAGTAGGAGGGAGCCGCGATAGCTCAGTGGTTAGTGAACAGGACTACAAAGGAGAAGAGGTAGGGTTCGATCCCAACCGACGGCTTCCGGTTCACCCAGCCTTTAATAGGTACCGGATTTTTTTTCTGAGAAAGTAAAGCGGCACGGGCGTAATACCGACCACATTACCCCAAAAATCATGTGCTGAAGGTCAATAAAATGTATGGTCACTAACACCATATTCCCTATACGCCACTTGGCGTGACGGGTCACTAACACCATATTCCCTATACGCCACTTGGCGTGACGGGTCACTAACACTATATTCCCTTTACGTCACTTGGTGTGACGGGTCACTAACACTATATTTCCTTTACGCCACTTGGCGTGACGGGTCACTAACACTATATTCCCTATACGCCACTTGGCGTGACGGGTCACTAACACTATATTCCCTATACGCCACTTGGCGTGACGGGGGTACTTTACTTTTTTACTTTTTATTTAGTACGAGATTGCCTTCCCTTTTCTCTCCCTACTCACTTGGTCAAACTGGCCAGGCTAGTCTCTTTCTTGAGGCACCACGTAGAGGTGGAGTAGGGTCTAGATGGTTCTGGTTCACCGATCCTGGTGCAGGCTATCAGCTATGTGTCGCTGACAGATTCAGTCTGTTGTTGCAGCGCCTGCTCCCCCAGCGAGGATTTGAACTGGCCGCTGCTGTGTGAGAGGTCACCCATTGAAACAAGCAGTCATTCTAACACTAGAGTTACATTTTTTATTGTAAACAATAATAATAATAAATAAAGGGAAACAACAACTCACCGTGATCATGTGGGTTATCGCTCTTTGACCATTTGAAATAACCTGCAGGAGTGGAAAAAAAGGATAAAAACAAATTAAACAATCAATAAAAAAAATCATTCAATCAATAAAATAATAAAACCAAATATATGAATAATTAACACAATACAGATGACATTCATCTAATAGCAGAATGCAGAGGTTCACTCCACGTCCAGTATATGGTGTTAGTGACCATTTTGTATCATGACCACAGCACGTTTTGGGGTGGTGATATGTTAATCCACTTTTCTTATCCCCAGCTAAGGGCACTGATCTCGAGGCAAGACAAAGGTCTCGAGACGGAGATGTTAAGAGTTCAAATCTCGGTTGCGCGTATGGGGACGTTTATTTGTGATTTCTCTCCGCGTCAACCACCCCTGGTCTCAGCAGCGAGGCCCGGCTTGAAACGTCAATTACTCACCAACGGGAAAACAATATGAGTACTTCCAAAGTCGGAGTTATCTGCCTGTGCGGCAAGGGACCCCTGTGCACATGGCTGCCAGAGGAAAAAGGAAAAGACGCAAAATTATGTTTCTAATTTCTAGGGTTCTCGCCAGAGGTAAACGCTGGCGAACACACACACACAAACATATAAACATATATCCCCAGCTAACGCGAGCATATTTCACTAGGAAAAAGCTGGCGAACACACACACACACACACACACACACACACATATATCTCCAGCTAACGCCAGCATATTTCACTAGGAAAAAGCTGGCGAACACACACACACACATATATATCCCCAGCTAACGCCAGCATATTTCACTAGGAAAAAGCTGGCGAACACACACAAACATATATCCCCAGCTAACGCCAGCATATTTCACTAGGAAAAAGCTGGCGAACACACACAAACATATATCCCCAGCTAACGCCAGCATATTTCACTAGGAAAAAGCTGGCGAACACACACAAACATATATCTCCAGCTAACGCCAGCATATTTCACTAGGAAAAAGCTGGCGAACACACACACACACACACACATATATATATCCCCAGCTAACGCCAGCATATTTCACTAGGAAAAAGCCAAATAATTAAAATGTGTACCTGAATTTTATCAGGAAAGTATGGTGGAAAGATTGGTAATGCCCACAAAATTTCCTTCATCTTTGGGTTCACCCGTTGAGTGTGCGTGGGTGGATGCTTTGTATCGCTAAAGGTCAAGGTAAAGTACGAGACTTGAACCGGCGTCTTAGCACGCGAGTTTCCACCCATATGTGCTCGGCCGCCTATCCAGAAGTGTTCGGAGACTTCTGGATAGTGTCATTCAAGCATCGAAACTCACGAGCGAGGTGGCACTCCTCACCTTCCCAAAGTACTAGCTTGTTACCCATTTCTGTCAGCGTCTGGGTCGACCGCGGGGGTATTTCTTTTGTCTAACCACGAGTGAAATTGAAACTGCTTCCAGCGGGAATCGAACACGGGTTGTCCGAACGTTGGTAGTCCAGTCGTGTGGTTTTCCCAACTAGGCTACCGAGGCGTCATTTTTTGTATCGCTAATTTACGACAAGGCAATATTTGCGACTTTAGATACAAAAAAATCGATCTCCGGGAAAGGTAGTAGATTTACTCAACAATGTTTGCCCGAGCACGGCCAATTTTGGCCTACACTTTTCAATTTCAACTGTCACAGGTTATTTAACGTGCGCAAGTGCACACCGGAGCTCCTGTTTTGTTGTTCTTGTTTTGCGAGAGGGCAAGATATCGTATGTCTCTGCCACAGGGACCAGGAAGAGGGTAGAGCCACGATGGAACCACGGATTTGATTTTTGACAAACTCTCACTGCCTGTGGTGGGTGTGAACCCATCACTTTCCTGTCCAGAGGTCGACGCATCATCATCAAGTACCAAGCCTGCTGGCGTAGGTGATCATGTCTCTCCACAACTTTCGAACTCGACAGTTATTTATCATTTCTGTTGTTGACCTTCTGCCAAGCCATTCTCTCAAGCTGTCTGGTATCTTTTCCCTTTGCTTTCCTCTGTCTCTTCGTCCCTCAAATTTCCCCGTTGTTACAATATATTCCAGCTGTTCTCTTCTCATTACATGGCCAAAAAATGATGATTGTTTCTTCCTAATATTGGAAATTAGCTCTCTGTTTGCTTTGGCCTCTTTCAGAACATTTTCAATACTCTTCTTAGCTATCCATGGTATTCTCAAAATTCTTCTGTAATACTTTATTTCTACAGCCTCCAGTGATATTCTTATCTGTTGTCATATTGTCCATGATTCATATCCATTGGTTAAGACTGGCTCTGCATAACATGTAAGAACTCTTTTTCTTGTTTCATAAAAAAAAAATAGATTGTACAGAATCTTCCTCATTTTTTGGAAAGCTGCTTTCGCCTGAGTCATTGCATCTCACCTCTGTATTATGTATATGGAAAATGATATGAAAAATAACAGTTGTATCCAGCGTTATCAGTATGAAGATCATACAAGTCTGTTAAGACAATATGTTTAGCGCCCTTGTAGATTCTTGTTTGAAAATGTTGTTTCTTCCACTTTGCGCATCAGGAGTCGAGATCCACCTTTCTCATCTTAAATTCCTCTGCTTTGAAGCTAGCGCTTACTACTTATCATTACCTGTGTCAGTGAGCTCTTGCCAGTTCACCTGTGTCAGTGAGCTCTTGCCAGTTCACCTGTGTCAGTGAGCTCTTGCCAGTTCACCTGTGTCAGTGAGCTCTTGCCAGTTCACCTGTGTCAGTGAGCTCTTGCCAGTTCACCTGTGTCAGTGAGCTCTTGCCAGTTCACCTGTGTCAGTGAGCTCTTGCCAGTTCACCTGTGTCAGTGAGCTCTTGCCAGTTCACCTGTGTCAGTGAGCTCTTGCCAGTTCACCTGTGTCAGTGAGCTCTTGCCAGTTCACCTGTGTCAGTGAGCTCTTGCCAGTTCACCTGTGTCAGTGAGCTCTTGCCAGTTCACCTGTGTCAGTGAGCTCTTGCCAGTTCACCTGTGTCAGTGAGCTCTTGCCAGTTCACCTGTGTCAGTGAGCTCTTGCCAGTTCACCTGTGTCAGTGAGCTCTTGCCAGTTCACCTGTGTCAGTGAGCTCTTGCCAGTTCATA
Source organism: Megaustenia siamemsis (assembly GCA_032433765.1). NCBI lineage: Eukaryota > Metazoa > Mollusca > Gastropoda > Stylommatophora > Ariophantidae > Megaustenia > Megaustenia siamemsis. The sequence continues at coordinate 31,533,907 of JAVIAB010000104.1, read as the reverse complement.
TTTTCTTTTTAATAAATAAAGATCAATCAATGATTAATAATGACCAAATCATGACGGATTTGAAAAGTCAGTAATAAGTAATTCATGAGAAATCACTAAATCAATCACTCTTTCGGCAATTAATCATGATTTACACTGTCAGGAATGAATAATCATGGACTTATGTTTTATTAATCTCATTTTGATGCAACCAAAATTGGTGAAATATGTCATGTGTAAGCAGTACGTTGTGAGTTATTTATGTCATGTGTAAGCACTACGTTGTGAGTTATTTATGTCATGTGTAAGCACTACGTTGTGAGTTATTTATGTCATGTGTAAGCAGTACGTTGTGACTTATATATGTCATGTGTAAGCAGTACGTTGTGACTTATTTATCATGTGTAAGCAGTACGTTGTGACTTATTTATCATGTGTAAGCAGTACGTTGTGACTTATTTATCATATGTAAGCAGTACGTTGTGACTTATTTATCATGTGTAAGCAGTACGTTGTGACTTATTTATCATGTGTAAGCAGTACGTTGCGAGTTATTTATAAAGGCTACAAGCAAACATGTAATAGTTTAGCAATTATTCTTCCTGTTCCTTGTTTTTTATTATGTTTTTTTTTTATTCAACCTCGGAGGCTTTCAAATGGTTAATACGTCACGTGCTTCGAGGTCACGTGTTAGGAAATAACAAATCATCTTTACTTTACATTTTCAATGACCGTCGAGATTGTTTGTGACATCAGAACAGGGCGGGGCTAGTCAATAGGACAGACGCACATCTTGTGATTTCATGTTGAATATGGGATGTATAAGATAGAAAGAAGGAATCAGTGCATGAGGTAGATATGGAGCTTACGATGGAGTTCCGTAGTTGGAGATGTCAACAATGAGATCTAAAGATTCCAGGAAACAACAGCAAGAGATGCCAACAATTAGATCTAAAGATTCCAGAAAACAACAGCAAGAGATGCCAACAATGAGATCTAAAGATTCCAGGAAACAACAGCAAGAGATGCCAACAATTAGATCTAAAGATTCCAGGAAACAACAGCAAGAGATGCCAACAATGAGATCTAAAGACTCCAGGAAACAACAGCAAGAGATGCCAACAATTAGACCTAAAGATTCCAGAAAACAACAGCAAGAGATGCCAACAATGAGATCTAAAGATTCCAGGAAACAACAGCAAGAGATGCCAACAATTAGATCTAAAGATTCCAGGAAACAACAGCAAGAGATGCCAACAATGAGATCTAAAGATTCCAGGAAACAACAGCAAGAGATGTCAACAATGAGACCTAAAGATTCCAGGAAACAACAGCAAGAGATGCCAACAATGAGATCTAAAGATTCCAGGAAACAACAGCAAGAGATGCCAACAATGAGATCTAAAGATTCCAGGAAACAACAGCAAGAGATGCCAAACGGGAGACCTATAGAAACTAGGAAACACAACAGCAGGAGATGACAACGGGAGACCTAAAGAAAAAAAAGGAAACATAGCAGTACCAGAGGCCAAAAGGAGAGCTAAAGACAACAGGAAACATAGCAGTACCAGAGGCAAACAGGAGAGCTAAAGACAACAGGAAACATAGCAGTACCAGAGGCCAACAGGAGAGCTAAAGACAACATGAAACATAGCAGTACCAGAGGCAAACAGGAGAGCTAAAGACAACATGAAACATAGCATTACCAGAGGCAAACAGGAGAGCTAAAGACCCTAGGAAACGTAACAGCAGGAGTAACATCGACAACAATAACATTTGAAATTGGAAGAAAGTTTCTACAAGAATCTACAATTCTGGAAATTCTACGAGAAGACGGCGATCGACAAATATCTCTTTCCCTTGACTTCCGATTTGAATTAATTGAACGTGAAGGAAACAAAATGGATAACAGTGGGGAAGATGATAACGTATGAAGACTGTGTAGACAGTCAGAGAATGGCAACAGATGGATAAATAAGAGCTTGTCGAAGTGTGAGTGGGCGTTATATATGGGAGAACAACATCCAGAGACCGGTAATAACGCTTTATTAGGGCGGGGGTCCTGACTTCTATCAAGCAATGAGCGACCCATACTAGATTCCATGCGCCTGGATCAGCACAAAAAAGCTGGCCAAGACCCTGCTCCACCTCCCAGTGGTGTTCATGGGAACAGATTATCCAGTCTGGCCAAGCGTGTAGAGATCGAAGAAGGATCGCAGGCCTGTACTCAAAAATGTCGTGCTGAAATCGGATGCATTTGGGCTGAGATGAGCAAATAAACCACGACACAACACATTTACGTCCATTTAACGTCTTTTTTGGGGCGGATGACGAAGAAGACTATTTATTCCTTTAAGTACTCATCGGGTGAACGACAGAAGACAAGGACAAAAATCTCCAACCAGATATATATTTGCTGAAATCGAATGTGCTGGGCCGAAAGGCGCAACTATCACAGTTATATCGCAAACCATAACACAAAGCAGACACTCACACTTAACGTCCTTTTAAGGGCGGATGACGAATAGGTGTACTCCTTTAGTCATCAGACGAACGCAAGCAAGATATTGGAGAATACCATCAAGAAAGAGATAATAGCAGTCTTGGAAGTTATAATATCACATCCTCTAGAATCGACATTATCCCCAAAACTAACATCCTTATTTATAACACTGCACATTTCAGGCCTCCACATTTCCTATACTCCACAATAATCCGTTCCTATCTCCTTCTCCTCCTTCAAACAAACCTCTATCACATTCATTAAGAGACTCTCTTCCACTCTTTACCCTCGAACATTCCTCGCGCTTTAAACATCTCCACAAGAAAACATGACGTCACAACGATATCTGGAAACAGAAAGCAAAAAAGAAGAAAGAAAAAAACGAAGAGGAAAAAGAAAAAAAACCAAGAGAATTTATTTGACATCAGAAATGATGGCAGAGTTAGAATTTTTGACAAATTCTCCTCGCTGTTATTTATACATCAGATGGGGAATATATCATCTCTCCTTTTCTTTCTTCGGCGCTCGTTCACTCTCATAAAAACTGAACAATTACTTCAGTGATGTTGATGATTTCACTACTTTCTCTCACACTGCAACTCAGATTTCTCCTTCAAAATTGATGTTCTCTCTCATTTCTCCGAAGCAATAACATGAAATAGTGGTAAACATCTTCTACAGGATTGTCCCCAGTACACAGACCTGAGCAGGACTATGCGGTCCACACCCACCTCCCTGGAAGAGAAACTCTATGGGGGCAACCGAATCACTTAAACAGACAGCTGACTTCATAAAAGAGTCCGGAGTCATAGTCTGATGAGCCATGACTGCAGAAGAAGAAGAAATCAAGCAGTCCAGGTCGCAACTCTCTTACATACATTTATATACACGTAAAGGTCGATGTCTTTATTCTTCCTTTTTTTAAAGCTGTTCTTTGTCTCATAATAGATGCAACATAATGCTAGTCCAATCTTAATTGTGCTTAATCTTAATGTTCCTTTTACTCAATCTTAATGTTCCTTTTACTCAATCTTAATGTTCCTTTTACTCAATCTTAATGTTCCTTTTACTCAATCTTAATGTTCCTTTTACTCAATCTTAATGTTCCTTTTACTCAATCTTAATGTTCCTTTTACTCAATCTTAATGTTCCTTTTACTCAATCTTAATGTTCCTTTTACTCAATCTTAATGTTCCTTTTACTCAATCTTCATTTTCCTTGCGCTCCGTGTGTGTTGGCTTCCAAATTCGTTATTTTTGGTAAATCTGAGGGTATTAGTTTTATATTCAGTCTCCGATCGGACTAGACATTCTGTTGCATCTATTTCCTTAATGCCTTAATAGTAGATAGACATAAGCAATGGTATTAACAAATAAAAAGACATCACCACAATGCACAATAAAGACAAGTTGGACAATATTAAAACAGGTCAATGAATTTAAGTATCTGGGAACAATGTTAACCTCAGATGGTAGATGTACAACAGAGGTGAGATGTAGAATGGCTCAGGCAAAAGCTCTTTCCAAAAAATGAGGAAGATACTGGACAATCCATTTTTGACAAAAGAAATATGAAAAAGAGTTCTTAAATGTTATGTAGAGTCAGTCTTAACATATGGATGTGAATCATGTACAATATGACAATAGACAAGAAAATCACGGGAGGCTGTAGAAATAAGGTATTACAGTAGAATGTTGAGAATACCATGAAAAGCTAAGAAGAGTAAAGAAAACGTTCTGAAAGGGGTCAAAGCAAAGAGAGAGCTAATTTCCAATATTAGGAAGAAACAATCATCATTTTTTGGCCATGCAATTAGAAAGGAACAGCTGGAATATATTGTAACAACTGGGAAAACTGAGGGACGAAGAGATAGAGGGACGCAAACAAAAAAGATACCAGACAGCTTAAGAGAATGGCATGGCAGAAGGTCAACAACAGAAATGATAAATAACTGTCGAGATGGAAAGTTGTGGAGAGACATGATCACCTACGTCAGCAGACATGGTACTTGATGATGATGATGAGCACAGCAAGTGTGTCGAGGCGGTGTTTATTGATGCTTTTCTCAACATTCCCAAAGGGAAATAATTCAGTGTATAGGGTGTCCTTAACATCGTCACGTGCTACCTACTTTGTGATACGTGCATGTTGAGCGTTGACTGTGCCACCAGTAGCCATGCTTGATCTCAGCAATGCTACAATGCTACTTAGTAATATGTTTAGTTTAACATGATTTTTAACTTTTCGCTCCGTTTGTTTTGGCTTCCCAATTCTGTTGTTTTGTGTGTGGTAAACCAGAGGGTATTTTTTTGAGCCAGTCTCCGGTTGGACTAGGCATTAATTTGCATTTATTATGAGACTAAGAACAACTTTAAAACAAAAAAGAGGGGTGAGCGGGGGGGGCGGGGCGGGGGGGGGGGGAGGGGAATCATCGCTCCACGCAGAATTTGTATCAGTAATTATTTTTTAAAAATCTATAACTAAACAAATGTACCTCAACACTATAACTGTCCATGATACACGCATATAAGAAAGTATTACACTATATTTTGACAGTTGGCTGAGTGGTCTAGAATTAAGACGTGGACATCTGGACAGGAATGTCTCGGGTTCAAGCCCATCAAAATCTGTGGCAACTTTTCGAAACAAATCAATGTATCCCTCGTAGCTATACCCTCCTATTGTCTCTAGGCTGTCAGATCCAATGTCTTACCCTCTCGGATAAAAAACAAACGAGAATCAGTAGGTCCGGTGTGCACTCGCGCACATTAAAAAAAACCCTTGGTAGTTAAAAAGAGTAGACCAAAAAATGGCCGCTGTCCGGATAAAAATTGTGAAGTAAATCTATCAAAACCAAAGACCGATGTATCGGGCCTAAAGGCGCAAAACAGCGACACAGCGCATTAACACCTACTTATTTGGGTGAACGCTTAGAAGAAGAAGGTACTACGCCGTAATAAATAAAATAAAAATTTAACATAACCACAACCCCCCCCCCCCAAAAAAAAAAAAAAAAAATTTAAAAAAAATTACACTAACAAATATTTTTTTCACGTTGCTTTTGACGGCTTATAATCGAGTAAAATATTTTTTTTTAAATCATTCCCCACTCAACGTGAATACTCACATAACGATATTTTCACTTAACGATGCCGTTTTTTTAGAGAGCCAATTACCGTCGTTAAACGCGACTACTTGTACCCGTCAAAGGGAAAAGTGATGGTACAAATCATTCCTCGATCGGGGGGGGGGGGGGGGGGACGACTAAATTCTACAAATTACAACCCGCATTGTAAATGTCTTAAAAGAGCCGGTATGGTAGACGTAAAGATGCCTTGACTGCCGGACGTAAATAGCTCCGTGCCACGTGTTAATTTTACGTTAAAAGTGCCGAGGAAAAACGAGTTCGTGGACGCATCAACACTCGTGGCCATTGATCTATAGACGAGCTGGATGATGAGTGACAGAATAAAAGAGTCGATCAAATCGATAGCATTAATTTATAATTCAACGAATTTTTTTTTTGGTTTTTTTTTTGTTTGTTTGTTTTTTTTTTTGGTTTAAGCCAAAAGTGAGGAAAAATACGGTGGCTAAAAATAGCTTTATTATATTTTCGATATTTGACGTAGGACGAGTTCGTTTACAAACTTTAGCTCTGGGAGTGAGTCAGAGAGGTAGCGGAGGTGTTGATGAGAGGGCTACTAAGCGGGGAGAGAAGAAGGGGAGTGAGAGAGCGCAGAGATAGAGGAGGCACAGAGAGAGAGCAAAATGAGAAGAAATCCAGTGAGAGGATGTGTGATAGTGGGGAGGAGGGAGTTCTGTGAGGGGAAGGAGAGGGAGGGAAAAAGAGAAGAGGAAAAATTGGATAAGGAAAAGGAGTGACGGAGGTAGATGCTGAGTACGAGAGTGAGAGAGTGGGGCACATAGAAATGAATCAATTTCGGGTATATAGAAGATATATATATATATAGAGAGAGAGAGAGAAGGAGTGAATGTAAATGAGAGGGAGAGTGTGGACGAAGGGAGGAGAGGGATAGAAATATGTAAAGTGGGAGTGATGGAGAAAATGAAAATCTAGTATGAGGGAAAGAGAGAGAAACAAAGGAGGAACAATAGAGGAGCAATAGAGGAACAATAGAGGAACAGTAGAGAGAATGTGAAGATTTAACAAGAAATGAAAGAAAGAAGGAGAAAGTGAAAGAGAAGAGAGAGGGAGAGAAAAAAGAGAAACCGAGAATAGTGGAGAATGAGAAAACGTAAGTGGTTACAATGATGGAAAAGGGAAAGAGAGAAAGAAAGAGAGCGTGAGAGGTGAGAAAAGGAAATTAAAAGATATACAGTAAAGAGATACACTGATCGAAAAGGCAGAGAGAGTGAGAGATAAAGAGAGACAGTGAAGAGAAGGGAGAGATAGAGAGCTTGAGAGATAAAGAGAAAACAGTAGGAGAGGGGAGAGACAGAGATAATGAGAGATAAAGAGAGACAGTAGGAGAGGAGAGAGAGAGAGAGATAAGGAGAGTAACACAGGATGCTATATATATATATATATACAGCACCACAAATACCTCATTGACTCTCCTTTCGCCGTTTTAAAGTCTGCGAGGTTCGAGTCTCGACGACCGTCATCGCTCGCTATCTGTCGTAGTTAGCCAAAGGGAACTAACTAGAGACAAATAATAATAAATAAATATTATTACAGAGGGAAACTTCCGAGGCGATAGATCAGGGAATAATGTCAGGGAAGAGCTATGTTTACAGCACTAGGAAAATCAAATCAAAACAAAAAACAAAGAACAGTAGATGATCCCGAAACACAAGAGCACACGGCAAACTCAACTACCTAAAACAAATAGCTATCATTGACGATGTCTTTCACGCATGCGTACTCATGACTATAGCATAGAGTTACGAACACAGCTCGGGAATAAATTGTATATCTGTATTTTCCTATTAAGACAAGGATCTCTGGTATGGCTGAATACTTGTGTTGTCTTCTACAAATTCTATATACCTAAAAAAAAAAACATAGTTTTACAGAAGAATGTTGAAAATACCATGGACAGCTAAGAAGAGTAATGAAAACGTTCTCAAAGAGGCTAAAGCAAAATGAGAGCTATTTTCCAATATTATGAAGAAACAATCATCATTTTTTTTGTTTGTTAATGTAATAAAAAGAGAAAAGCTGGGGCATATTATAACAACTGGGAAAATTGAGGGACGAAGAGATAGAGGGAAGCAAAGAGAAAAGATACCAGACAGCTTAAGAGAATGGCTTGGCAGAAGGTCAACAACAGAAATGATAAATAACTGTCGAGATCGAAATTTGTGAGGAGACATGATCACCTACGCCAGCAGGCTTGGTACTTGATGATGATGATGATGATGCAAAAAAAAAAAAGAAAAAAAATAGTCAAACAGTGCCAAACCTAGACAGTACTGACCTATGAAAGAGCATCATAGACAGAGATCACAGAGATAAGATTTCTCAGAAGAATATTGAAAGTTCCCTGGACAGCTAAAAAGACGGACAAGGACATTCATAAAGAGGCCAACACAAAAAGGGAGCTCCTAAGAAACATCAGAAAGGAAAAAAATCAATATTTTTCTGTCACATCATGAGAAGAGGAGAGGTGGAATACTTGGTTACAACTGGAAAAATACAGGGGAAAGAGAGATCACAGACGACAAAGAGAGAAAATACGTCATAGCTTGATTTCATGGCATGGAAAACAGTCAACAACAGAACTGATACGATGCACTGCGGACAGGGAACTGTAGAAGGACATGATCGCCTATGCCAACCGGTAGGGCACATGATGATGTTGATGATGAGGATGATGATAATGATGAGGATGATGATGCACCTAATATATCTTTTATACATTTTAATTTTAAACGTTCATTTTAATATTGGATGAAATATATTTGTGCAAACTTGGCGTATATCAAACACACAGAAAAGGCATCAACACGGTTTGGCCATATAGTATAACCAGGTCACAGGACACGCCTACAGCGGCCGGCCACCTAAATTTAGGATATTTCTTCTATGAGTTGTCGATAGTTAGATATCGGAACAGATTGCAACACACAGCTGGCTTCCTCTAATGTGTTACGTTATTGTCGGTGGATTGAACAGCACAAAGTAGCAGCAAAATACCAGTGGACAAAGAGATACAACAAAGAACATGACGCTGGACAGGACGCACACTGAGTAGGCCAAATTAGAGTATTACACGACAGAGCCTTTTGTTGGAATCACCAGGGTAAAAGTACAAAGAGGAAGACAAAAATAGACTTGGAGATGACAGGTGGAAGCAGAGATGAAGATGGTGGGGAAGACAACGATCTTACAAGAATTGCAAGGAACAGAACGGCGTTGAAAATATTTGCTGAAGACCTATGCTCAACAGGGAGTTTAAAGTGTTTGTTGAAGACCTATGCTCCACAGGGAGTTTAAAGTGTTTGTTGAAGACCTATGCTCAACAGGGAGTTTAAAGTGTTTGTTGAAGACCTATGCTCCACAGGGAGTTTAAAGTGTTTGTTGAAGACCTATGCTCAACAGGGAGTTTAAAGTGTTTGCTGAAGACCTATGCTCCACAGGGAGTTTAAAGTGTTTGCTGAAGACCTATGCTCAACAGGGAGTTTAAAGTGTTTGCTGAAGACCTATGCTCAACAGGGAGTTTAAAGTGTTTGCTGAAGACCTATGCTCAACAGGGAGTTTAAAGTGTTTGCTGAAGACCTATGCTCCACAGGGAGTTTAAAGTGTTTGCTGAAGACCTATGCTCAACAGGGAGTTTAAAGTGTTTGCTGAAGACCTATGCTCAACAGGGAGTTTAAAGTGTTTGCTGAAGACCTATGCTCCACAGGGAGTTTAAAGTGTTTGTTGAAGACCTATGCTCCACGTGGAGCTGAAAGGAAGAAGCTAGTCTTCCACATGCAATCATGATTAAGATCGTTGCTAAATTTGCCCAGCTGTTTGATTTGCCCAGCTGTTTGATTTACCCAGCTGTTTGATTTGCCCAGCTGTTTGATTTGCCCAGCTGTTTGATTTGCCCAGCTGTTTGATTTACCCAGCTGTTTGATTTACCCAGCTGTTTGATTTGCCCAGCTCTTTGATTTGCCCAGCTGTTTGATTTGCCCAGCTGTTTGATTTGCCCAGCTGTTTGATTTACACAGCTGTTTGATTTACCCAGCTGTTTGATTTGCCCAGCTGTTTGATTTGCCCAGCTGTTTGATTTACCCAGCTGTTTGATTGTCGTTTCTTCATTTGCCCCTATTTTTTTTTCTTCTAACCAGTGCTAAGGTTGATAATAATTGACTGATTGATCGATTGACCGATACAATGCCATCAGATCGATACGAGCTGTCGGAGCATTAACTCGGGAAAATATTGTGGCGAATTGTGAGGGAAATTGTTTGATTTCCCGGGTTCTGCTGGGAATGTTAAGGTTGCATCATCCTACAGGTGGTGCGAAGCTAAATCTTCTGTATCATTAGACGCCCACCACTACAGGGACATTCTAGAGGTGCTACCAAGCTAAGTTTTCTATATCACATCACTACAGGGACATTCTAGAGGTGCTACCAAGCTAAGTTTTCTATATCACATCACTACAGGACATTCTAGAGGTGCTACCAAGCTAAGTTTTCTATATCACATCACTACAGAGACATTCTAGAGGAGCTACCAAGCTATGTTTTCTATATCACATCACTACAGGGACATTCTAGAGATGCTACCAAGCTAAGTTTTCTATATCACATCACTACAGGGACATTCTAGAGGAGCTACCAAGCTATGTTTTCTATATCACATCACTACAGGGACATTCTAGAGGATCTACCAAGCTATGTTTTCTATATCACATCACTACAGGGACATTCTAGAGGAGCTACCAAGCTATGTTTTCTATATCACATCACTACAGGGACATTCTAGAGGAGCTACCAAGCTAAGTTTTCTATATCACATCACCACAGGGACATTCTAGAGGTGCTACCAAGCTAAGTTTTCTATATCACATCACTACAGGGACATTCTAGAGGTGCTACCAAGCTAAGTTTTCTATATCACATCACTACAGGGACATTCTAGAGGAGCTACCAAGCTAAGTTTTCTCTATCACACCACTACAGGGACATTCTATAGGTGCTACCATGCTAAGTTTTCTATATCACACCACTACAGGAAATTCTAGAGGTGCTACCAAGCTAAGTTTTCTATATCACACCACTACAGGGAAATTCTAGAGGTGCTACCAAGCTAAGTTTTCTATATCACACCACTACAGGGAAATTCTAGAGGTGCTACCAAGCTAAGTTTTCTATATCACACCACTACAGGGACATTGTAGAGGTAGTACAAAAATAAGTCTTCTATATCATTGGCAGCCCACCACTACAGGGACATTCTAGATGTTCTACCAAGATAAGTCTTCTATATCACACCACAACAGGCACATTCTAGAGGTTCTACCAAGCTAAGTCTTTTATTTCACAACACTACATGGACATTCTAGAGGTAGTACAAAACTAAGTCTTCTATATCAATGGCCGCCCACCACAACAGGGACATTCTAGCGGTAATACAAAGCTAAGACTTCTATATCAATAGACACCTACCACTACAGTGACATTCTAGACGTACTACCAAGCTAAATCTTCTACATCACACCACTACAGGGACATTCTAGAGGTAGTACAAAACTAAGTCTTCTATGTCAATAGACACCCACTACTACAGGGACATTCTAGAGGTTCTACCAAGCTAAGTCTTCTATATCACACCACTACATGGACATTCTAGAGGTAGTACAAAACTAAGTCTTATATATCAATGGCCGCCCACCACTACAGGGACATTGTAGAGGTAGTACAAAGCTAAGTCTTCTATATCAATGGCCGCCCACCACTACAGGGACATTGTAGAGGTAGTACAAAGCTAAGTCTTCTATATCAATGGCCGCCCACCACTATAGGGACATTCAAGAGGTAGTACAAAGCTAAGTCTTCTATATCACACCACTACATGGACATTGTAGAGGTAGTACAAAGCTAAGTCTTCTATATCAATGGCCGCCCACCACTACAGGGACATTGTAGAGGTAGTACAAAGCTAAGTCTTTTATATCAAACCCTACAGGGACATTCTAGAGGTAGTACAAAGCTAAGTCTTCTATATCAAACCCTACAGGGACATTCTAGAGGTAGTACAAAGCTAAGTCTTCTATATCAAACCCTACATGGACATTCTAGAGGTAGTACAAAGCTAAGTCTTCTATATCAAACCCTACAGGGACATTCTAGAGGTAGTACAAAGCTAAGTCTTCTATATCAAACACTACAGGGACATTCTAGAGGTAGTACAAAGTTAAGTCTTCTATATCATTGGCCACCCACCACTACAGGGACATTCTACATTTATTACACAGCTAAGTCTTCTATGTCAATAGACGCCCACCACTGCAGACACTATGACCATCTTCACTACGATATGCAGCCTGCTTTAACTCGCACTGTTTCCGAATCTCACCTACCCGGGAGGTAAAGTGAGGTCACGGTCAGCTTTGAGTCGCCTGTCTTGTACTCCACCAGGATTGATTACAAATGTTCACAATTTAGAGATTGTAACTCCATCAATTATCCTAACTTTCGTTGTGTAAACCTCTTTTCAAAAGTGAATTAAAATTCTCAGTTCTCGGAATAGATCTCTTCAACTGCCATGACCTCATTTTAATGTATGGAGGTAACTCAAACGACCTGAGCTTGTCGCCCTTGCCATAGTTATCGCCCCTACTCTCGATACTCTCCCCTTTAACATAATTCTTTCTTCCTTTTTAAAGAGAAATCATTTCTTTATGTTTTAAGTAAGAAAGACTTCAACAAGTTTCCCGTATAAGCTGATGGTAAGACCCATAAAATCGGCGTCGTTGATTGGCTAAGACAATATAGATTTAATAGCTTTGCTGATTGGTTGACTAAGACCTCCCTCATATTTGAAGTAATCTGATTGGTTCAATTTGAGCCATGTGGTTATCATTAATACACGATTGCGTAATGAGAAATTACACAGTGAATCAACGGGCGTATTATGTAACACTGTCGTTACGTGAAACAATCGCCAATCGAAGAAGTGTTGCGTAGAATTCGCTTGTTGGAAATAATTTGTTTTCTTTTCTTTTCTTCATTTTAAAATCAAACTGTAGGGAACATGTTACAGCTTGTTGGCAAATGTATTTGTGAAACGAATCATCATCATCAAGTACCGGGCCTGCTAGCGTAGGTGATCATGTCTCCCCACAACTTTCGAACTCGACAGTTATTTATCATTTCTGTTGTTGACCTTCTACCAAGCCATTCTTTTAAGCTGTCTGCTATTTTGTCTCTTTGCTTCGTCCCTCAATTTTCCCAGTTGTTACAATATATTCCAGTTGTTCTCTTGTCATTACATGGCCAACAAATGATTGTTTCTTGATGAATGATGAAACGAACAGGCTACAGTTCATGACGGCAGTGAAAATCTTCATTACACAAAGGCAAGAAGACAACATCTTTTTTTCTGCTTCTTCTTCTTCCTATCCTCATCCTCTTTTCCCCCCTCTTCTTCCTCCTTCTCATTCTTCCTCTTCTTCATTTGCCATCCAGCGATAGGGGGAGATACAATTTGCAGAATTTTGCTCTTCTGTTGGCCTCTTCAGTTGTTATGTTTCCTTGTATTTCTAATATTCCATCAATCCATCTTTTTCGTGGTCGGCCCTTGGGTCTGGAGTTCTCGCAACGTTATTAAAGGCTTGATGTATTGCCTCTGGATATTTCTGTCTTATCTCGTGGCAAACCATTTTATCTGTTGTTTCTTTGTATATTCAATGGTCGATATTATTCCTAGCTTCTTTTTTTTTTAATCAGTTTTTTTTTTTTTTTTTTTTTGGGGGGGGGGAGACTGGTTGGTCTCAAGGCAAGACGTCGGCCTCGAGACAGAGAGGTTGTGGGTTCAAATCCCGGCTATTTGGGACTTTTATTTATGATTTCTCTCTTCGGCAACCACCCCTGGTCTCAGCAGCGAGGCCCGGCTTGAAATGTCAATTGCTCATGGACGGAAAAATATGAGTACTTCCGAAGACGGAGTTATCTGCCTGTGCGGCGAGGGACCCCTGTGCACACGGTTGTCATGGAAAATCGGATTAACACGCAAAATTCAGTTCCTATTTTCTAGGGACTTCCTCAGGGGTCAAAGCAGGCGAACGAAAAAAAAATATATTAATAATCATATTTCCATTTGTGATCTTATCTCTCAGGCTGTTTCCTGTCATTCGCCTGACACATCTCATCTCAGTTGAGGTTATTTGTTCTTGAGTCAAGAGTCCAGGTCTGGCATTGGTAGCACAACGTTGGGATGAAGATAAAGTATGAACGATCTATTACTTGTTACTTATATTTGAGAAACAAATACACAGCAGTTGACGACAATGTTGTAGACAAAGGTTGGTCACAGATGACATGAACACCAGATAGTAGGACAATGTTGTAGACAAAGGTTGCTCACAGATGACATGAACACCAGATAGTAGGACAATGTTGTAGACAAAGGTTGGTCACAGATGACATGAACACCAGATAGTAGGACAATGTTGTAGACAAAGGTTGGTCACAGATGACATGAACACCAGATAGTAGGACAATGTTGTAGACAAAGGTTGGTCACAGATGACATGAACACCAGATAGTAGGACAATGTTGTAGACAAAGGTTGCTCACAGATGACATGAACACCAGATAGTAGGACAATGTGGCGGCAAGAGGGTAACAAAGAGAGTATCTTAAGGTCCTACAGGAAACATTGTATTTGCGCCCACGTATTGTTAAGAACCCTCGACATATATATATGTCTTTCCATTATTGTGGAATACAACTAGAGATAGACTATTTTGAGATAGAAATATAGTTTTTTTTTCGCTTTTCTTTCTTTTCGTCTTTCTTTCCTTTCTTCTTTTATTCCCTCCCTCCCTCCCTCCTTGCATCACTCCCTCCCTGCTTGCCTCTCTCCCTCCCGACTTGCCTCCATTCCTCCCTCCTTCCCTCCCTTCCTTCCTTCCTTTCTTCCTTCGTTCCTTCCTTCCCCTTCTGCCCACAACTAAAAGCATCCACGGAGACAACAGCTCAATCCGCCCACAACTAAAAGCATCCACGGAGACAACAGCTCAATCCGCCCACAACTAAAAGCATCCACGGAGACAACAGCTCAATCCACCCACAACTAAAATCTACACATTCTCCATTACGAAACTTTCTGTGGTCAAAGGCCTGTACCAACAGACAGCACAACAAACAAGTGTCTACCATATTCGCGGCCCGTAAACACACGTCTTTGTAACTGTCGAGAAGTCTTCTTTGCCAGTGGCAAACTTTCCATTTAGATTACACCTGGCAAGCTGCCCAAATCACTATTCATCACGTGTTACCTGGGCATCTTAGGTAACTGATCAATATTTCGACAAAATAAAACGGGGTGGGGGGGGGAGAAAGAGGGGGAGAGGAGGGGGGATAAGTAATAAGTTACCAATACAGTTGTTCCACAAGCTGTTTTAAAAATATCACAGCCCTGTTATAAAACGAGCTGTTTTTATATCTCCTGTTACAAGCTATGCTGTGCCTCGACACAACCTTTTTTTCTAAAAAAAAAATATTACAAATAAAAAAAAATATAATAGTAGTTATAAAATAGCGAACCAATCTGTTACTTATGTTGTGTATTGTGGAGAAAGAGGGGGGGGGGGGGGGGGTGAATGCATTTGTTTACTTCGCACAGTCAGTTTTTGTCAGCTTCGAAAGGGGCTAAGGGGTTATTCAGCAACAGGGCTGAAAACTATCAGAGAATCATAGCTGATCGGTGAATCAGAACTATCCAGATCCTACTACACCTCTTCGCAGTGCCCCTGGAAACAGACTAACTAATCTGGGTATATGAGTGGTGATGGTGAGGGAAGACTACCGGGTACTCAGTGCTGAAGTCGGATGTCGTGGGCCGAAATGCGCAAATAATATAATTCTAATGCAAACAACGTCACACAGTAATCGACGTCCACTTAACGTCCTTTTAATGGCGGATGACAAAGCCAACGCAAATAGAGAGCTAATTTTGAAAGTTTGGAAGAGACAATGATTATTTGTTGTAATAAATGTAATGAGAAGGGATCGGCTGGAATATATTTAACAACTGGGAAAATTGACCAAGAGATAGTGGGAAGCAAAGAGACAAGATACCAGACAGCTTGAGAGAAGGTCAACAACAGAAATGATACATAACTGTCGAGATCGAAAGATGTGGAGAGACATGATCACCTACGCCAGCAGGCTTGGTACTTGATGATGATGATGAAGGTTGGATGACGATGATGTCTAACTATCTCTTTAGCCAATGGATAAAAGCAAGCTAGCCTGTCTGGATGATACAAACAGTCTGGATGATACACTTAAATTGAAAAACAAAGAAGACAGTTCTGGATCACTGCGCGGTGGAACACAATAAAGACACCAGAAATTACAATTCTTTGAGTATGAGAAAAGACAACTAAACACAAAACAGGCAGCTAACTATCACCTCTTCTTCTCCTTCTTAAGGTTCACTCGTTAGGCGGGCGACAATGCGTTGTGTCGTTAATTTACGGTAACACAGCCATATCTTCAACTCTGGGCCCAGTACATCCTTTTTCAGCACTAGTTTTAGGCGGCAGGAACCATTGAAGGCTATGTCTGAAAAGTGTTCCTTGTTGCAGTTTCCTCATATTCCAAGTTCGGCTTGTTGCAGGAGCTACTGAGTTTAGTGCTCTGTGCACACCGTGAGATGTGTGTCTCATCCGTTTTGATCATGTTTCGATATTCCGATTGTTTACGATGAAGGATGATATCGTATGACAAGGAACAGTTGGCTGTGTTCACTTTCTGTGCGGTTTCGCCTTATGTCTTTTGGCGTGTGCTGAGACTGCTATAATCGGGTCTACAGCTACCTTTATTTGTTTGGGAGATGAGTTAGTAATTCGGATGATTCCACCGGCCAAGCGGCACAGAAAGTGAACGCAGCTGAACTGTCCTTCGTCATACAATATCATCATTCATCGTAAGCAATCGGAAATACACGATCCGGATGAAAAATACAGCTCACGGGGTGCACAGAGCTCTAAACTCAGTAGTTCTAACAGTAAGCCGGACTTGGAATATGAAGAAACAGCAACAAGGAACTCTTTTCAAAATGACTCTCAATGGTTCCTGCCGCACATCTGCCATATTGACCGGAAGTTCAACTACAAGGGAACTCATAAATGCCTGCAGATATCATTACATGGCATTGGGCCGAAGGGCGTCAGTTCTGAATCCACAACAGCAACAACGTCGTGTAGGGGCTGAACACTAGATTACCTGCTTCCGCCATTTTTTCCGAGAGGGCTGGACATCAGATCTCGATCCGCAGAGACCAGTAGAGGGTCACGCCAAAATGAAACCAAAGATTCAAAGCGACCACAAAAATGTCCATCGCCTAAGTTGGCATTTGTACCCGGGACCGTTCCGTCCAGATGTCGATGCCTTACACCTTGACCACACAAAACCCCCGTAACCACCATATCATCATCATGTGCCATACCGGTTGGCGTAGGCGATCGTGTCCTTTCACAATTCTCTATCCACAGTACATCGTATCAGATCTGTTGTGTTCTGTTTGCCATGCCATGACACCAAGCTATCTTCTCTCTTTGTCGTCCGCGATCTCTCTTTTCCTGTATTTTGCCAGTTGTAACCAAGTATTCCAACTTTCCTCTTCTCATGATGTGACCGAAAAATGTTGATTGTTTCTTTCAGATTCTTTTTTTTTATGAGCTCCCTTGTTGTGTTGGACCTCTTTGATAATTATCATTGGTCTTTTTATCTGTCCGGTTAACTTTAGCCAACATTAGTTAACTTTAGTCAACATTAGTTAACTTAAGTCAACATTAGTTAACTTTAGTCAACATTAGTTAACTTTAGTCAACATTAGTTAACTTTAGTCAACTTAGGAACATTTAAACTGTAAACTTATTTGCTTGTAGTTGTTCTTTGTTTCCTTTGCTGTTTTTTTTTTTAAATTCCGACCGATATAAAAATATACTAAAGTACACAGCTCACATTTATCCTTCTTTAAGCTTTTGTTATGTTCTGGTAAATCCTTTTTTTTTTTAAAAACCCGTTAATTTCGATTAGCAAATATTATTTTAGTTTTATTTGTCTTTTTTTTAAATAAATAATATATCCCATCTGGTCACCCCATCTGGTTACCCCATCTGGTCACCCCATCTGGTTACCCATCTGGTCACCCCATCTGGTCACCCCATCTGGTCCCCCATCTGGTACCCCATCTGGTCACCCCATCTGGTTACCCCATCTGGTTACCCCATCTGGTTACCCCATCTGGTCACCCCATCTGGTTACCCCATCTGGTTACCCCATGTGGTTACCCCATCTGGTGTTACAATGCTCGTCAATTATATTATTGTGCTCTCTTCTGCAAGAACATCGATATGGTCTTTTTATTATCAACGATATGTTTTCTCTTGCTTTGTTTCTTTTTTTTTTTAAATATTCATTTTCTTATAAGTGCATTACCAGTAAATGTTATTGCTTTTGTTTGTCCTTCTTCCGTCATTGTTGTTGTCATTACCATCACTACCACTGCACACTGTTGGGGACTGCTTGGTCTCGAGGCAAGACGCCGGTCTCGAGACAGAGAGGTGCTGAGTTCAAATCCCGGCTGCACCAGTTGGAATGTTTGTTTGTCATTTCTCACTGCGGTAACCAGCCCTGGCCTCAGCAGCGAGGCCCGGCGGGAAACCTCAATTACTCATCGACGGAAAAAAAATTATGAGTACCTCTGAAGGCGGAGTTATCTGCCCATGCGGCGAGGGACCCTGTACACACGGCTGCCAGGTGAAAACGGATTAACAAATTTCAGTTCCTAGTCTCTAAAGACTTGCAAAAAAAACAAAAACTGCACACTGGACGAATCCTTAGGTGGTCAAATAACCCATAGAGAATCTCGAGAGTTCGAAGAGATTCATGACCCACGTTGCACGAACTCCGTACCACTGCCAGGGGTCCATTATGTAGGTATGTTTTTGCTAATAATTTGGCACTGGTAGCGGCGACATTTATCAATTTCGACTGTCACGGGATATTTAACGTGCGCGAGTGCACACGGGGCACCCAGTTTTTTGATGTTATTCGAGAGAGGTAGGCATCGGATTTCAGTGCCCAGAGAGAGCTAGACATCAGATCTCAGTACCAAGAGAGAGCTAGACATCGGATCTCAGTACCCAGAGAGAGCTAGACATCAGATCTCAGTACCAAGAGAGAGCTAGACATCAGATTTCAGTACCAAGAGAGAGCTAGAATCAGATTTCAGTACCAAGAAAGAGCTAGACATCAGATTTCAGTACCAAGAGAGAGCTAGACATCAGATCTCAGTACCAAGAGAGAGCTAGACATCAGATTTCAGTACCAAGAGAGAGCTAGACATCAGATCTCAGTACCAAGAGAGAGCTAGACATCAGATTACAGTACCAAGAGAGAGCTAGACATCAGATTTCAGT
The DNA here is from genome assembly GCA_032433765.1 of Megaustenia siamemsis. Classification (NCBI taxonomy): domain Eukaryota; kingdom Metazoa; phylum Mollusca; class Gastropoda; order Stylommatophora; family Ariophantidae; genus Megaustenia; species Megaustenia siamemsis. Next base: position 31,514,809 of record JAVIAB010000104.1, on the reverse strand, counting down.
ACCAAGAGAGAGCTAGACATCAGATTTCAGTACCAAGAGAGAGCTAGACATCAGATTACAGTACCAAGAGAGAGCTAGACATCAGATTACAGTACCAAGAGAGAGCTAGACATCAGATTTCAGTACCAAGAGAGAGCTAGACATCAGATTTCAGTACCAAGAGAGAGCTAGACATCAGATTACAGTACCAAGAGAGATCTAGACATCAGATTACAGTACCAAGAGAGAGAGCTAGACATCAGATTACAGTACCAAGAGAGAGCTAGACATCAGATCTCAGTACCAAGAAAGAGCTAGACATCAGATTTCAGTACCAAGAGAGAGGTAGGCATCGGATTTCAGTACCAATAGAGAGGTAGGCATCGGATCTCAGTACCCAGAGAGAGGTAGGCATCGGATCTCAGTACCCAGAGAGAGGTAGGCATCGGATTTCAGTACCCAGAGAGAGCTAGACATCAGATCTCAGTACCCAGAGAGAGGTAGGCATCGGATTTCAGTACCCAGAGAGAGCTAGACATCAGATCTCAGTACCCAGAGAGAGCTAGACATCAGATTACAGTACCAAGAGAGAGCTAGACATCAGATTACAGTACCAAGAGAGAGCTAGACATCAGATCTCAGTACCCAGAGAGAGCTAGACATCAGATTACAGTACCAAGAGAGAGCTAGACATCAGATTACAGTACCAAGAGAGAGCTAGACATCAGATCTCAGTACCCAGAGAGAGCTAGACATCAGATTACAGTACCAAGAGAGAGCTAGACATCAGATCTCAGTACCCAGAGAGAGCTAGACATCAGATTTCAGTACCAAGAGAGAGCTAGACATCAGATTACAGTACCAAGAGAGAGCTAGACATCAGATTACAGTACCAAGAGAGAGCTAGACATCAGATTTCAGTACCAAGAGAGAGCTAGACATCAGATTACAGTACCCAGAGAGAGCTAGACATCAGATTTCAGTACCAAGAGAGAGCTAGACATCAGATCTCAGTACCAAGAGAGAGCTAGACATCAGATCTCAGTACCAAGAGAGAGCTAGACATCAGATCTCAGTACCAAGAGAGAGCTAGACATCAGATTACAGTACCAAGAGAGAGCTAGACATCAGATCTCAGTACCAAGAGAGAGCTAGACATCAGATCTCAGTACCAAGAGAGAGCTAGACATCAGATTACAGTACCAAGAGAGAGCTAGACATCAGATTTCAGTACCAAGAGAGAGCTAGACATCAGATTACAGTACCAAGAGAGAGCTAGACATCAGATTTCAGTACCAAGAGAGAGCTAGACATCAGATCTCAGTACCCAGAGAGAGTTAGACATCAGATTACAGTACCAAGAGAGAGCTAGACATCGGATTTCAGTACCCAGAGAGAGGTAGGCATCGGATCTCAGTACCCAGAGAGAGGTAGGCATCGGATTTCAGTACCAAGAGAGAGGTAGGCATCGGATCTCAGTACCCAGAGAGAGGTAGGCATCGGATTTCAGTACCAAGAGAGAGGTAGGCATCGGATTTCAGTACCAAGAGAGAGCTAGACATCAGATTACAGTACCAAGAGAGAGGTAGGCATCGGATTTCAGTACCCAGAGAGAGGTAGGCATCGGATCTCAGTACCCAGAGAGAGGTAGGCATCGGATTTCAGTACCCAGAGAGAGCTAGACATCAGATCTCAGTACCCAGAGAGAGGTAGGCATCGGATTTCAGTACCAAGAGAGAGGTAGGCATCGGATTTCAGTACCAAGAGAGAGGTAGGCATCGGATTTCAGTACCAATAGAGAGGTAGGCATCGGATCTCAGTACCCAGAGAGAGGTAGGCATCGGATTTCAGTACCCAGAGAGAGCTAGACATCAGATCTCAGTACCCAGAGAGAGGTAGGCATCGGATTTCAGTACCCAGAGAGAGCTAGACATCAGATCTCAGTACCCAGAGAGAGCTAGACATCAGATTACAGTACCAAGAGAGAGCTAGACATCAGATTACAGTACCAAGAGAGAGCTAGACATCAGATCTCAGTACCAAGAGAGAGCTAGACATCAGATTACAGTACCAAGAGAGAGCTAGACATCAGATTACAGTACCAAGAGAGAGCTAGACATCAGATCTCAGTACCCAGAGAGAGCTAGACATCAGATTACAGTACCAAGAGAGAGCTAGACATCAGATCTCAGTACCCAGAGAGAGCTAGACATCAGATTTCAGTACCAAGAGAGAGCTAGACATCAGATTACAGTACCAAGAGAGAGCTAGACATCAGATTACAGTACCAAGAGAGAGCTAGACATCAGATTACAGTACCAAGAGAGAGCTAGACATCAGATTACAGTACCCAGAGAGAGCTAGACATCAGATTTCAGTACCAAGAGAGAGCTAGACATCAGATCTCAGTACCAAGAGAGAGCTAGACATCAGATCTCAGTACCAAGAGAGAGCTAGACATCAGATCTCAGTACCAAGAGAGAGCTAGACATCAGATTACAGTACCAAGAGAGAGCTAGACATCAGATCTCAGTACCAAGAGAGAGCTAGACATCAGATCTCAGTACCAAGAGAGAGCTAGACATCAGATTACAGTACCAAGAGAGAGCTAGACATCAGATTTCAGTACCAAGAGAGAGCTAGACATCAGATTACAGTACCAAGAGAGAGCTAGACATCAGATTTCAGTACCAAGAGAGAGCTAGACATCAGATCTCAGTACCCAGAGAGAGTTAGACATCAGATTACAGTACCAAGAGAGAGCTAGACATCGGATTTCAGTACCCAGAGAGAGGTAGGCATCGGATCTCAGTACCCAGAGAGAGGTAGGCATCGGATTTCAGTACCAAGAGAGAGGTAGGCATCGGATCTCAGTACCCAGAGAGAGGTAGGCATCGGATTTCAGTACCAAGAGAGAGGTAGGCATCGGATTTCAGTACCAAGAGAGAGCTAGACATCAGATTACAGTACCAAGAGAGAGGTAGGCATCGGATTTCAGTACCCAGAGAGAGGTAGGCATCGGATCTCAGTACCCAGAGAGAGGTAGGCATCGGATTTCAGTACCCAGAGAGAGCTAGACATCAGATCTCAGTACCCAGAGAGAGGTAGGCATCGGATTTCAGTACCAAGAGAGAGGTAGGCATCGGATTTCAGTACCAAGAGAGAGGTAGGCATCGGATTTCAGTACCAAGAGAGAGGTAGGCATCGGATTTCAGTACCAAGAGAGAGGTAGGCATAGGATTTCAGTACCAAGAGAGAGGTAGGCATCGGATTTCAGCACCAAGAGAGAGGTAGGCATCGGATTTCAGTACCAAGAGAGAGCTAGACATCGGATTTCAGTACCAAGAGAGAGGTTGGCATCGGATTTCAGTACCAAGAGAGAGGTAGGCATCGGATTTCAGTACCAAGAGAGAGGTAGGCATCGGATTTCAGTACCAAGAGAGAGGTAGGCATCGGATTTCAGTACCAAGAGAGAGGTAGGCATCGGATTTCAGTACCAAGAGAGAGGTAGGCATCGGATTTCAGTACCAAGAGAGAGCTAGACATCAGATCTCAGTACCCAGAGAGAGCTAGACATCAGATCTCAGTACCAAGAGAGAGCTAGACATCAGATTTCAGTGCCCAGAGAGAGCTAGACATCAGATTACAGTACCAAGAGAGAGCTAGACATCAGATCTCAGTACCCACAATATGAGGAGAGGATAATGTCACAAAGAAACTACGAATTAATATGTTCCTTTTTTTTGAAAAACCACCACTGCCTGTGATGACCTTTGAACCTGGGTTGTTCCTGTACTAAGGTCGACATTGTTTCTCTAACCCAGCCCTCTCATCGCTGTCTATCTATTATGTTCTATCAATAGAACCAGCTTCTTTGCAGTCAGGAATTTCCCATATCCGCTCCAGCATTTGCTACATAATGTCCCCAAATAAATGACTCAATTCTGTTGACAAGGTCGCCGTGGAAACATCCTACCCGACTGCACAGGCGACGGTTCTGAACCTCCTTAGCCGCCTCTTACGACATGCGTGGCAGGTAACAGTGACTGTATTTTTGTAACCACTCACCGTGGGAGGGGGGGGGGCCGCGATAGCTCAGATGGGTAAGGTTCGATCCCAACCGGCGGCTTCCGGGTTCACCCAGCCTTTAATGGGTACCGAATTTTTTTCTGGGAAAGTGAAGCGGCACGGGGCGTAATACCGACCACATTACTCCAAAAATCATGTGCCGAAGGTCTGTGAAATTTATGGTCACTAACACCATATTCCCTATACGCCACTTGGCGTGACGGGGGTACTTTACTTTTTTTTTTTTTTTTTTTTTTTTCCATGACATTAAAATTAATTGTCATATTAAAAAGGATGGATATATAATGTGATTTCTGTAGATGTTGTATTGCTTGTTGTTTTAGTCACTTCCCTTTTAGGCGTAGTGTCGATTTTGGGCGTCTCTGGACGCTGTTAGGATAGGAATGTTGTTGTTCTTGCATATGTCTTTTATTCCGTCTATTCACCTCCTTCTTAGTCTCCCTCTGTTTCTCTATTCTGATGTTTTGAGGGAGAAGACTGTTGATGTTGTTTGGTCTGGTTTCATTCCTACGTGATCACCAAATGTCCGAACCATTTGATTTGCTGTTTGTTCTAGTCACGGTTCTATTCTTACGTGATCGCTAAATGTCCGAACCATTTCATTTGCTGTTTGTTCTTGTCACGGTTCTATTCTTACGTGATCGCTAAATGTCCTAACCATTTCATTTGCTGTTTGTTCTAGTCACGGTTCTATTCTTACGTGATCACCAAATGTCCTAACCATATCATTTGCTGTTTGTTCTAGTCACGGTTCTATTCTTACGTGATCGGTAAATGTCCTAACCATTTCATTTGCTGTTTGTTCTAGTCACGGTTCTAGTCTTACGTGATCGGTAAATGTCCGAACCATTTCATTTGCTGTTTGTTCTAGTCATGGTTCTATTCCTACGTGATCGGTAAATGTCCGAACCATTTCATTTGCTGTTTGTTCTAGTCACGGTTCTATTCTTACGTGATCGCCAAATGTCCGAACCATTTCATTTGCTGTTTGTTCTAGTCACGGTTCTAGTTTTACGTGATCGCCAAATGTCCGAACCATTTCATTTGCTGTTTGTTCTAGTCACGGTTCTATTCTTACGTGATCGCCAAATGTCCGAACCATTTCATTTGCTGTTTGTTCTAGTCACGGTTCTAGTCTTACGTGATCGGTAAATGTCCGAACCATTTCATTTGCTGTTTGTTCTAGTCACGGTTCTAGTTTTACGTGATCGCCAAATGTCCGAACCATTTCATTTGCTGTTTGCTCTAGTCACTGTTCTATTCTTACGTGATCGCCAAATGTCCGAACCATTTCATTTGCTGTTTGCTCTAGTCACTGTTCTATTCTTACGTGATCGCCAAATGTCTGAACCATTTCATTTGCTGTTTGTTCTAGTCACGGTTTCATTCCAATCTGTTCTATAATTTTCACACCCATATTCGAGCTATCTTTATGTTCTTTGTAATCTTTCTCTAGAACCTCATTTCGCAGGCTCGTATCTTCATATTCTTTGCTTGTGCTAAATGGTCATGATTGACGCTTACAACATTACATTGGTATTTATCATTTACTTCTTGGCTGTTAATGTAATGTTTGGATGTTTTAAAGACGGGCCCAGGTGGTAACTTCATCCTTAATTGATAACAATAAATACCGTGAGTCTACGCTTAAAGTTTCTTAACAACGATAATACACATGTGATGGAACGAGCCAAGCTGCCATCCATCATGGCAAAGCTTAGGAGTCGGAGACAAAGGTGGCTGGGTCGTGTAAGAAGATTGACAGACAATCGTATTCCCAAATATATATTGTATGGCGAAGTTAAAGACGGAAAGAGACCAAAGGACAGACCAGAGCTGAGATATCAGATACCTGACAGACCAGAGCTGAGATATCAGATACCTGACAGACCAGAGCTGAGATATCAGATACCTGACAGACCAGAGCTGAGATATCAGATACCTGACAGACCAGAGCTGAGATATCAGATACCTGACAGACCAGAGCTGAGATATCAGATACCTGACAGACCAGAGCTGAGATATCAGATACCTGACAGACCAGAGCTGAGATATCAGATACCTGACAGACCAGAGCTGAGATATCAGATACCTGACAGACCAGAGCTGAGCTGACAGACCAGAGCTGAGATATCAGGATGTTTGCAGGACTTCCTTGAGGGAATTATCAGTGAAAGGAACTGGGAGGACCTAGCAACAAGTCGTAGTGCATGGAGAACACAAATAAAAAACAACAGCACAGCAACATTTGAGGCAGCGCTGATATCAAATTCAGATCGCAAAAGGTGCAGTAGAAAGAAGACAAGGCCAGGCACGACGAATACGTCTTATCTTGTTCACTCAGCGCTTGAATCTGTCTATCCAATAAAGGCAGATTCAGCCACGAGAGAATCTGTTCAGTAAAACAACATCCAGCATAAGACAATATTGTTTTACCAAATTACTGACTTATCATGAATGCTTGCTACTAACCGTCTGTCAAGACGACGAAAGCCATATATACATCAGAGTTTCCATTATTGTTTTATTTTTATATAGGATGGGATTCCAATATCCTAATGTAACACATAATGAAGGAATAGACCTGGAGACAGTTCAGAACTACAACTACTTTGGACATACTATAACCAGTGATGGGAAATGTACAACTGAATTAAACCAAAAAATAGGAATGGCAAAAAGTAATTTTAATGTCATGAAAAATAGACTAACATCAAAACAAAAAACACCAGGGCTAAAACTAAGAATAGCAAAATGGTATATCTTATCAACATTCCTGTATGGTGCAGAAACATGGACAGTTGACAAGAAAACAGAACAGAGAACTGAAGCCTTTGAAATGTGGATATATAGAAGAATAGGTAGAATTGGATGGAAGGAAAATAAAACAAACGATGAAGTCTTAAAACAACTAAAAATAAAAAGAGAAATACTAAACATAATTCAAACAAGACAAATGCGATTTTTTGGGTCATGTTAAAAGACACAACAGCCTGCTAAAAGTAATCCTGGATGGGAAAATACAAGGTAAAAGAGGCAGAGGCAGACCAAGACGAACATGGATGAGTAACATCAAGAGATGGACAAGTCAGCCTATGACAACCTGCATCATCAAATGAATAGACAGAGTGAAATGGCGCTCCATGGTAGCCAACCTTCGATGTGGAGACGAAACTCAATGATGATGATGACGATGATGATGATGATGATGATGACGATGATGATTGGATGAGATTGCAGAATGCGGCAGAAGGGAAACATTTTTTCCCCTGGAAAAAAAGTGAACTTGCTTTGTGTTTACTTGCAACAGTCTATGTGTATTAGATGGGTGTGTGTGTGTTCTTGTTCAAACGCGCGTGTGTGTGTGGCATTGGGAAACAAAAAAGTGGTAACCCCGAAGGCGGTGAAACAAATGATGGAATGAGATTGTGACGTCAGCTCAAGGAGAAAATGAGGGGGGAAAAAGAGATGAAGAGGGAGAAATAATAATGAAGAGAAAAAAAAACTAGAATCTGAAAGATCGGAACCACATGACCTGTAGGAAGAAACCTGTGTCCTTCACATGAACCGAAGTGAAGATTTGAAGTGAACAGTGATCAACGAGATGGAGAAACGAACGGTGAAGTGAATGAAATAGAGAAATGGGGATAATGGCAAAGTGGTAAAAGAATAGTGGGAATAAAATAATAGAATATAGATTGGTGCTGGTGGGGGGGGGGAGGGTTGTTGATTGTCGGATGTATGGGGCTGGTGTTTGCATGTGCGTGCCTGTGTGTTTGTCAATTGAGCGCATATGCTTCACGAGTGAGTGATATTGTGTGTGTTTGTGTGTCTGTGTGAGTGAGTGAATGTGTGTGTGTGTGTCTGTCTGTATGCGTGAGTGTCTTGTGTGAGTGATTGTGTGTGTGTATGAGTGATTGTGTGTGTGTGAAAATGATTGTGTGTGTGTCATTATGGGAGTGTGAGTGAGTAATGATGAGATATATTCATAATCAAATGAGAAATGAGATCACAGAAAGATTGGAAAAGTATAACCATACAGAGAGAGAGAGAGAGAGATAGAGAGGGAGAGAGAGAGAGGTATATGTGAGAGAGTTGAAGTTAGGGAGAATTGAAGAGAGGGAGAGTAGAAGAGAAGTAGAGTGTTAGAGAAGTAGAGTGTAGAAGATGTAAAGTGTAAGATTTGCAGAATAGAAGAAATGGAAAGTAGAAGAGAGCGAGAGAGTAGAAGAGAAGTAGAGTTTAAGTTTGTAGAGTAGAAGAAAGGGAGAGTAGAAGACACGGAGAGTAAAAGTGAAGAAAAGTAGAAGAGAAGGAGAGTAGGAGAGAGAGAGTAGAAGAGCAGTAGAGTGTAAGAGAAGTAGAGTGTAAGATTGGCAGAATAGAAGAAAGGGAGAGAAGAAGAGGAGAGTAGAAGAGAGAGAGAGAGAGAGAGAGAGAGAGAGAGAGAGGGGGGTAGATAGGCAATGAGAGGGAAAAAGTGAGTGAGAAACAGATGGACAGAAAGACAAAGAGAGAGGTAGATAGGCAATTAAAGTGACAAAAAGAGAGAGAAGTAGATGGACAGAGAAACAAAGAGAAAAAGGTAGATAGACAAAGAGAGAGAGAGGCAGATAGAGAGATGAAGAGAGAGAGGTAGACAGAATCAAAGAAAGAGGAGTGAATATACATAGACAGACAGACAGACAGGCAGATAGAAAGATAGATAGACGACAAGGAGCGAGTAGTAGATAGACAGAGAGACACAAAGAGAAAGGTGGATGAATAGAAAGAGAGACAGAGAGAAACAAAGAGACACACAGAGGGAGTGGTATATAAACAGACTGAGAGAGAGAGAGAGACAGAAGAATAGGCAGCATGAAGTAAATGAGGGAGATAACGAGAAAACGAAGCGAGAAGCGAAATGTCCATATACCCTAATATAACATGCTTCTGACGATCACTTCCGAGCCAAGATGTGAGGGCGCATGATGGGATTCCATCAAGAACGAATGAAAAGCCCATCTAAAAACGAGCACGGACATGTTTTCCACTGACATGCCCATCTTGACTCGATCCCAAAAGTCGAGCTGTGAAGCGAGGGTCATATGACCCTCCCAGAGCAAGCTGTGACGTCATCACGGCTCCCACCGGAAGTCCGTCTCTAAAAGAGGGATAATTAATGAATTAATTATGATTGCATTTCTCCAGATGACTGAGCTAAGAAATGACTGGGACAAATTACATTATTATTTTTGTGAAATGTGCAAGCGGGACCACGAGCGGGGGGTTTCCAGGTTTCGGGGTTTCTTTTTTTTTCTTTCAAAACCACGAGGATGGAAGCGAGGGAGCGTAACTAGGACTGCATTGCCGAGTTAAGATATGCAGAGATTTAAATATTAATTATTTGGAACAGCTTTGAAAGTTTGGTGGAAATTAATCTTCTCTGCGATAAGAGTTAATTGTTGTAATCACTCTCAAACCAGGGCAGTCAAACAAATAAATAATTCAGGAGGCAAAACGGGCACTCGACAACACAATATATATGTTTCAACGTTGGGTTACCAATACAAGACATGGACGCGAGATTTTTTCCTCTTCTTTATGATCACCCCTTTACTTGGCGTGGATGCGTTCTGTCGCCAGTTTACAGACAAATCTCAATATCTGCGTCTTTCGGCCCGACATATCCGTTTTCGGCAAGGGCAAATTTTGATTATCGATTTTAGCCCGAACGACGGCCATTTTGAGAGTATTATTTTCGACTCTAGACAACTTTTGTTTTTTTAACGTGCGTGAGTGCACACCGAACCTCCTGCTTTTCGCCGTTTTCTGAGAGGACTAGACATCGGATCTCACTGACCAGAGACAGCTAGACGTCGGATCTCACTGACCAGAGATAGCTAGATATCGGATCTCACTGACCAGAGACAGCTAGACATCGGATCTCACTGACCAGAGACAGCTAGACATCGGATCTCACTGACCAGAGACAGCTAGACGTCGGATCTCACTGACCAGAGACAGCTAGACGTCGGATCTCACTGACCAGAGACAGCTAGACATCGGATCTCACTGACCAGAGAGAGCTAGACATCGGATCTCACTGACCAGAGATAGCTAGACATCGGATCTCACTGACCAGAGAGGACTAGACATCGGATCTCACTGACCAGAGACAGCTAGACGTCGGATCTCACTGACCAGAGACAGCTAGACATCGGATCTCACTGACCAGAGACAGCTAGACATCGGATCTCACTGACCAGAGACAGCTAGACATCGGATCTCACTGACCAGAGACAGCTTGACGTCGGATCTCACTGACCAGAGACAGCTAGACGTCGGATCTCACTGACCAGAGGCAGCTAGACGTCGGATCTCACTGACCAGAGACATCTAGACATCGGATCTCACTGTCCAGAGACAGCTAGACATCGGATCTCACTGTCCAGAGACAGCTAGACATCGGATCTCACTGACCAGAGACAGCTAGACATCGGATCTCACTGTCCAGAGAGAGCTAGACATCGGATCTCACTGACCAGAGACAGCTAGACATCGGATCTCACTGACCAGAGACAGCTAGACATCGGATCTCACTGACCAGAGACAGCTAGACATCGGATCTCACTGACCAGAGACAGCTAGACATCGGATCTCACTGACCAGAGATATTTGGAATTAGCTCTCTTTTTGCTTTGACCTCTTTCAGAACATTTTCATTACTCTTCTTAGCTGTCCATGGTATTCACAACATTCTTCTGTAAAACCACATTTCTACAGCCTCCAGTGATTTTCTTGTCTGTTATCCTATTGTCCATGATTCACATCCATATGTCAAGACTGGCTCTACATAATATTTAAGAACTATTTTTCTGGTTTCTATTGTCAAAAATGGATTGCACAGTGTCTTCCTCATTGGCTGATAAATAATGTAGATATAAACAACAGAGAGAAAAGTCTGTGCAATGATAAAACTGGAATGTCAAAATACGGAGAAATGTCTTTAAAAAAACGTTAGGAGAACACCAGATTCAAAGGCCTACTACGACAAAAAAGATGGATTTGTAGAATATTACAAACGCTAGGCGTCAGAAATGCATTACAGAAATGCGCAATCAAGAGAAGTGGAACAATATTAAAACAGGGAAATGAATGTCTGGGAATAATGTTAACCTCAGATGGTAGACATACAACAGAAGTGAGATTTATAGCTCAGGCAAAAGCTGTTCTCCTAAACATGATGAAGATACTTTTCAATCCATTTTTGACAATAGAAACAAGAAAAAGAATTCTTAAATGTATATGTAGAGCCAGTCTTAACATATTGATGTGAATTGTTGACAATAGAACAACAGACAAGCACATCACTGGGGATATAGGATTGTAGTTTTACAGAAGAATGTTGAGAATACCATGGACAGCTAAGAAGAGTAATGAAGACGTTCTGAAAGAGGCCAAAGCAAAAAGAGAGCTAATTTTCAATATTAGGAAGAAATAATCATCACTTTTTGGCCATGTAATGAGAAGAGAACAACTGGAATATATTGTAACAACTGGAAAAATTGAGGGACGAAAGATAGAGGGTAGCAAAGAGAAAAGATACTAGACAGCTTAAGAGAATGGCTTGGCAGAAGATCAACAACACAAATGATAAGTAACTGTCGATATCGAAAGTTGTGGAGAGACATGATCACCTACGCCAGCTGGCATGGCACTTGATGATGAGGATGACGTATAACAGCAGGAAAAGCTAACAGAAGAGCAGAAGAAAGCAGATTGTATCTCCCCTCGACGCTGAAAGGCAAATGAGCTGTTCATCTAAGATGAATTGTTTGTCTAACATTAGCTGTAATAACATGAACTGTTTATCTAACATGAACTGTTTCACTAACACGTGAACTGTTTATCTAACTTGAGCTGTTTGTCTAACATTACTAGTTTATCTAACTTGAGCTGTTTATATCTAGAATTAGTTGTTTATCTAACATGAACTGTTTCACTAACACGTGAACTGTTAATCTAACACGTGAACTGTTTATATCTAACTTGGGCTGTTTGTCTAACATTACTAGTTTATCTAACTTGAGCTGTTTATATCTAGAATTAGTTGTTTATCTAACACGTGAACTGTTTATCTAACTTGAGCTGTTTATATCTAGAATTAGTTGTTTATCTAACATGAACTGTTTCACTAACACGTGAACTGTTAATCTAACACGTGAACTGTTTATATTTAACTTGGGCTGTTTGTCTAACATTACTAGTTTATCTAACTTGAGCTGTTTATATCTAGAATTAGTTGTTTATCTAACACGTGAACTGTTTCACTAACACGTGAACTGTTAATCTAACACGTGAACTGTTTATATCTAACTTGGGCTGTTTGTCTAACATTACTAGTTTATCTAACTTGAGCTGTTTATATCTAGAATTAGTTGTTTATCTAACATGAACTGTGTATCAAACACGTGAACGTGAACTGTTTATCTAACTTGAGCTGTTTATATCCTGAATTAGTTGTTTATCTAACATGAACTGTTTCACTAACACGTGAACTGTTAATCTAACACGCGAACTGTTAATCTAACACATGAACTGTTAATCTAACACGTGAACTGTTTATATCTAACCTGGGCTGTTTGTCTAACATTACTAGTTTATCTAACTTGAGCTGTTTATATCTAGAATTAGTTGTTTATCTAACATGAACTGTGTATCAAACACGTGAACGTGAACTGTTTATCTAACTTGAGCTGTTTATATCCTGAATTAGTTGTTTATCTAACATGAACTGTTTCACCAACACGTGAACTGTTTCACTAACACGTGAACTATTTATCTAACTTGAGCAGTTTATCCAGCATGAACTTGTTAATCTAACATACACTAGTTATCTAACATGAACTGTTTATCCAATAAGAGCTATTTGTTTAATACAGGCTGTTTATTCTAATTTGAACTGTTTAGATAACATGAACCGGCAATCTAAGAGAGTTATTGTCTGACATGAGCTGTTTATCTAAGATGGGCTGTTTATCTCACGGTTTTTGTAAACATATAAAATGGGCTGTTTATATAAAATGGGTAATTTATATAAAATGGGTAGTTTATCAAACACGGGGTATTTATGTTTAATGCTCACAGTTTCTCAAACTTGGTTATTATGTATCCACGCACGCGTGCGCGCGCGCACACACACTTACACACGCACATACAAACATATAAACATGAATAGGACAAATAATACTCACTCAGCGGAGAGCTCTGGAACCGCCTCGCGTGATGGAAGTGAGACTCTTGCTCGTTCAGCCATGGCCCCCTGGATGGCTGATGGGACTCTGAGAAAGGAGATGTATATATGTAGGTCAAGGTTGGTCAAATAGTGGCCTGTACTGTTAAATCGGGGCCAGGGTTGGTCAAAGAGTGGTCTGTACTGTTAAATATGGGTCAAGGTTGGTCAAAGAGTGGTCTGTATTGTTAAATATGGGTCAAGGTTGGTCAAAGAGTGGCCTGTACTGTTAAGTCACTTGTCGAGGTTGCTCAAAGAGTTGTCTGTACTGTTAAATCTGGATCAAGGTTGGTTAAAGTCTGGCCTGTACTGTTAAGTCATAAGTCAAGGTTAGTGAAATAGGGGTCTGTACTGTTAAATTATAGGTCGAGGTAGGTCAAATGGTATTCTGTACTGTTAAATTATAGGTCGAGGTAGGTCAAATGATATTCTGTACTGTTAAATTATTGGTCGAGGTAGGTCAAATGGTATTCTGTACTGTTAAATTATTGGTCGAGGTAGGTCAAATGGTATTCTGCACTGTTAAATTATGGGTCGAGGTAGGTCAAATGGTATTTTGTACTGTTAAATTATTGGTCGAGGTAGGTCAAATGGTATTCTGCACTGTTAAATTATGGGTCGAGGTAGGTCAAATGGTATTTTGTACTGTTAAATTATTGGTCGAGGTAGGTCAAATGGTATTCTGTACTGTTAAATTATGGGTTAAATTTGGTCAGGGGGTGGCTTGTTTGTTCAATCTAGGTAAAGGTTAGAAATAGAGTGGCCTGCAGTGTTAAATCTGGGTCAAGGTTGGTGAAAGAAGGGCACGTACTGTTAAATCTATGTCAAGGTTGGCGAAAGAGTGGCCTGTATTGTACTTGGAATGTGAGAACACTCATGCAGAAGGATAAAGTAGATAACATCATACAAGAAATGAAAAGAATGGGTTTACAATTACTGGGACTTTGCGAAATGAGATACACCGGATCAGGGGAGATGTATTCTGATAAACATAAAATAATATATTCTGGAGGTACTGAACACCAAAGAGGAGTAGGTATCATCTTGAATTCAGAAAGGGCAAGAACAGTGAAAGGCTGTTACCCAATATCTGACAGGAGTCCTTTTAGTGAAACTGAATGGAAAGCCAATAGACATAAATCTTATACAAGTTTATGCACCAACAGCAGACAGTCTAGAGGTAACAATTGATACATTTTATAACGAGTTAAATGAGGCACTTGATAAATGCAAACCACGTGAAAACACCATAGTTCTAGGGGATTTTAACGCAAAAGTAGGAAAGGAAAGAGTTGAGGAAGTAGTTGGTCATTATGGCTTAGGCAAGAGGAATGAAAGAGGTAAGAAACTTATTGACTGGGCAAGAACACACAACATGATGATAGGAAACACCTGGTTTAAGCAACATCCAAGACGTCTGTGGACATAGAAAAGCCCAGGGGACAACGCACGTAATCAAATTGATTACATAATGATAAGCAATAGATTTAGAAACAGTCTGGTGTGTGTGAAAACTAGACCAGGGGCAGATTGCAATAGTGATCATGTACCAGTTGTGGGAAAGCTTAGAGTTACATTAAAAACAACAAAACGAGCCTCAGTTAACATCAAGTTAAATTTAGATTTACTCAAATCAGACAAGAAGCTGCAAGACAAATATAAAATCACAATTCAGAACCGGTACAATGTAATAGAGAAGATACAACGCATTGATGAACAGTGGGAAATGCTAAAAGAATCAATGCAACAAACATCAAAAGAGTTCATACCACCAGTGAGGAAAAATTCAAGAAAGAAATGGATGACAGATGACGTTTTGCAGCTAATGGACACAAGAAGAAGAAATGAAGAAAATAAAGATGAGTATAAGAGATTAAGTAAAGAAATTGTAGTAAAATGCAATGAAGCAAAAGAAGCATAACTAAAAGAGAGATGCAAAGAGATTGAAATGCAACAAAAAGGAGATGCTAAAACTATATACCAACAAATTGAGGAATTAGCAGGAAGAAAAACGCAATCAAAAAATGGATGTCTAAGATCAAAGGAAGGAGAACTGTTGATTGATCAAGAAAACATAAGGGAACGATGGACAGAATACTTTAAAGATCTTTATAATGATGAACGAACGGAAGTAAATATTAAGGATAAAGGAGAAGGACCAGAAATACTCAGAGAAGAAGTGGAAGACGCCTTGCGCAATATGAAAGCAGGCAAAGCTCCTGGACCAGATAATATAACTAAAGAAGAGATTGAAGCTATGGGTGATTTTGGAATAGAAATAATAACAAAAATATTGAATGATATCTACAACAGCGGATATATACCAGACGACATGCTCAAATCAATATTCATTGCCCTACCAAAGAAATCGGGTGCGATTGAATGCGATGATCATCGCACAATAAGCCTTATGAGTCATATGACTAAGATATTACTAAGAATCATCATGCGAAGAGTGCGAAACAAAATCAGTCCAGAAATTAGCGATAAACAGTGTGGTTTTGTTAGCGATAAAGGAACAAGCAATGCCATTTATATCATAAGATCTTTAGTAGAAAGAGCCATAGAGGTGAAAACAGATCTTTACCTATGTTTCATAGATTACACCAAGGCATTTGACAAAGTAAAGCACCAAGAAATAATCACAATTTTAGAAAGCATAAACGTAGACAGCAAAGATCTAAGAATAATAAAGAACATGTACTGGCAACAAACAGCGGCCATAAGAACTGGAAACCAATTGGAATGTTTCAACAAATAAAACATGGTGTTAGACAAGGTAGTGTGCTATCACCAGATTTGCTTAATATTTATAGTGAGATTATTTTAAGATCGATAAGGGACATGCCTGGAATAACAATTAGAGGTCATAATATAAATAATCTAAGGTATGCTGATGATACAGTCTTAATCATTAAAGTGAAAATGAGTTACAAGAAATGTTGGACATTATAGTGAAAGAAAGCAAAAATTAAGGTCTCAGCCTTAATAGCAAAAAGACAGAGGTAATGGTAACAACAAAGAAAAAGACATCACCTCAGTGCAAAATAAAGACAAGTGGAACAATATTAAAACAGGTAAATGAATTTAAATATTTGGGAACTTTGTTAACCACAGACGAAAGATGTACAAAAGAGGTGAGATGCAGAATGGCTCAGGCAAAAGCAGCTTTCTAAAAAAAATGAAGAAGATACCATGCAATCCATTTTTGACAATAGAAACAAGAAAAAAGAGTTCTTAAATGTTATGTAGAGCTAGTCTTAACATATGGATGCGAATCATGGGCAATAGGACAACAGACAAGAAAATTACTGGAGTCTGTAGAAATGTGGTTTTACAGAAGAATGTTGAGAGTACCATGGACAGCTAAGAAGAGTAATGAAAATGTTCTGAGAGAGGTCAAAGCAAAAAGAGAGCTAATCTCCAATATTAGGAAGAAACAATCATCATTTTTTGGCCATGTAATGAGAAGAGAACAACTGGAATATATTGTAACAACTGGAAAAATTGAGGAACGAAGAGATAGAGGGAATCAAAGAGAAAAGATACTAGACAGCTTAAGAGAATGGCTTGGCAGGTCAACAACAGAAATTATAAATAGCTGTCGAGATCGAAAGTTGTGGGAAGACATGAACACCTACGCCAGCAGGCATGGTACATGATGATGTTGATTCTGATGATATAGGAGACAGGGTGATCTAGAGGTATCACGATGGCCTGTGAACATGGAGGGTCAAAGTTCCAACCCCGACCCAGACAATAGGAACTTTACACTTCAAATATGTGGTTTCTTCATGACTATAAACTCCCCTAGTTTCTTCATGACTATAAACTCCCCTAGTTTCTTCATGACTATAAACTCCCCTAGTTTCTTCATGACTATAAACTCCCCTAGTTTCTTCATGACTATAAACTCCCCTAGTTTCTTCATGACTATAAACTCCCCTAGTTTCTTCATGACTATAAACTCCCCTAGTTTCTTCATGACTATAAACTCCCCTAGTTTCTTCATGACTATAAACTCCCCTAGTTTCTTCATTACTATAAACTCCCCTAGTTTCTTCATGACTATAAACTCCCCTAGCTTCTTCATGACTATAAACTACCATTGTTTCTTCATGACTATAAACTACCCTAGTTTCTTCATGACTATAAACACCCCCTAGTTTCTTATGACTATAAACTCCCCCTAGTTTCTGATGACTATAAACTCCCCTAGTTTCTTATGACTATAAACTCCCCTAGTTTCTTCATGACTATAAACTCCCCTAGTTTCTTATGACTATAAACTCCCCTAGTTTCTTATGACTATAAACTCCCCTAGTTTCTTATGACTATAAACTCCCCTAGTTTCTTATGACTATAAACTCCCCTAGTTTGTTATGACTATAAACTCCCCTAGTTTCTTATGACTATAAACTCCCCTAGTTTCTTCATGACTATAAACTCCCCTAGTTTCTTATGACCATACACTCCCCTAGTTTCTTCATGACTATAAACTCCCCTAGTTTCTTATGACTATAAACTCCCCTAGTTTCTTCATGACTATAAACTACCCTTGTTTCTTCATGACTATAAACTCCCCTAGTTTCTTCATTACTATAAACACCCCCTAGTTTCTTATGACTATAAACTCCCCCTAGTTTCTGATGACTATAAACTCCCCTAGTTTCTTCATGACTATAAACTCCCCTATTTCTTCATGACTATAAACTCCCCTAGTTTCTTCATGACTATAAACTCTCCTAGTTTCTTCATGACTATAAACTCCCCCTAGTTTCTGATGACTATAAACTCCCCTAGTTTCTTCATGACTATAAACTCCCTAGTTTCTTCATGACTATAAACTCCCCCTAGTTTCTTATGACTATAAACTCCCCTAGTTTCTTCATGACTATAAACTCCCCTAGTTTCTTCATGACTATAAACTCCCCTAGTTTCTTCATGACTATAAATTCCCCCTAGTTTCTGATGACTATAAACTCCCCTAGTTTCTTCATGACTATAAACTCCCCTAGTTTCTTCATGACTATAAACTCCCCTAGTTTCTTCATGACTATAAACTCCCCTAGTTTCTTCATGACTATAAACTCCCCTAGTTTCTTCATGACTATAAACTCCCTAGTTTCTTCATGACTATAAACTCCCTAGTTTCTTCATGACTATAAACTCCCCTAGTTTCTTCATGACTATAAACTCCCCTAGTTTCTTCATGACTATAAACTCCCCTAGTTTCTTCATGACTATAAACTCCCCTAGTTTCTTCATGACTATAAACTCCCCTAGTTCTTCATGACTATAAACTCCCCTAGTTTCTTCATGGCTATAAACTACCCTGTTTCTTCATGACTATAAACAACCCTAGTACCTTCATGACTATAAATACCCCCTAGTTTCTTATGACTATAAACTCCCCCTAGTTTCTGATGACTATAAACTCCCCTAGTTTCTTATGACTATAAACTCCCCTAGTTTCTTCATGACTATAAACTCTCCTAGTTTCTTCATGACTATAAACTCCCCTAGTTTCTTATGACTATAAACTCCCCTAGTTTCTTATGACTATAAACTCCCCTAGTTTCTTATGACTATAAACTCCCTAGTTTCTTATGACTATAAACTCCCCTAGTTTCTTCATGACTATAAACTTCCCTAGTTTCTTATGACTATAAACTCCCCTAGTTTCTTCATGACTATAAACTCCCCTAGTTTCTTATGACTATAAACTCCCCTAGTTTCTTCATGACTATAAACTACCCTTGTTTCTTCATGACTATACACTCCCTAGTTTCTTCATGACTATAAACACCCCCTAGTTTCTTATGACTATAAACTCCCCTAGTTTCTGATGACTATAAACTCCCCTAGTTTCTTCATGACTATAAACTCCCCTAGTTTCTTCATGACAATAAACATCCCTAGTTTCTTCATGACTATAAACTCCCCTAGTGTCATCATGACTATAAACTCCCCTAGTTTCTTCATGACTATAAACTCCCTTAGTTTCTTCATGACTATAAGCTCCCTGGTTTCTTCATGACTATAAACTCCCCTAGTTTCTTCATGACTATAAACTCCCCTGGTTTGTTATGACTATAAAATCCCATAGTTTCTTATGACCATAAACTCCCCTAGTTTCTTCATGACTATAAACTCCCCTAGTTTCTTCATGACTACAAACTCCCTAGTTTCTTCATTACTATAAACTCCCCTAGTTTCTTCATGACTATAAGCTCCCCTGGTTTCTTCATGACTATAAGCTCCACTGGTTTCTTCATGACTATAAACTCCCTTGGTTTCTTCATGACTATAAACTCCCCTGGTTTCTTATGACTATAAAATCCCATGGTTTCTTATGACTAAAAACTCCCCTAGTTTATCCATGACTATAAACTCACCTGGTTTCTTTATGACTATAAACTCCCCTGGTTTCTTATGACTATAAACTCCCCTAGTTTCTTCATGACTATAAACTCCCCCTAGTTTCTTCATGACTATAAACTCCTGTGGTTTTTCTTCATGACTATAAACTTCCCTAGTTTCTTATGTCTATAAACTCCCCTAGTTTCTTTAGACTATAATCTCCCCAAGTTTGTTCATGGTATAAACTCCCCTAGTTTCCTCATGATTATAAACTCCCCTAATTTCTTCATGACTATAAACTCGTCTAGTTTCTTCATGACTATAAGCTCCTCTAGTTTCTTCATGACTATAAACTCCCCTAGTTTCTTCTTGACTATAAACTCCCCTAGTTTCTTCTTGACTATAACCCCCCCCCCCTAGTTTCTTCTTGACTATAAACTCCCTTTGTTTCTTCTTGACTATAAACTCCTCTAGTTTCTTCATGACTATAAACTCCCCTAGTTTCTTCTTGACTATAAACTCCTCTAGCTTCTTCATGACTATAATCACCCTTGGTTTCTTCATGACTATAAACTCTCCTAGTTTCTTCTTGACTATAAACTTCCCTAATTTCTTCATGCCAATAAACTCCCCTAGTTTCTTCAGGACTAAAAACTCCCCTGGTTTCATCATGTCTATAAACTCCCCTAGTTTCTTCATGCCTATAAACTCCCCTGGTTTCTTCTTGACTAAAAACTCCCCTGGTTTCATCATGTCTATAAACTCCCCTGATTTCTTCATGACTATAAACCCCCCTGGTTTCATCATGTCTATAAACTCCCCTGATTTCTTCATGACTAAAAACTCCCCTGGTTTCATCATGTCTATAAAACTCCCCTAGTTTCTTCATGCCTATAAACTCCCCTGATTTCTTCATGACTAAAAACTTCCCTGGTTTCATCATGTCTATAAACTCCCCTAGTTTCATCATGTCTATAAACTCCACTGATTTCTTCATGACTAAAAACTCCCCTGGTTTCATCATGTCTATAAACTCCCCTGGTTTCTTCATGTCTTTAAACTCCTCTGTTTTCATTATGTCTATAAACTCCCCTGGTTTCATCATGTCTATAAACTCCCCTGGTTTCTTCATGTCTATAAACTCCCCTGGTTACTTCATGTCTATATAAACTCCCTTGTTTCTTCATGTCTATAAACTCCTCTGGTTTCTTCATGTCTATAAACTCCCCTGGTTTCTTCATGACTAAAAACTCCCCTGGTTTCATCATGTCTATAAACTCCCCTGGTTTCTTCATGACTATAACTCCCCTGGCTTATTCATGACCATAAACTACCCTAGTTTCTTCATGACTATAAACTCCCCTGGTTTCTTCATGGCTATAAACTCCCCTAGTTTTTTCATGATTATAAACTCCCCTAGTTTTTTAATGACTATAAACTCCCCTGGTTTCTTCATGACTATAAACTCCCCTAGTTTCTTCATGGCTATAAACTCCCCTAGTTTCTTCATGACTATAAACTCCCTAGTTTCTTCATGACTATAAACTCCCCTAGTTTCTCCATGACTATAAACTCCCCTAGTTTTTTCATGATTATAAACTCCCCTAACTTCTTCATGACTATAAACTCCCATACTACAAAGGACAAGAGGTAGGGTTCGATCACAACCGACGGCTCCGGTTCATCCAGCCTTAAATGGGTACCGGATTTTTATGGGTAAATAAGCGAAACGGGCGTATTACCGACCACGTGACCCCAAAAATCATGTGCCGAAGGTCTGTAAAATTTATGGTCACTAACACCATATTCCCTATATGTCACTTGGCGCGACGGGGGTACTTTACTTTATTTTTTTTTCATAAACTCCCCTAGTTTCTTCATGACTATAAACTCCCCTAGTTTCTTCATGACTATAAACTCCCCTAGTTTCTTCATGATTATAAACTCCCTGGTTTCTTCATGGCTATAAACTCCCTTAGTTTCGTCATGACTATAACTCCCCTGGTTTCTTCATGGCTATAAACTCCCCTAGTTTCGTCATGACTATAAACTCCCCTAGTTTCTTCATGACTATAAACTCCCTTAGTTTCTTCATGACTATAAACTCCCTAGTTTCTTCATGACTATAAACTCCCCTGGTTTCTTCATGGCTATAAACTCCCCTAGTTTCGTCATGACTATAAACTCCCCTAGTTTCTTCATGACTATAAACTCCCTTAGTTTCTTCATGACTATAAACTCCCTTAGTTTCTTCATGACTATAAACTCCCCTGGTTTCTTCATGGCTATAAACTCCCCTAGTTTCGTCATGACTATAAACTCCCCTAGTTTCTTCATGACTATAAACTCCCCTAGTTTCTTCATGACTATAAACTCCCATGGTTTCTGGGTAGTGAGATTCGATGTCTTGTCTTTTCGTATAATGGCAAAAATTAGCCCGTGTGCACTGCACACACGGTAAAGAAACCTAAGTAGCTGTATGTCGAAAAGGACAGCCAAAAATAACGTCACAAATTTTTAAGGAATACTACACTTACTGAAGACGGATGCGTCGGGCCGAAATCGACCGATATCACGACATTGGCGCAAACTAGCGACAAAACGCACCTAAGTCCACACATAAAGTAAAGTAAAGAGACCCCGTCACGCCAAGTGGCGTATAGGGAATATGGTGTTAGTGCCCATAATATTTTACAGACCTTCGGCACATGATTTTGGGGGTAATGTAGTCGGCATTACGCCGTGCCGCTTTACTTTCCCAGAAAATAATCCGGTACCCATTTAAGGCTGGGTGAACCTGGAAGCCGTTGATCAGGATTGAACCCTCTTATCCTTTGTAGTCCAGTTCACTAACCACTGAGCTATCGCGGTTCCAAAGTGACCTATTCTGTGGACGGGAACTTATGAGAGGACATTTCAAATGTGATAAATTTGAGCATACCCGGTGTGCGATGATCATGTGAAATAAAAAAATATCTTAATTTAACATAACCATCCACGGAAATAGTAGATCAATGTGCCCTCAACGGAAAACATTCACGGAGACAACATCTCAATCTGCCCACAACTAAAAACATTCACAGAGACAGCAGCTCAATCTGCCCTCAATGGAAAACATTCACAGAGACAACAGCTCAATCTGCCCACAACAAAAAACATCCACAGAGACAACATCTCAATCTGCCCACAACTAAAAACATCCACAGAGACAACATCTCAATCTCCCCACAACAAAAAACATCCACAGAGACAACAGCTCAATCTGCCCACAACTAAAAACATTCACAGAGACAGCAGCTCAATCTGCCACAACTAAAAACATCCACAGAGACAACATCTCAATCTGCCCACAACTAAAAACATCCACAGAGACAATATCTCAATCTGCCACAACTAAAAACATCCACAGAGAAAACATCTCAATCTGCCCACAACTAATAACATTCACAGAGACAGCAGCTCAATCTGCCCACAACTAAAAACATCCACACAGACAACATCTCAATCTGCCACAACTAATAACATTCACAGAGACAGCAGCTCAATCTCCCCACAACTAAAAACATCCACAGAGACAACATCTCAATCTGCCCACAATTAAAACATCCACAGAGATAACAGCTCAATCTGCCCACAATTAAAAACATCCACAGAGATAACAGCTCAATCTGCCCACAACTAAAAACATCTACAGAGACAACAGCTCAATCTCCCTACAACTAAAAACATCCCCAGAGACAACAGCTCAATCTGCCCACAACTAAAAACATACACTGAGACAACAGCTCAATCAGTCCACAACTAAAAACATCCACAGAGACAACAGCTCAATCTGCCCACAACTAAAAACATCCACAGAGACAACAGCTCAATCTGTCCACAACTAAAAACATCCACAGAGACAACAGCTCAATCTGTCCACAACTAAAAACATCCACAGAGACAACAGCTCAATCTGTCCACAACTAAAACATCCACAGAGATAACAGCTCAATCTGCCCAAGGCTACAATCATCCACAGAGATAACAGCTCAATCTGTCCACAATTAAAATGCTATAAACTCAAAATAACTCGAAAACATAATCTGAGTTTGAACAAAAACCTACTCATGTAAAAGAAGGCAACCAAAAAAAAAAGCCCCGAACAATCTAAATGTAAACTACGACACGTTCTAACTGAAATGAATCGGGGAAAAAATCATGCAGTTATTCGTATTTTATTTACACAAAAAATGGGGCGTGTCAACCTAAAATATCAACAAGCAACACTCGTGTGTTCTACATTTGAACAAGCAACACTCGTGTGTTCTACATTTGAACAAGCAACACTCGTGTGTTCTATATTTGAACAACCAACACTCGTGTGTTCTACATTTGAACAACCAACACTCGTGTGTTCTACATTTGAATATTTAAAGTGTTCCGCCGCAAATTTAAAAATAAAAATTGAAAAAAAAAAAGTTTCCTGCTGAGAGTTATCCCCCCCCCCTTCCCTCCTCTGGGTTGTCGTCCTTGTAAACTTGCTGTGCTCGCCTGAGTGTGTCCTGTTAGCTGTTACGTTCTGCTACACCTACCCTCATGTTTTTACATGCCGCTTCTGTGAACCGTGGTTCAAAATTCATTAAAACGAGCCCCGGTAACATTGGCGGTCCTTGGGGGCACTCTTAACTCCTTGACGCCATCACAGACCTCATCCAACCTTCAGAATTAAGACCTGTTTGTCGAAGACGTGGCACAAGTTTACCATTATCATGTGCCATACCAGTTGACGTAGGCGATCATGTAATTACACAATCTTCTATCTACAGTGCATCGTATCAATTCTGTTGTTGACTATTTTCCATGTCATGACACCAAACTATCCACTATTTTTCCTCGTTGTCGTCCGCGATCTCTCTTTTCTTGTATTTTGCCAGTTGTAACCAAGTATTCTAACTTTTCTCTTTTCGTTATCCGCCCGAAAAATGTTGATTGCTTCTTTCTGATGTTTCTTAGGAGCTCCCTTTTTGTGCTGTCCTCTGAGAATTTGAGATTGAGGTTAGTGAGAAATCTGCCCTACCAACGGAGGAGTAAGACGTCTCCTTTCCTCCGCCAGTCTTCGGGACATCCTTGGGCAAGGTGGAGCTCCCGTTTAGCCCCCTCCCCCCCCCCCCCCATTAGGGTTACGCCAAGCCATTGGAGCAGGTGGTGGATGGTGTTGTGGGAGCAGCCGACAAGTAGTGCCGGTTATGGTCCCCACACTGCGATCTCCGACTAGTACAGTCACTGCCAAGAAGGAAAGGAATGGCAAACTACTTTCTTATACTGTCAAGTATATTTATGTTCAAATATAACTTAATATCTACAGCTAACGACGTTAACGGGGACGAAAGTTAATGTGCTATCTATTTTCTGATGATGTCTTCCCGCCGTTTCCTTTGTCTGCCTCGTCTTCGTTTGCCTGGTATTGTGTCTTGGAGAACTTAACAAGGCCTGTAGATCGTGTAACACGTCCGTTCTATTTTAAGCGTTGTTCTTTTAAACGTTGACAGCAAGTGTTTGATTGGTCCCGTGGATCGTTCGATTTTGTTTCGCGCGTTCTGATTGGTGATATCGTCTACGTAAGATATACGGAATCTCATTCTATACCACATCATTTCTAGGGACTGCTTTATTCTTTACAGTTAGTGTTTCGTAGGTGTATAGAAATATAGATGCCACGTCAGTTTTCGGACTAACGCAACCGCAGTCCGAATATTCCCATATCTGCACCACCGCTCGTTCCAGCAACAATCGAACTGTTAATATAATTGATTGATCCTGGATTCATTTATTTACCATATCGTATTCTCTTCTGCGGAAGATTATTTTTCAGCTTTCGCCCTTCGTGGCGCCCTTCCTCCATTCCCCAGACGTGGCGCCACTTCAGTCATTCCCCTGACGAGGCGCCACTTCAGTCTTTCCCGACGAAGCGCCCCTTCAATCATTCTCCTGACGTGGCGCCCCTTCCACCATTCCCCAGACGTGGCGCCCCTTCCATCATTCCCCTGACGTGGCGCCCCTTCCATCATTCCCCTGACGTGGCGCCCCTTCCACCATTCCCCTCACGAGGCGCCACTTCAGTCTTTCCCCGACGAAGCGCCCCTTCCATCATTCCCCTGACGTGGCGCCCCTTCCACCATTCCCCTCACGAGGCGCCACTTCAGTCTTTCCCCGACGAAGCGCCCCTTCCATCATTCCCCTGACGTGGCGCCCCTTCCACCATTCCCCTCACGAGGCGCCACTTCAGTCTTTCCCCGACGAAGCGCCCCTTCCATCATTCCCCTGACGTGGCGCCCCTTCCACCATTCCCCTGACGTGGCGCCCCTTCCACCATTCTTCTAACGTGGATTCTCCACTTAGTTGTCCACGTCCTATGAGAGTCGGTCTCCAACAGCCATCGCGATGACAGTTGAGCCAATTGTTACGGTCCCTGCCACAACGACATTCCCTGCTCCACTATCAGCCATCACGTTGCCACGAACATGCCCGGGACAATATCTCCAAGCTAGATTATCGATGTGGGACAAGCAAAGTAGGTTTAACCCACTCAAAACATTCTTTTTTTTAACCCGGCGGAGCATGTGAGTCGGTCAATGTGACCGCAGTTGTCGTTCGTCTCCGAGCCAGCCATGTCATCGCTTCCGTCATAGCCTCCATCCCCATGCGTGTGCTGGAGGTAGTTACCCTGGAGGTCTCTGCGCCTTCCTCTACTAGTTTTAATTTAGAAGACATAGCAAAACCCCAGACCACATCGCACACCCCCTCGTGACCGAGCATTTAGACACGCCACAGCTGTTCCTAGCTAACTTTTATTCCCAGCGTGATTTTTTAAATATTTTTGTTTTGTTTTCTTTTTTGCCTTTCTTTCTTTCTTTTTATCGTATCCGTATATGGTTTAGTTTTGAGTCCTACATTATTTTCTTTCTACGAATTTTATGTTAGGCTTATGTGTGCTTGTGTCTGGACCACGTCATTATGCACAGACAGCTGTTCAACAACCTGATCTCTTTCCGTGAGCAAAATATGATGACTTCAGCAATAGCGCACGGACTGCGTAGCAAGTTACACAGCCAAAGGGTAATTTTGTCATTTTTTTTTTTTAATTCGAACTGGTAGGAAATTTGTCTATTTTTTTTCTTAAAATTTTGTCCTCGGTAGCGGCATACTGCCAACTATTTTAGATTTGCAACAAAGAAGGAGACTTTTAATGTGCTTAATCCCCAAAAACGATCTCTTTTTACTGTCCGTTTCAGATAGGACTAGGTTCTCTATTTCACTTACATCTAAATCAGTGATAACTGGGATGAAAAAAAAACGGTCGTTCCAAATATGGTTTGAACTAGATACCTTATGATGTGCTCAATTGAGCTCAAATAATTCCACCAACTTTATCACTCTTTATGTCCTCAATCAATTTGCTGTATGTTCCACACCTTTTGTGTCTACATTTTTGACGTACATACCTTGCTTTATCCTGCCTCTATTGCCGTCCAGCGTCGAGGAAAAATATGTTCGGGTTAACACTCTGTAGATTAAGTCTGTTGCTCGTCGTGATGTCTGCTATTCTGCTTCTTCTTTTCTTATACTACTACTACTACTACTACTACTACTACTACTACCTACTACTACTACTACTACTACTACTACTACTACTACTACTACTACCTACTACTACTACTACTACTACTACCTACTACTACTATTACTACCTACCTACTACTACTACTACTACCTACTACTACTACTACCTACTACTATTACTAAGTACTAATACTACTACTACCTACTACTACTACTACGACTACTACCTACTACAACTACTATTACTACTACTACTACTATTACTACCTACTACTACTACCTACTACTACTACTATTACTACTACCTACAACTACTACTATTACTACTACCTACTACTACTACTATTACTACTACCTACTACTACTACTATTACTACTACCTACAACTACTACTATTACTACTACCTACTACTACTACTATTACTACTACCTACAACTACTACTATTACTACTAAATACTACTACTACTATTACTACTAACTACTACTACTACCTACTACTACTACCTACTACTACCTACTACTACTACCTACTACAACTACTATTACTACTACCTACTACTACCTACTACTACTAACTACTACTACTACCTACTACTACTACTACTTCCTACTATTACCACTTCTACTACCATTACCACTACTACTACCACTACTACTACCACTTAGACCTGACCAAGATCATTTACAACTTCTCTGTGGTAGGCCGGGGTGACTAATTAACCAGTGTGGCTAAGCGGTTTAGGGATCGAAAAAGGAAAGCAATTGGAGACCTGAAAACGCCATGATTAGATCGGATGCTTTGGTCCAAAAGGCGTAGAAATTGCAATCTGATAAACCACAACACTGCGTATCTTCGTTCGCTGAACATCCCTTTCAGAATGAACGATAAAGAAGAATAGTCTTTGGGAGAACACATATTAAGCTGAAGAAATATGTACGAAAAAGAAAAAGGTAGATGAAAAAGATGACGAGGAAGGCTAAAAAGAAGAGAAGGAAAACTAAGGAGATGAAGAAGACTACGAATGAGACTAAGAAGAGGAGGAAGAAGAAGACGAAAAAGTGACTAAGAAGAAGACGAAGAAGATGAAGAATAAAAATAAAGAGGACTGAGAAGAAGTGAAGATAAGAGAAAAGAGGAAGAAGATAGAAGAAAAAGGACAAAAAGAAGAAGTGAAGAAGATATGAAGAAGAAGATATGAAGCAGAAGAAGAAAAGAAGGAGAAGCAGATGAAGAAGCAGAAGATAAGAAAAGAGGTAGAAAAGCAAATGAAGATGATAAGAAAGAAGAAGACAAAGAAGAGGAATAATATTGATAATGCAAAGAAGAAAATGCTGACGAAGAAGAAGAAAAATGGGGATGAAGGAGAATATGCTAACGGTTGTCCGGTTGACGCATATATATATATGTCTTATCTCTAGCTTTAGTGTACTCTTAAGCTGGTGCAGCAGCATTTTTTTCAGCAGATAAATGACAGCAGTTGTGGCATTGCTGTCGTACTCGTTCCTGGGAACTCAACATCCGCTGGCCGAGCCTTATCGTGTTTGTAAACTCGTTGGTGTATTCACCATTGCCTTTTTACCCCCCCCCCCCCACCCCCCCCCCAAAAAAAAAAATGGTACTTTAATTATTTAGGAACTTTAACCTCGGTAGATGTACAACACCGCCCGTGCGCTGCCGGGGCCCGAAAGGGAAGTAAAGAATAGCGGCGCTGTACCCTACCAGGCATGTTCGTAAGAGGCGAGAAAGGAGGGTTAGGCATGGGACTGGCTATCCCATACTGTAAAAAAATAAGCCGAAAAAACTTCACAAACATGAACAAGTCAAAGAAAGATAAAGTAAATCCGTCAACCAGGAAAGAGAAGGGCTCTCTGTCTAAGAGACGTATGACGCAATCCGGAGAAAGCCATAAGGAGTCCGGGTTGCCGACTCACCCTTTGTCTACCAGGAAATCATCCAGAATTGGCACCTGGAATGTTCGTACCCTTAACGAACAGGGAAAAGCGGCACAAGTGGCAGCAGAAATGAACAACTACAAGATAGATATTCTGGGAATGTGTGAAACAAGATGGCTGGGAGCGGAGAGAATAAAATTGAATACAGGGGAGATGATTTTATCATCAGGACACCAGGAACCAGGAGCACAACATAGCGAAGGGGTAGCTATAATGCTATCAAAGAATGCACAGAAGACACTAATAGAATGGGAGGCAGTGGGACCAAGACTGGTGAGAGCAACATTTAGAACAACCAAAAACAAAATAAAATTACACATTATACAATGCTATGCACCAACCAACGATAAAGATGACTCAGTTAAAGATGATTTTTATAAACAGCTACAATGCCAGATGGATGCAAGACGAGCCAAGGATATTATAATCTTGATGGGAGACCTAAATGCTAAGGTAGGATCAGACAACAGAGGCTTTGAAGAGATTATGGGAAAACATGGACTTGGAGATATAAACGAGAATGGAGAGATATTTGTGAATTTCTGCGCCCTTAATCAAATGAGCCTAGGAGGAACAATATTCCAACATAAAAGAATACACAAAGCTACATGGGTGTCACCAGATCATAGAACGGAAAATCAAATTGATCACATATGTATTAATAATAAGTTTAAGTCATCCTTACAGGATGTAAAAGTATATAGAGGGGCAGATATAGCTTCTGATCATCATCTTCTGTTAGCCAAACTTAAAATTAAATTAAAAAGGTATACTACAACGAATAAGGGCAGAACGTATTTCAATGTAGGGTTTCTTAAAGAACAAGGAATTAAAGATAAATTCGCAGTCACAATATCAAACAAATACCAAGTCCTCCAACAACTAGAAAATACAATAAATATAGAAGATCATTGGAAACAGGTAAAAATATATGGAAAGAGACATGCGAAGAAACACTGGGGAAAAGAGAACGCCAGAATAAGGCATGGATGACAGCAGAGACCCTGGATAAAATTAAAGAAAGAAAGAACAAGAAAGCAGACATAAATAAAAGCAAAACAAGAAGTAATAAAGCCAAGACACAGGAAGCTTACACAGAGGTGAACAAAGAAGTGAGAAGATGCATTAAAAGGGATAAGAGGAAATATATAGATGAATTAGCTAAAGAGGCAGAAGAAGCAGCAAATAAAGGGAATATGAAAGAACTGTACAACAGCACAAAGAAATTAGGTGGAAAATACAAACAGATCAACGCCTTTATCAAAGATAAGAAAGGAAATCTGCTTAGTAATATAAAGGAACAAATGGAGAGATGGAAGGAGCACTTTGAAGAACTTTTGAACAGACCTGGCTCAAATAATCCTCCAGATATACTACCAGCAGAAGAAGAATTACACGTTAACTGCGGAAAACCAAGCAAAGAAGAAATAATGAAAGCCATCAAACTGTTAAAAGATGGTAAAGCCACAGGACCAGATGAAATTCCTTCGGAAGCCATCAAAGCAGATATTATCACCTCTACCAAGATGTTACATAATCTATTGGATAAAATTTGGGAGAGGGAAGAAATACCTAAAGACTGGAGAGAAGGTTATATGATCAAACTACCAAAGAAAGGAAGTTTACAGGAGTGCACAAATTATAGGGGAATTATGCTACTATCAGTGCCAGGAAAAATATTAGGCAGAATCATTCTGGAGAGACTAAAAGAGGCTATAGAGAAACACTTGAGAGATGAACAAGCAGGTTTTAGGAAGAACAGATCATGTGCTGATCAAATAACTACTCTACGTATAATAGTTGAACAAAGTTTAGAACTAAAATCCCCACTTTATATTGGATTCATAGATTACGAAAAGGCATTTGATAGTTTAGACAGAAGAATGCTTTGGAAGTTGCTGAGTCATTATGGAATCCCCATAAAGTTTATTAACCTGATAAAAACAATGTATGAAGGAACAAAATGTAGTGTGGTGCATGAAGGACAGCTTACAGAAGCATTTGAAATAAGAACAGGAGTAAGGCAAGGATGCCTTCTGTCTCCATTTCTCTTTCTACTGGCCATAGATTGGATTATGAAAATAACTCAAAACAACAGAAATGGGATCCAGTGGTCACTGACCAAACAACTTGACGATTTAGACTTTGCTGATGACATAGCTCTCCTATCACACAGCCACCAACAGATGCAAGATAAAATGAGTATATTAGATGAGAGATCACAACAGCTAGGACTAAAGATTAATAGAGATAAGACCAACATTATGAGAATTAATGCAGTTGGCAATAACCAAATAAAACTAGGAGAAATACCTCTACTAGACGTACAATCTTATATATATCTGGGCAGTAATATAGATAAAGAGGGAGGAACAGAAAACGATACCAAAATAAGGATATCAAAAGCAAGAGGAGCTTTCATTGCACTGGGAAACATATGGAAATCCAAAGAAATTAGGCTAAATACAAAAATACAAATTTTCAACTCCAATGTTAAGTCGGTTCTATTATATGGCTGTGAAACATGAAGAATAACAAAATTGACAATCACGAAGGTACAGACTTTCATTAATGGATGCTTGCGCAGAATAAAGGGATGGAAATGGCAGGACAAAGTCACAAACGTGGAATTATGGAAATGTACCGGTCAAATACCAGTGGATAAAGAAATACAGCGAAGACGATGGCGATGGATAGGACACACACTACGGAAACCAACTGAGAGTATTACACAACAGGGCCTTTTTTGGAATCCCCAGGGGAAAAGACAAAGAGGAAGACCAAGGAATTCTTGGAGAAGACAGATTGAAGCAGAGATGAAGATGATGGGGAAGACATGGAATGATCTTAAAAGAATTGCAAAAAACAGAACGACTTGGAAAGTGTTTGTTGAAGACCTATGCTCCACTGGGAGCTAAAAGGTAGAAGAAGATGTACAACACAGGTGAGATGATAGATGTACAAAAGGGATGAGATGGTAGGTGTACAACAGGGATGAGATGGTAGATGTACAACAGGGATGAGATGGTAGATGTACAACATAGGTGAGATGGTAGATGTACAACAGAGGTGAGATGGTAGATGTAAAACAAAGGTGAGATGGTAGATGTACAACAGAGGTGAGATAGTAGATGTACAACAGAGGTGAGATGGTAGATGTACAACAGAGGTGAGATGGTAGATGTACAACATAGGTGAGATGGTAGATGTACAACATAGGTGAGATGGTAGATGTACAACAGAGGTGAGAAAGTAGATGTAGAACAGAGGTGAGATGGTAGATGTAGAACAGAGGTGAGATGGTAGATGTAAAACATAGGTGAGATGGTAGATGTACAACAGGAATGAGATGGTAGATGTACAACAGGAATGAGATGGTAGATGTACAACAGAGGGGAGATGGTAGATGTACATCACAGATGAGATGGTAGATGTACAACAGGGATGAGATGCTAGATGTACAACAGGGATGAGATGGTAGATGTACAACAGAGGTGAGATGGTAGATGTACAACAGAGGTGAGATGGTAGATGTACAACAGGGATGAGATGGTAGATGTACAACAGGGATGAGATGGTAGATGTACAACAGGGATGAGATGGTAGATGTACAACAGGGATGAGATGGTAGATGTACAACAGAGGTGAGATGGTAGATGTACAACAGGGATGAGATGGTAGATGTACAACAGGGATGAGATGGTAGATGTACAACAGGGATGAGATGGTAGATGTACAACAGGGATGAGATGGTAGATATACAACAGGGATGTGATGGTAGATGTACAACAGGGATGAGATGGTAGATGTACAACATGGATGAGATGGTAGATGTACAACAGGGATGAGATGGTAGATGTACAACAGGGATGAGATGGTAGATGTACAACAGAGGTGAGATGGTAGATGTACAACAGGGATGAGATGGTAGATGTACAACAGGATGAGATGGTAGATGTACAACAGAGGTGAGATGGTAGATGTACAACAGGGATGAGATGGTAGATGTACAACAGGGATGAGATGGTAGATGTACAACAGGGATGAGATGGTAGATGTACAACAGAGGTGAGATGGTAGATGTACAACAGAGGTGAGGTGGTAGATGTACAACAGAGGTGAGATGTAGATGTACATCAGAGGTGAGATGGTAGATGAACAAGAGAGGTGAGATGGTAGATGTACAACAGGGATGAGATGGTGGATGTAGAACAAAGGTGAGATGGTAGATGTACAACAGAGGGGAGATGGTAGATGTACATCACAGATGAGATGGTAGATGTACATCACAGATGAGTTGGTAGATGTACATCACAGATGAGATGGTAGATGTACATCACAGATGATATGGTAGATTTACATCACAGATGAGATGGTAGATGTACACCACAGATGAGATGGTAGATGTACAACACAGGTGAGATGGTAGATGTACAACAGAGGTGAGATGGTAGATGTACAACAGAGGTGAGATGGTAGATGTACAACAGAGGTGAGATGGTAGATGTACAACAGGGATGAGATGGTAGATGTACAACAGGGATGAGATGGTAGATGTACAACAGGGATGAGATGGTAGATGTACAACAGGGATGAGATGGTAGATGTACAACAGAGGTGAGATGGTAGATGTACAACAGGGATGAGATGGTAGATGTACAACATGGATGAGATGGTAGATGTACAACAGGGATGAGATGGTAGTTGTACAACAGGGATGAGATGGTAGATGTACAACAGAGGTGAGATGGTAGATGTACAACAGGGATGAGATGGTAGATGTACAACAGGGATGAGATGGTAGATGTACAACAGGGATGAGATGGTAGATGTACAACAGAGGTGAGATGGTAGATGTACAACAGAGGTGAGATGGTAGATGTAAAACAGAGGTGAGATGGTAGATGTACAACAGAGGTGAGATGGTAGATGTACAACAGGGATGAGATGGTGGATGTAGAACAGAGGTGAGATGGTAGATGTAGAACAGAAGTGAGATGGTAGATGTAGAACAGAGGTGAGATGGTAGATGTACAACAGAGGTGAGATGGTAGATGTAAAACAGAGGTGAGATGCAGATGTACATCAGAGGTGAGATGGTAGATGTACAACAGAGGTGAGATGGTAGATGTACAACAGGGATGAGATGGTGGATGTAGAACAGAGGTGAGATGGTAGATGTAGAACAGAGGTGAGATGGTAGATGTACAACAGAGGGGAGATGGTAGATGTACAACAGAGGGGAGATGGTAGATGTAGAACAGAAGTGAGATGGTAGATGTAGAACAGAAGTGAGATGGTAGATGTAGAACAGAGGTGAGATGGTAGATGTACAACAGAGGGGAGATGGTAGATTTACATCACAGATGAGGTACAAAATGTCTCTGGCAAAAGCAGATTTCCAAAAAAATACGGAAGATGCTGTGCCAGTATCCATTTTTGACAATAAAAACAAGAAAATGGGTTCTTATATGTTATGTAGAGCCAATTTTAACATATGGATGTGAATCATAGACAATAGAATAACAGGCAAGAAAATCATTGCAGGCTATAGTAATGTGGGTTTACAGATGAATGTTGAGAATACCATGGACAGCTAAGAAGAGTGATGAAGACGTTCTGAAAGAGGCCAAAGCAAAAAGAGAGCTAATTTCCAATATTAGGAAGAAACAATCATCATTTTTTTGGCCATGTAATGAGAAGGGAACAGCTGTATTGTAACATCTGGAAAATTGAGGGACGAAGATATATACATATATGTGTGTGTATATATATATATGTATGTATTTATATGTATAAGTAATATAGGACATTCATTATATAAGAAGCAATCTGAATATCAGAAGGGACAATGTGGGGAGCAGGTGTTTCGCCACTCTAGCATCTTGACACTCGGGGAGGGGGGGGTAGATGGGAGGTGTAGGGTTAACCCTGGTGGAGCCATGACGTCATGCTGCACCTGAAGGCTCACACTATATTCGGTTCATAATAACTATATTTACATATATCTATATATATATATATATAGAGAGAGAGAGAAAGAGGGAGAAAGAGAGAGAAAGAGAACAAGGAGAAGAAGAAGAAGAAGGAGGAGGAGGAGGGGGAAAAGAAGAATGAGGGTGAGAATAAAAAAAAAGAAGTGGAAGAGAAATATGGGCGGGGGAGAAGATATGGAGGAAGAGGAAGAAGAAGGAAGAAGGAGAGGAGGTGGGTTTGACTGCTAGAGACAGAATACGCAGAATTTGTCGTGGGAGCTAACTTCCAACACGGACAAGATATATAGGTAATCATAAATGTTGATTGAAACGTCTTCTATGATACAATGCGCATTTTAATCACAATTATGTGGGTGCCACTCCTACACACAACACGAGAACCGTCTGTCTAGACGCTAGCATGTCGACCGGTCAGTGTGACATCACCGCCCTGCAGCCATGACCAAGGCTTCAGATACACATCAACGGCCACGCCCACCTCATTCAACCAAACAGACTGGGTGCTATTTTGCAAACCCTGGTCCCGTGAGAGCACTGATGTATCGTAACACCAGCATTACCCCTACACATTTATAGATTAACTAAATTATTTAACAGACATATGGTATGCTGCTATGTAGACATATTTGACATTACATCATATCACGAAATTGTTTTTAATGCACGTTGTTAGAAACATGTAGGAGACAATTATAATGAGAACTTCTTCATGTAATGAGAGGGGAGAATTTTAGCGAAATGTGACAGCGGGAGAAACTGAGGGCAAAAAAGATAAGAGAAAAGCAGGGTGAAAAAAAGATACGAGGTAGTTAAAGAGAATTTCTTATTTTGCGGATGGTTAGTTCTCTTCGTCATCCGTCCTTAACAGGGAGTTAAGTGGGCGTGGATATGTTGTTTTGCTGTTTCCAGTAGAACTGTAATATTTGTGAGTTTCAGCCCAGTATATCCGACTTCAACGCGACATTTTTGAGCAACGAGTTGCCTTTACTCTCGATCTTTACTCACTTTTGCCAGACTGGCTAGTTTGTTTCCAGGTGCACAGCGAAGGTTAGCAGCTGGTTGTAGTCAGGTGCACAGCGAAGGTTATCAGCTGGTTCTAGTCAGGGGCACAGCGAAGGTTAGCAGCTGGTTGTAGTCAGGGTACAGCGAAGGTTATCAGCTGGTTCTAGTCAGGTGCACAGCGAAGGTTATCAGCTGGTTCTAGTCAGGGGCACAGCGAAGGTTATCAGCTGGTTCTAGTCAGGGGTACAGCGAAGGTTATCACCTGGTTCTAGTCAGGTGCACAGCGAAGGTTATCAGCTGGTTCTAGTCAGGTGCACAGCGAAGGTTATCAGCTGGTTCTAGTCAGGGGCACAGCGAAGGTTATCAGCTGGTTCTAGTCAGGGGTACAGCGAAGGTTATCAGCTGGTTCTAGTCAGAGGAACAGCGAAGGTTATCAGCTGGTTCTAGTCAGGGGCACAGCGAAGGTTATCAGCTGGTTCTAGTCAGGGGCACAGCGAAGGTTATCAGCTGGTTCTAGTCAGGGGCACAGGGAAGGTTATCAGCTGGTTCTAGTCAGGAGCACAGGGAAGTTTATCAGCTGGTTCTAGTCAGGAGAACAGGTAAGGTTATCAGCTGGTTCTAGTCAGGGGTACATCGAATGTTATCAGCTGGTTCTAGTCAGGAGAGCAGGTAAGGTTATCAGCTGGTTCTAGTCAGGGGCATAGGGAAGGTTATCAGCTGGTTCTAGTCAGGAGCACAGGGAAGTTTATCAGCTGGTTCTAGTCAGGGGCACAGGGAAGGTTATCAGCTGGTTCTAGTCAGGAGCACAGCGAAGGTTATCAGCTGGTTCTAGTCAGGGGCACAGCGAAGGTTATCAGCTGGTTCTAGTCGGGGGCACAACGAAGGTTATCAGCTGGTTCTAGTCAGGGGCACAGCGAAGGTTATCAGCTAGTTCTAGTCAGGGGTACAGCGAATGTTATCAGCTGGTTCTAGTCAGGGGCACAGCGAAGTTTAGCAGCAAGTTCTGGATAGTTCAGGTAACTGACTCTGACACAAGTTTTCAGCTGTTTATTCGCTAACAGTTTTCAGCCATTTTGGTGATCGCACTCCTCTAGCCCTCTAGATAATGATTAGCGAATCATTTCAGAGGGAGAGGTATATATTTACGGCCTCGGTAAAAATCACAAATAATCAACAACAGAAAAAAAAACAACGAACAATATATGGTCCGAAGAAGGATCGAACCCTTACTCCTTGTCACAGCGTCTTGCCACGAGAACCAAACGCTAGAGCACACGGCCAACTCAGCAACCTAACTTCTTCGGACCATATATTGTTGTTTTTTTTTCTTCTGTTGTTAATTTTTTAATTTTTTGGGGCATTTCATGAGAAGAGGAAAGTTGGAATACTTGGTTACAACTGGCAAAATAAAAGGAAAGAGAGATCACGGACGACAAAGAGAGAAAATACTGGATAGATTGGTGTCATGGCATGGAAAACAGTCAACAACAGAACTGATACGATGCACGGTAGATAGAAGATTGTGGAAAAACATGATCGCCTACGCCAACCGGTATGGCACATGATGATGTTGTTGATTATTTGTGATTTTTTTCCCGAGTGTTGTAAACATAGCTCTTCCCCTTAAATGATTCGATGATCTAAGCCTCCGATGTTTCCTTCTATAATAATAGTAAAGAGCCCCCGTCACGCCAAGTGGCGTATGGGTAATATGGTGTTAGTGACCATCATTTTTTACAGACCTTCTACACATGATTTTTGGGGTAATGAGGTCAGTATTACGCCCGTGCCGCTTTACTTTCCCAGAAAAAAATCCGGTACCCATTTAAAGCTGGGTGAACCCGGAAGCCGTCAATCAGGATCGACTAGTCCTGTGTAGTCCAGTTTACTCACCAGTGAGCTTTCGAGGCTTCCTTCTATAAATCTATTCATCTATTATTCTTATTTATCGCTTAGATAATGATGTGGTAGGTAGTCGAGGGTAGAAACGATAACTATAGAGATAACAAGAAAGTGCTGGTGGGACATGATCACATAGCTAGTAGCCGCGACACTAGATGATGTTCATCATCATCATGTGCCATCTCCACATCCAAGGTTGGCTACTATGCATCGCCATTTTACTCTCTCTCTCTTGTCTTGATGATGCGTGTTGTCATAGGTTCACCTGTCCACCTTTCGATGTTACCTGTCCACTCTAGTCTTGGTCTGCCTCTACCTCATCTACCTGTACCTTCCCTTCCAATATGACTTTTACTACGATATTATGTCTCATAACATGCTTCAACTATTTCTGTTGTCTTGTTCGAATTGTATTAATTAGTTCCTTTTTTCACATACAACTGATTCAGAACTTCCTTGTTTTGTCCTCTTTCCCTTCCACCCAATTCTCCCCAATTGTCTACAGATCTACATTTCAAAAACTTCCATTTTCTGTTATATTTTCTTAATGTCCATGTTTCTACATCATATAGAAATATTGAGTCAATATAACAATTCGAAATCTGTAGTCTATAGTTGTGATGTTATTTGCTTTGTTGTGAGTATATTTTTCATGTTAAAATTTCCTTCTGTCGATCCTATTCTTTTGTTAGGCCACAGAGATGCGATTTCTCAGAAGAATGCTGAAAGTTCCCAGGACAGTTAAAAAGACCAACGAGTAAATTCTCAAAGAGGCCAACACACAAAAAGGGAGCTTCTAAAAACACCAGAAAGAAGCAATTGACATTTTTTTCGGGCACATAATGAGAAGATGAAAGTTGGAATACACGGTTCATCATTCATCATCATTGAGTGCCGTCTCCGTATCGAAGGTTGGCTATCATGGAGCGCCATTCCACTCTGTCTCTTGCTATGATGGTGCAGATTGTCATAGGCTGACTTGTCCATTTTTTTTTATGTTTCTCGTCCATGTTAGTTTTGGTCTGTCTCTGCCTCTTTTACCTTGTATTTTCCCTTCCAATATTACTTTTATTAGACTGCTGTGTCTTTTAACATGGCCCAAAAATTTCATTTGTCTTGTTCTAATTGTGTTTAGTAGTTCTCTTTCTTTCTATCTTGTTTCTGATATGCCTAAAATATCTATGTTTAATCGCTCTACTTCTACCATTAGATTTTCTAATTTTCCTTGTTGGTATAAAGTCCTAACATTCCATGTAGCTATTTTTAATTCGTTCATAAAACAATAGTTAGAATTTCTCTCCATGGCTTTCTTTGGACTGTTACGTGATGAGGCTCTAGTCTCTTTCACGGTGGTCTGCCATATTCGTCTTTCCTGTTCTGAATATGCCTCATGTGTACCACACACTTATAATACTTGGTTACAACTAGTAAAATGCAGGAGGTCTCGGTAGCAATGTTGGGATAACCATAGACCTGGGCTACCGACGTTCGGACAACCCGTGTTCGATTCTCGCTGGAAGCAGTGTGAATTGTACTCGTGGTTGGGGAAAAAAAACCCGCGGTCGACCCAGCCGCTGACAGAAATTGGTACCATGGTAGCACTTCGCAGACGACAAAGAGAGAAGATAGTAGATAGCTTGGTGTCATGATATGGACAACAGTCAAAGAGAGAAGATAGTAGATAGCTTGGTGTCATGGCATGGACAACAGTCAAAGAGAGAAGATAGTAGATAGCTTGGTGTCATGACATGGACAACAGTCAAAGAGAGAAGATAGTAGATAGCTTGGTGTCATGGCATGGACAACAGTCAAAGAGAGAAGATAGTAGATAGCTTGGTGTCATGACATGGACAACAGTCAAAGAGAGAAGATTGTAGATAGCTTGGTGTCATGACATTTACAACAGTCAAAGAGAGAAGATAGTATATAGCTTGGTGTCATGACATGTACAACAGTCAAAGAGAGAAGATAGTAGATAGCTTGGTGTCATGACATGTACAACAGTCAAAGAGAGAAGATTGTAGATAGCTTGGTGTCATGACATGGACAACAGTCAAAGAGAGAAGATTGTAGATTGCTTGGTGTCATGACATGTACAACAGTCAAAGAGAGAAGATTGTAGATAGCTTGGTGTCATGACATGTACAACAGTCAAAGAGAGAAGATAGTAGATAGCTTGGTGTCATGACATGTACAACAGTCAAAGAGAGAAGATTGTAGATAGCTTGGTGTCATGACATGTACAACAGTCAAAGAGAGAAGATACTAGATAGCTTGGTGTCATGACATGTACAACAGTCAAAGAGAGAAGATTGTAGATAGCTTGGTGTCATGACATGTACAACAGTCAAAGAGAGAAGATAGTAGATAGCTTGGTGTCATGACATGGACAACAGTCAAAGAGAGAAGATTGTAGATTGCTTGGTGTCAAGACATGGACAACAGTCAAAGAGAGAAAATAGTAGATAGCTTGGTGTCATGACATGGACAACAGTCAAAGAGAGAAGATAGTAGATAGCTTGGTGTCATGACATGGACAACAACAACAGAACTGATACGATGCTCTGTGGATAGATGAATGTGGATGGATATGATCGCCTACGTCAACCGGTATGATAATGATACTTTTGTTTATTTCTGCCCTACATTCTCTATCGGGTGTCCGGTTAGCGCAATCGATAGGCGGTTGGCTTACCACGGCAACAGCCGGGGTTCGTACCCTGGCGAGGACACCTGGGTTTTACTAATTCCCTAAAAATTAGTGGGAGCCGCGATAGCTCAGTGGTTAGTGAACTGGACTACTACGGACAAGGGGTAGGGTTCGATCCCAACCGACGGCTCCGGGTTCACCCAGCCTTAAATGGGTACCAGATTTTTTCTGGGAAAGTAAAAGCAGCACGGGCGTAATACCGACCACATTACCCCAAAAGTCATGTGCTGAAGGTCTGTAAAATATAGGGTCACTAACACCATATTTCCCTATACGCCACTTGGCGTGACGGGGGGTACTTTACTTTTTATTTTTACATTCTCTATCATTTGTTATATCATGTCCAAGATAAATATATTCTTGAGCTCTTGCTAGGTTCTTATCATCTACTTAGAGATGATGTTTGTTAGATTCAATTGTATTGAAAACAATGTTCATCATCATCATCATCACCATCATCATCATCATTATTATCATCATCATCAAGTACCATGTCTGCTGACGTAGGTGATCATGTCTCTCCACAACTTTCGATCTCGACAGTTATTTATCATTTATGTTGTTGACCTTCTGCCAAGCCATTCTCTTAAGCTGTCTGGTAACTTTTCTCTTTGTTTTCTTTATCTCTTTGTCCCTCGATTTTTCCAGCTGTCTCAATATATTCCAGTTGTTCTCTTCTCATTACATTGCCAAAAAATGATGATTGTTTCTTCCTAATATTGGAAATTAGCTCTCTTTTTGCTTTGGCCTCTTTCAGAACGTTTTCATTACTCTTCTTCGCTGCCCATGGCATTCTCAACATTCTTCAGTAAAACCACATTTCTACAGCCTCCCGCGATTTTCTTGTCTGTTGTCCTATTGTCCATGATTCACATCCATATGTTAAGACTGGCTCTACATAACATTTAAGAACTCTTTTTCTTGTTACCATTGTCACAAATGAATTGCACAGTATCCTCCTTATTTTGTTTGTGAAAGCTGTTTTTGCCGGCAGCCATTCTAGATCCGAACTCTAAAATAAGCGGTTGGTAACACAGAATGTCTAGACATGACAACCGGAAGTGTAGTGGTGGTCGCTGGGATCACGCAAGAGTGCTTGTTTCCTGGCCGCCTGCTTTCATTTTAAGGTGGATGTTAGTTACTAACGTGAAAAACCATCGCTACATGTATTAATGACAACACCTAGAGGGAAGAAAATAAACAGAAAATGATATTGAGCTGACAGACTAAGAGAAAGACAAGACAAACTATAATGCTTCGGCAAGAGCTCTCATAGGTAGTAACAAACAAACTGTATATACAAACATTTTTAGGCCCAAACATTTTTCTTTTCAGTGTTTGGTTCCTTCGTTCTAATTAAATCCTGCCTACCCTATTGTTTATTTATCTTTTAACCTCACTAAGAAATCCTGGTCATCGTCTTTTCCGCCATTTTTTTTAGGTCCTTGTGTTGTGCATTCTGACTCGGAATTTTGTGTTTAATGTGTGTAGTACGTTTGCTAAACCCGATGAAAGCTTTTGCTAAAACGTTGTAGTTTTTCTTGTCTTTCTGTTAGTCTTGCTGGTCAATACCATTTTATGTTTATTTTCTTTCTTTCCTGCAGCTGTGCAGTGCGCTGTTAGGTACGAGCTCATAGTACATTGTTAGGTACGAGCTAATAGTACATTGTTAGGTACAAGCTTATAGTACATTGTTAGGTACAAGCTTATAGTACATTGTTAGGTACAAGCTCATAGTACATTGTTAGGTACAAGCTCATAGTACATTGTTAGGTACAAGCTCATAGTACATTGTTAGGTACAGGCTCATAGTACATTGTTAGGTACAAACTTATAGTACATTGTTAGGTACAAGCTTATAGTACATTGTTAGGTACAAGCTTATAGTACATTGTTAGGTACAAGCTTATAGTACATTGTTAGGTACAAGCTCATAGTACATTGTTAGGTACAAGCTCATAGTACATTGTTAGGTACAAGCTCATAGTACATTGTTAGGTACAAGCTCATAGTACATTGTTAGGTACAAGCTCATAGTACATTGTTAGGTACAAGCTCATAGTGTCACTAGTATATTGGAGGTAGGAACAAAAAAAAGAAAAGATGAATTAGTCGCATGCTCATTTTTTTGCTTGTGTGTCCTCGTTGTTGTCCTAAACCTGCGCTGCGGCTGACACACTCCGTCTTCGAGGGGCTGGAATTTGTTTTGAATCAGTTTTCTTTCTTGTATCGTAGATACCGGCAAAGCTTGTTGATCTCACTCTGCTTGTAGTTTCTGCATCGACTGTATTTAGGATCATCAATTAACTGAACATCGGACGAAT
This sequence comes from Megaustenia siamemsis, assembly GCA_032433765.1. Lineage (NCBI taxonomy): Eukaryota > Metazoa > Mollusca > Gastropoda > Stylommatophora > Ariophantidae > Megaustenia > Megaustenia siamemsis. The sequence continues at coordinate 31,471,613 of JAVIAB010000104.1, read as the reverse complement.
AAATAGATGCACTGATAACTCCCTCGTTGTTATCATCATCGTCATTTAGAGACGTCTACGCATCGACAGTTGGATACCATTGAGCGCCATTCCCGCTCTGTTTCCTGTTTTGATTGTAGAGTAAAGACCCCCGTCACGCCAAGTGGCGTATAGGGAATATAATGTCAGTGACCATAATTTTTACAGACTTTCGGCAAGTGATTTTGAGATAATGTGGTCAGTATTACGCCAGCGCCGACTTACATTCCATTTTAAAAAATCTAGTACCAATTTCAACCTGGATGAACCCGGAAGTCGTCCTTTGTAGTCCAGTTTTGTTTTGATACTACAAGCTGTCATATGCTGACTTGTCAGTTGTTTGGCGTTACTCGTCCATGTTAGTATTGTTCTGCATCTGCCTCTGCCTCTTTTACCTTGTTCTTTTTTTCCATCCAACATTACTTTTAGTAGGCTGTTGTGTCTTTTAACAACATCATGACATAAGATGAGCTGACCGCATGGTCGGTATTTGTACATGGAGGGGTAGGAACAACATCATGACATAAGATGAGCTGATCGCATGGTCGGTATTTTTATATGGAGGGGTAGAACAACATCATGACATAAGATGAGCTGACCGCATGGTCGGTATTTGTACATAGAGGGGTAGGAACAACATCATGACATAAGATGAGCTGACCGCATAGTCGGTATTTGTACATGGAGGGGTAGGAACAACATCATGACATAAGATGAGCTGACCGCATAGTCGGTATTTGTACATGGAGGGGTAGGAACAACATCATGACATAAGATGAGCTGACCGCATGGTCGGTATTTGTACATAGAGGGGTAGGAACACATCATGACATAAGATGAGCTGACCGCATAGTCGGTATTTGTACATGGAGGGGTAGGAACAACATCATGACATAAGATGAGCTGACCGCATAGTCGGTATTTGTACATGGAGGGGTAGGAACAACATCATGACATAAGATGAGCTGACCGCATAGTTGGTATTTGTACATGGAGGGGTAGGAACAACATCATGACATAAGATGAGCTGACCGCATGGTCGGTATTTTTATATGGAGGGGTAGGAACAACATCATGACATAAGATGAGCTGACCGCATGGTCGATACTCTCCCCCCCCCCCAAAAAAAAAAAAAAAAATCCAAACTAACCCCGCCGTGAATCTCGAGAAAATCCTGGCAGACGTAGACAAACTCTGTAACACAGTCTGGGACCCATTGCGTGATTCTAGGAGAATCCTGGCAGACGTAGACAAACTCTGTAACACAGTGTGGGACCCATTGCGTGATTCTAGGAGAATCCTGGCAGACGTAGACAAACTCTGTAACACAGTCTGGGACCCATTGCGTGATTCTAGGAGAATCCTGGCAGACGTAGACAAACTCTGTAACACAGTGTGGGACCCATTGCGTGATTCTAGGAGAATCCTGGCAGACGTAGACAAACTCTGTAACACAGTGTGGGACCCATTGCGTGATTCTAGGAGAATCCTGGCAGACGTAGACAAACTCTGTAACACAGTCTGGGACCCATTGCGTGATTCTAGGAGAATCCTGGCAGACGTAGACAGACTCCGTAACACAGCCTGGGACCCACTGCGTGATTCTAGGAGAATCCTGGCAGACGTAGACAAACTCCGTAACACAGCCTGGGACCCACTGCGTGATTCTAGGAGAATCCTGGCAGACGTAGACAAACTCCGTAACACAGCTTGGGACCCACTGCGTGATTCTAGGAGAATCCTGGCAGACGTAGACAGACTCCGTAACACAGCCTGGGACCCACTGCGTGATTCTAGGAGAATCCTGGCAGACGCAGGCAGACTCTGTAACACAGCCTGGGACCCACTGCGTGATTCTAGGAGAATCCTGGCAGACGCAGGCAGACTCTGTAACACAGCCTGGGACCCACTGCGTGATTCTAGGAGAATCCTGACTGACGTAGACAGACTCCGTAACACAGCCTGGGACCCGCTGCGTGATTCTAGGAGAATCCTGACTGACGTAGACAGACTCCGTAACACAGCCTGGGACCCACTGCGTGATTCTAGGAGAATCCTGACTGACGTAGACAGACTCGTAACACAGCCTGGGACCCACTGCGTGATTCTAGGAGAATCCTGGCAGACGCAGACAGACTCCGTAACACAGCCTGGGACCCACTGCGTGATTCTAGGAGAATCCTGGCAGACGCAGACAGACTCTGTAACACAGCCTGGGACCCACTGCGTGATTCTAGGAGAATACAGGCAGACGCAGACAGACTCCGTAACACAGCCTGGGACCCACTGCGTGATTCTAGGAGAATCCTGACAGACGTAGACAGACTCTGTAACACAGCCTGGTACCCACTGCGTGATTCTAGGAGAATCCTGGCAGACGCAGACAGACTACGTAACACAGCCTGGGACCCACTGCGTGATTCTAGGAGAATCCTGGCAGACGCAGACAGACTACGTAACACAGCCTGGGACCCACTGCGTGATTCTAGGATAATCCTGGCAGACGCAGACAGACTACGTAACACAGCCTGGGACCCACTGCGTGATTCTAGGAGAATCCTGGCAGACGCAGACAGACTCTGTAACACAGCCTGGACCCACTGCGTGATTCTAGGATAATCCTGGCAGACGCAGACAGACTCTGTAACACAGCCTGGGACCCACTGCGTGATTCTAGGAGAATCCTGATTGACGTAGACAGACTCCGTAACACAGCCTGGGACCCATTGCGTGATTCTAGGATAATCCTGGCAGACGCAGACAGACTCTGTAACACAGCCTGGGACCCACTGCGTGATTCTAGGAGAATCCTGATTGACGTAGACAGACTCCGTAACACAGCCTGGGACCCATTGCGTGATTCTAGGAGAATCCTGGCAGACGTAGACAGACTCTGTAACACAGCCTGGGACCCATTGTGTGATTAGTCATTTAACTCTTTACTGACGGAAGCTTTTTATCAATGCAACGGAAGATATGTCCAAGACCAAATTTGTCATGTGTAAGACAATACATAATGATGCATATATATGATGAATGAGTCCCTATAATGATATGATGAATGAGTCCCTATAATGATATGATGAATGAGTCCCTATATAAGATTTCAGCAATACCAAGATGATAGAAAACATGTAAAAAGGAGTAATGACGGTTGGCTCTAATCAAAATGAGAGTGACCAACTCTGCGGTGAAACGTTGGCGGCCGAAATCGGCATGACGCACAGTGGGGCGAAACGTAGGTAAAGAGTTAATGGTAATCTATCCCGGGCAGTGGCCTGATATATGAGCTAATGTAATACCATCTTCCGTGATCGCTCCAGCCATATCGTTCTGCTAGGTGACGTTTATTTCAGATCGTCAACACCAGGTGTTGACTAGAAGGTGATATAACGGCCTGCAATTCGCTAATTTATGATCAGGAAAATGTTGGCAAATTTTGAACGTGTCCTTCCTAGAGTTACCGCAATAGAAGATTCTATCTGCATCAACTACAACTTTCTGTATCAACTACAACTTTCTGTATCAACTAGAACTTTCTGTATCAACTAGAACTTTCTGTATCAACTATAATTTTCTGTATCAACTAGAATTTTTTGTATCAAACTAGAATTTTCTGTATCAACTACAATTTTCTGTATCAACTAGAACTTTCTGTATCAACTAGAATTTTCTGTATCAACTAGAATTTTCTGTATCAACTAGAATGTTCTTTATCAAACTAGAAATGTATGTATCAACTAGAACTTTCTGTATCAACTAGAATTTTTTGTATCAAACTAGAATTTTCTGTATCAACTAGAATTTTCTATATCAACTAAAACTTTCTATATCAACTATAACAACTTTCTATATCAACTAGAAATTTCTATATCATCTATAACAACTTTCTATATCAACTAGAACTTTCTATATCAACTATAACAACTTTCTATATCAACTAGAACTTTCTATATCAACTAGAATTTTCTATATCAACTATAACAACTTTCTATACCAACTATAACTTTCTATATCAACTAGAATTTTCTATATCAACTATAACAACTTTCTATAACAACTATAACTTTCTATATCAACTAGAATTTCTATATCAACTATAACAACTTTCTATATCAACTAGAACTGTCTGTGTCACAGATCCCACCAAGGCGGAGACAAGGTAATTGTCACCTGGTCCATTCTAATGAGCTCACCTGTGTGAGCACCTGGGTCCTGATCACGTGAGAGGAGAAAAGAAGAGAGCCATTGTCATAGGCCACGTGACATGTCGTAAGAAACGTTTAGGAAGTTAGAGTCGAGGCTTTCTTCGGCGCTACGGAATTCGTTTATTTGAGCTGAGGCCATCTTCAGTGCATTCTATAGTGTGTGGCCGGGATGGTTCATAGTGGGGAGAAAGTGTTGTGGTTGGGATGGTTCATAGTGGGGAGAAAGTGTTGTGGCGGGGATGGTTCATAGTGGGGAGAAAGTGTTGTGGCGGGGATGGTTCATAGTGGGGAGAAAGTGTTGTGGTGGGGATGGTTCATAGTGGGGAGAAAGTGTTGTGGTGGGGATGGTTCATAGTGGGGAGAAAGTGTTGTGGTGGGGATGGTTCATAGCGGGGAGAAAGTGTTGTGGCGGGGATGGTTCATAGTGGGGAGAAAGTGTTGTGGCGGGGATGGTTCATAGTGGGGAGAAAGTGTTGTGGTGGGGATGGTTCATAGTGGGGAGAAAGTGTTGTGGCGGGGATGGTTCATAGCGGGCAGAAAGTGTTGTGGTGGGGATGGTTCATAGTGGGGAGAAAGTGTTGTGGTGGGGATGGTTCATAGCGGGGAGAAAGTGTTGTGGTGGGGATGGTTCATAGTGGGGAGAAAGTGTTGTGGTGGGGATGGTTCATAGTGGGGAGAAAGTGTTGTGGTGGGGATGGTTCATAGTGGGGAGAAAGTGTTGTGGTGGGGATGGTTCATAGTGGGGAGAAAGTGTTGTGGTGGGGATGGTTCATAGTGGGGAGAAAGTGTTGTGGCGGGGATGGTTCATAGTGGGGAGAAAGTGTTGTGGCGGGGATGGTTCATAGTGGGGAGAAAGTGTTGTGGCGGGGATGGTTCATAGTGGGGAGAAAGTGTTGTGGGGGGGATGGTTCATAGTGGGGAGAAAGTGTTGTGGCGGGGATGGTTCATAGTGGGGAGAAAGTGTTGTGGCGGGGATGGTTCATAGTGGGGAGAAAGTGTTGTGGTGGGGATGGTTCATAGTGGGGAGAAAGTGTTGTGGTGGGGATGGTTCATAGTGGGGAGAAAGTGTTGTGGGGGGGATGGTTCGTAGTGGGGAGAAAGTGCTGTGGTGGGGATGGTTCATAGTGGGGAGAAAGTGTTGTGGCGGGGAATCTCAGCATTGTGGTGTTGTTCATTGTGCAATGAAGATGATCACTAAACTAAACTAAACTAAACTAAACTAAACTAAACTAAACTAAACTAAACTAAACTAAACTAAACTAAACTAAACTAAACTAAACTAAACTAAACTAAACTAAACTAAACTAAACTAAACTAAACTAAACCCACTTTGTTTTTGAACGGAAGACGCGATAGCTCAGTGGGTAGTAAACTGGACTACAAAGGACGAGAGGCCGGGTTCACCCAGTCTTAAATGGTCCTGGATTTTTTTTCTAGGAAAGTAAAACGACACGGGCGTAATACCGACCACTTTACCCCAAAAATCATGTGTCGAGGATCTGTAAAAATTATGGTCACTGACACTATAATCCCCATTCTATATTCTTGGAGAAGACAGATAGAAGCAGAGATGAAGTTGATGGGGAAAACATGGAACGATCTTAAAGAGTGGCAAGAAACGGAACGACTTGGAAAGTGTTTGTTGAAGACCTATGCTCCACAGGGAGCTGAAAGTGTTTGTTGAAGACCTATGCTCCACAGGGAGCTGAAAGTGTTTGTTGAAGACCTATGCTCCACAGGGAGCTGAAAGTGTTTGTTGAAGACCTATGCTCCACAGGGAGTTGAAAGTGTTTGTTGAAGACCTATGCTCCACAGGGAGCTGAAAGTGTTTGTTGAAGACCTATGATCCACAGGGAGCTGAAAGTGTTTGTTGAAGACCTATGCTCCACAGGGAGCTGAAAGTGTTGAAGACCTATGCTCCACAGGGAGCTGAAAGTGTTTGTTGAAGACCTATGCTCCACAGGGAGTTGAAAGTGTTTGTTGAAGACCTATGCTCCACAGAGAGTTGAAAGTGTTTGTTGAAGACCTATGCTCCACAGAGAGTTGAAAGTGTTTGTTGAAGACCTATGCTCCACAGAGAGTTGAAAGTGTTTGTTGAAGACCTATGCTCCACAGGGACCTAAAAGTGTTTGTTGAAGACCTATGCTCCACAGAGAGTTGAAAGTGTTTGTTGAAGACCTATGCTCCGCAGAGAGTTGAAAGTGTTTGTTGAAGACCTATGCTCCACAGGGAGCTGAAAGTATTGAAGACCTATGCTCCACAGGGAGCTGAAAGTATTGAAGACCTATGCTCCACAGGGAGCTGAAAGTATTGAAGACCTATGCTCCACAGGGAGCTGAAAGGTAGAAAGAAGACTCAGAGATCGGTTGAGTTTAAAGTTAAGAGGAAAAAAAAAGATTCGAAGGGAAAGCATTGTCACAGCCTGTGATGGAGTTCGAACTCAGGACCTCTTGTCATGAGGTTAACGTCATAACTCCAGACCACCTAGATTCACTAATTCATCACATTCTGTAACGTTAGCCAAACCACTACTCGTCTTCGTGATCTTCCTCAAAGAGACGTTAAATTAGCATATATGCGTTGTATCGCTGTTTAAAGTCACGTGCGATGTTCTCATTTCAGGGAAATATATCCGACTTCAGCAGGGCATTTCTGAGTCTGGGATTGATTTTCTTGTAGGGCACAACCCACTTGGTCTAGGGCACAACCCACTTGGTCTAGGGCACAACCCACTTGGTCTAGGGCACAACCCACTTGGTCTAGGGCACAACCCACTTGGTCAGACCATCAGTTCATTCTTGGAGCTGGCTAGGAACTTGCTAGATGTTTTCGTTGATCCTGGCAGAATCAGTCAGCTTTGAGTTGCTAAAGACTTTCACTTGTGCGAATATAGAACGCCTTCATGAAAAAATGCAAGGTTTGATGACAATGTATGTTGTTTTTTCCTTGTATGTTTTTGAGTGAGTCTATCACCGTTGGCAGCTCAAAGTAAATACAAGAAATAGCTCTTGTCTGTCAATTGAGATTATGCAGCGCAAACTAACCACAAACTGTGCATGATTTTGGTCGAAATGGGAACACGAAGGAGCAGGTAATTCGTACGGGGGCGTTAATTTTAGTTGCTGCTGGGTTTATTTGGAGGAATTGCTGGCGTGGTTTGAGAATGTTATGTGCGATGGTTCTCAAGTTGGTAACAATGGTGTCGACCTGCATGTGCTTGAATATTGTGGATCTCTTGGACATCTTGTTTTTTTCTTCCTTTTCAACCCACTGTGCAGCGTATGGGTGTGAATCATGGATAATAATGGATCAGTACTTTTCAAATGTAACCAGTTAAACATTGACAGTGAACCAGATCGCATGGCCTAGCGGTCTAGCACGTGGGGAAACATCTCAGGGCCACATCTCAGGGCCACATCTCAGGGCCACATCTCTGTGCCACATCTCAGGGCCACATCTCAGGGTCACATCTCAGGGTCACATCTCTGGGCCACATCTCAGGGCCACATCTCAGGGCCACATCTCAGGGTCACATCTCTGGGCCACATCTCAGGGCCACATCTCAGGGTCACATCTCAGGGCCACATCTCAGGGTCACATCTCTGGGCCACATCTCAGGGCCACATCTCAGGGCCACATCTCTGGGCCACATCTCAGGGCCACATCTCAGGGTCACATCTCAGGGTCACATCTCAGGGCCACATGTCAGGGCCACATCTCAGGGCCACATCTCAGGGCCACATCTCAGGGCCACATCTCTGGGCCACATCTCAGGGCCACATCTCTGGGCCACATCTCAGGGTCACATCTCAGGGACACATCTCAGGGCCACATCTCAGGGCCACATCTCAGGGTCACATCTCAGGGTCACATCTCTGGGCCACATCTCAGGGTCACATCTCAGGGCCACATCTCAGGGCCACATCTCAGGGCCACATCTCAGGGCCACATCTCAGGGCCACATCTCAGGGCCACATCTCAGGGCCACATCTCAGGGTCACATCTCAGGGCCACATCTCAGGGCCACATCTCAGGGCCACATCTCAGGGCCACATCTCAGGGCCACATCTCTGGGCCACATCTCTGGGCCACATCTTAGGGCCACATCTCAGGGCAACATCTCTGGGCCACATCTCTGGGCCACATCTCTGGGCCACATCTCAGGGCCACATCTCAGGGTCACATCTCTGGGTCACATCTCTGGGCCACATCTCAGGGCCACATCTCAGGGTCACATCTCTGGGCCACATCTCTGGGCCACATCTCAGGGCCACATCTCTGGGCCACATCTCAGGGCCACATCTCTGGGCCACATCTCTGGGCCACATCTCAGGGCCACATCTCTGGACCACATCTCTGGGCCACATCTCTGGGCCACATCTCAGGGTCACATCTCAGGGCCACATCTCAGGGTCACATCTCAGGGCCACATCTCTGGGCCACATCTCTGGGCCACATCTCTGGGCCACATCTCAGGGCCACATCTCAGGGCCACATCTCAGGGCCACATCTCAGGGTCACATCTCAGGGCCACATCTCAGGGTCACATCTCAGGGTCACATCTCAGGGCCACATCTCAGGGTCACATCTCAGGGCCACATCTCTGGGCCACATCTCTGGGCCACATCTCAGGGTCACATCTCTGGGCCACATCTCTGGGCCACATCTCAGGGCCACATCTCAGGGTCACATCTCAGGGTCACATCTCAGGGTCACATCTCTGGGCCACATCTCAGGGCCACATCTCTGGGCCACATCTCAGGGTCACATCTCTGGGCCACATCTCTGGGCCACATCTCTGGGCCACATCTCAGGGCCACATCTCAGGGCCACATCTCAGGGCCACATCTCAGGGTCACATCTCAGGGTCACATCTCAGGGCCACATCTCAGGGTCACATCTCAGGGTCACATCTCAGGGCCACATCTCAGGGCCACATCTCTGGGTCACATCTCAGGGCCACATCTCTGGGCCACATCTCTGGGCCACATCTCTGGGCCACATCTCAGGGCCACATCTCAGGGCCACATCTCAGGGCCACATCTCTGGGCCACATCTCAGGGTCACATCTCTGGGCCACATCTCAGGGCCACATCTCTGGGCCACATCTCAGGGCCACATCTCTGGACCACATCTCTGGGCCACATCTCTGGGCCACATCTCTGGGCCACATCTCAGGGTCACATCTCAGGGCCACATCTCAGGGTCACATCTCAGGGCCACATCTCTGGGCCACATCTCTGGGCCACATCTCTGGGCCACATCTCAGGGTCACATCTCAGGGCCACATCTCAGGGCCACATCTCAGGGTCACATCTCTGGGCCACATCTCAGGGCCACATCTCTGGGCCACATCTCAGGGCCACATCTCTGGACCACATCTCTGGGCCACATCTCTGGGCCACATCTCTGGGCCACATCTCAGGGTCACATCTCAGGGCCACATCTCAGGGTCACATCTCAGGGCCACATTTCTGGGCCACATCTCTGGGCCACATCTCTGGGCCACATCTCAGGGTCACATCTCAGGGCCACATCTCAGGGCCACATCTCAGGGTCACATCTCAGGGCCACATCTCAGGGTCACATCTCAGGGCCACATCTCTGGGCCACATCTCTGGGCCACATCTCAGGGTCACATCTCTGGGCCACATCTCTGGGCCACATCTCAGGGCCACATCTCATGGTCACATCTCAGGGTCACATCTCAGGGTCACATCTCAGGGTCACATCTCTGGGCCACATCTCAGGGCTACATCTCTGGGCCACATCTCAGGGTCACATCTCTGGGCCACATCTCAGGGCCACTCCTCAGGGCCACATCTCAGGGTCACATCTCAGGGTCACATCTCAGGGTCACATCTCTGGGCCACATCTCAGGTCACATCTCAGGGTCACATCTCAGGGTCACATCTCTGGGCCACATCTCAGGGCCACATCTCTGGGCCACATCTCTGGGCCACATCTGTGGGCCACATCTCTGGGCCACATCTCAGGGCCACATCTCAGGGCCACATCTCAGGGTCACATCTCAGGGTCACATCTCTGGGCCACATCTCAGGGTCACATCTCAGGGTCACATCTCAGGGCCACATCTCAGGGCCACATCTCTGGGCCACATCTCAGGGTCACATCTCAGGGCCACATCTCAGGGCCACATCTCAGGGTCACATCTCAGGGTCACATCTCAGGGTCACATCTCTGGGCCACATCTCAGGGTCACATCTCAGGGTCACATCTCAGGGTCACATCTCTGGGCCACATCTCAGGGCCACATCTCTGGGCCACATCTCTGGGCCACATCTCTGGGCCACATCTCAGGGCCACATCTCAGGGCCACATCTCAGGGTCACATCTCAGGGTCACATCTCAGGGCCACATCTCAGGGTCACATCTCAGAGTCACATCTCAGGGCCACATCTCAGGGCCACATCTCTGGGTCACATCTCAGGGCCACATCTCTGGGCCACATCTCTGGGCCACATCTCTGGGCCACATCTCAGGGCCACATCTCAGGGCCACATCTCAGGGCCACATCTCAGGGTCACATCTCAGGGCCACATCTCAGGGCCACATCTCAGGGCCACATCTCAGGGCCACATCTCTGGGCCACATCTCAGGGCCACATCTCAGGGCCACATCTCTGGGCCACATCTCTGGGCCACATCTCTGGGCCACATCTCAGGGCCACATCTCTGGGCCACATCTCTGGGCCACATCTCAGCGTCTGTTTGAAAGTTAAACCATTAACTTACGATTGACTCAACAGATCGGTAAGGGATACATGGTTTATGCTTTAAAAAATCACAGGGATCACAGAAAAACTGTGCACGATTATTACATTATTATGCTGTCACCTCAGTGCAAAATAAAGACAAGTGGAACAATATTAAAAAAGGTAAATGAGTTTAAATATTTGGGAACTTTGTTAACCTCAGACGGAAGATGTACGAAAGAGGAGAGATGCAGAATGGCTCAGGCAAAAGCAGCTTTCCAAAAAATGAGGAAGATACTGTGCAATCCATTTTTGACACTAGAAACAAGAAAACGAGTTTTAAATGTTATGTAGAGCCAGTCTTAACATATGGATGTGAATCATGTACAATTGGACAACAGACAAGGAAGTCACTGGAGTCTGTAAAAATGTGGTTTTACAGAAGAATGTTGAGAATACCATGGACAACTAAGAAGAGTAATGAAAACGTTATGAAAGAGGCCAAAGCAAAAAAGGGAGCTAATTTCCAATATTAGGAAGAAACAATCATCATTTTTTGATCATGTAATGAGAAGAGAACAACTGGAATATATTGTAGCAAACTGGGAAAATTGAGGGACGAAGAGATAGAGGGAAGCAAAGAGAAAAAATAACAGACAGTTTAAGAGAATGGCTTGGCAGAATTTCAACAACAGAAATGATAAATAACTGTCGAGATTAAAAGCTGTGGAGATACATGATCCCCTACGCCAGCGGGCATGGTACTTGACGATCATGATACTATCGAATTTCTACCGTGGAATGATACTTTCGCTTAACTTGCTCATATTACTGCAGTCCTGGTTAAAAGGACACAGACACATGATGCAATCAGATAACGAAGTAAGCATATTTAGAGGTTTTTCTGTCAACATTAACTTAAGAGAGCAATAACTCTGTAGGACTAAATGACCTGTGATGCGTGGAGATAACAATCCAATGGCTTCCCGCACAATTAGCTTTTAGAGCAGCCGGCCTATCTATCATGAAGTGCTCAAACAAGGGAAATTAAAGATGAATAAATGATATACATCAAAAATATAGAGGTGGGAAAAATAACAATTTAGGTCAAATTAAAATTATAATGTCTAGCAACAGATGGTTATAAAGCTATCTAGTTTAAAAAAGGGGCTGAATTGTCGTCTTTTTAAATACTTACTTATTTGTTTTTCAGCGTTGAGAGGAGATGCATTTTATGGTTTTTGTTCTCTACGGTTGGCCTCTCCTGTTGTTTTGTTAACATTTCATCAATCTATCTCTTTCGTGGTTGGCTCTTTGATCTCGTATTCTCGAGCCCTGGTTGAAGACTCGAGTTGTGTTTATTTCTGTCTAAAGTATGGCGCGGCCAAGCCGTCTGTCTGTCGCCTCATTATGTATGTAAATCAGGTAATATTCACAGATTTATGATGATTTCTTCATTTCTGATATTACCACTCAAGTGTTAACCCCCATTAAGTCTAACTGACTTCATTTCTCCGCTGGTGATCTAGTGTTGCTATTTTCTGGATGCGCTCAGGACAGATTCTATTGAGACATCCATCATTAGAATGGCGTATAGAAGACACGATAAACGCACATACGGTACCCACTTAATGAAGTCAAACCATCTGTTGCAACGCTGCGTTTATTATGCATTTTTATACAAGAAAATCGCGAGGAATCATCGAGCAGCTTTCCAACGCAGGCTGTATAGGGCAGACATTTCACTCTTAGTGATGATATTGCTTATTTGCTTTGACTTTGGCTTGGCTTGGGTTTAGTTTAGTTTGAAGTTTCCAATTGGAGTTTTTAGTTTAGGTTATTAGTTTAGTTTAGTTTAATTTAGTTTAAAGTTTTAAGTTTCCAGTTTGCAGTTTTTAGCGTAGCTTAGCTTAGCTTAGCCTTTACTCAATAAGATTTTAGGTGCTTTGTGTAATGCTAATTAGTTAATTAATTTGCTATTCTTTCAGCTAATTGGTTAGTTAGTCAATTAGTTAGCTAGTTCGTTAGTTTGTTTGCAAGTAATCCAGTTAATTAGTTAGCTAGCTCGTTAGTTTGTTTGCAAGTAATCCAGTTAATTAGTTAGCTAGCTCGTTAGTTTGTTATTCAGTCTGTCAGTCAGTAGAAGGATCCGATGTCTAGCCCTCTCGGATAACTGTAAAAGGAAACACGGAAAGTCTCTAGTACACTCGACGCATAATGAAGAACCCTTGACAGTTAGAAATGGAAAAGAGTAGGCAGAAAATGACCGCTGCCCGGGGTAAAATTGGTAGAAAGAAAATCTACCAAAAATCGTCTTCTTCTGCGATCATGTCTCATTGAGACTAGGACTCTGGACTCTCTAATGAAGGCCGTTGTCTGTTTAAGTGATTGAGACTAGGACTCTGGACTCTCTAATGAAGGCCGTTGTCTGTTTAAGTGATTGAGACTAGGACTCTGGACTCTCTAATGAAGGCCGTTGTCTGTTTAAGTGATTGAGACTAGGACTCTGGACTCTCTAATGAAGGCCGTTGTCTGTTTAAGTGATTGAGACTAGGACTCTGGACTCTCTCATGAAGGCCGTTGTCTGTTTAAGTGATTCGGTTGCCCCGTAGACCGTTTAAACTCTAGAGAAAAAAATACCTCAGAAGCTGGAGAACATTTGCCTATATGGCGAGGGACACCTGAACATATGGTTGTCGGTGTGAAACTTAGAGTAAGTCATGTTTACGCAAAACAGAGTTCCTCTGGGACTACGCTAGAGATAGACTCAAATCAAAGAAATGCATAAACGCGCGTAGCTGCAGTAAAGCTTAATGTGAGGAGAAATGAAAAAAGAAAACACATTGAGAAAACAGTAAAAAAAACGGTATGGTTAAATTGTTACGTAATAAGTGAGACAACGCAAATTATAACGACGTTTCGGCCGAATAGATCTTCAGCAGGGACAAACATACAACACACACACACAGATATGTATTTAAAACAAAATAATAATTTGGAACTAGCTTGACATTTTATTATATTTTAAATTATTTATTATTTTTGTTTCAACTACACATCTGTTTATGTGTGTGTTGTGTGTTTGTTCCTGCTGAAGGCTTACTGGGCCGAAACGTTGTTCTAATTTGTATTGTCCACTTATTACGTAAAAAAATGTAACCATATCATATTTATTTATATTTGTTCTATATATTACGCTAGTGGTATAACGATGGCGAAAGTAAAATAAATAAAACGATAACTGTTTCTCTTTATCGTCAGCACTTAAAAGTAAAAAGTAAAACAAATAACACCAGGGCTAAAACTAAGAATAGCAAAATGTTATGTCTCCTCAACATTCATATATGGTGCAGAAACATAGACATTAGACAAGAAAACAGAACAGAGAATTGAAGCCTTTGAAATGTGGATATATAGAAGAATAGGTAGAATTGGATGGAAGGAAAAGAAAACAAAAAATGAAGTCTTAAAACAACTAAAAATGAAAAGAGAACTACTAAACACAATTCAAACAAGACAAATGCGATTTTTGGACCATGTTAAAAGATACAACAGCCTACTAAAAGTAATCCTGGAGAGTAAAATACAAGGTAAAAGAGGCAGAGGCAGACCAAGACTAACATGGACGAGTAACATCAAAAGATGGACAAGTCAGTCTATGACAATCTACACTATCAAAGCAAGAGACAGAGCAGAATGACGCTCCATGGTAGCCAAATTTCGTTGTGGAGATGGCACTTGATGATGACTTAAAAGGCCAATTAATTGTCGAAGATGGGTTGAGGTTTACAGCAAGCGTTGCACAGTTGTTTGTTTTCATCACAAAGTGGCATTTTAGTTCTATTTCTTTCTTTTCTCCCTTTCTTCGCTTTCTCGTGTACCCGTTCGGGCTTCGAAGGGGATTCAAAGTTCTGGTTCTCGTCCCTTTTGGCGGCTTCATTCATTGTCAACACAAACTCCATGCCAACGTGGTGCTACCACTGCCAGACCTGGACGCTAGCTGCAAGAACAATAAGAAAAATAAGCTCTGCAGAGATGAAATGTTTTAAGACGAATGACAGGAAACAATCTGAGAGATAAGATCAGAAATGAAGAACTGAGAAAAATGCTAGTAATAGCCCCCCGCCATAGAATACATAAAGAAACAACAGATAAAACGGTTTGCCACGTGACAAGGAAGAGTGATCAAAGCACAACACAACGAGCCTTCAATAAACGTTGCGAGAATACTAGACCCAAGGGTCGACCACGAAAAAGATGGATCGATGGAATATTAGAAGCACTAGGCAACATAACAGCAGCAGAGGCGAACAGAAGAGCAAAAGACAGCAAATTATATCTGCCCTCGACGCTGAAAGGCAAATGAGGAAGGAAAGAAGAAGAAGATTTAATGTCACTTTTGTAACGTTTCTTTGATGTTGTCTGTCCATCTTACTCTGGTCTGCCTCTTGCTCTTCTTCCTTCTTCTCTTTTAATATATGCATAGTTCGGTAACGAATCACACAGTCTTCTTTCTAGATGGGCGAACGAGTTTATTAGCTATTTCTGTCTGTAGCTTAGGATTGGCTCAATTGGCAAAATATCAAAGTGGGAAACAGGTATCTTCATGAGAAACAACACAGAGCAAGACGACACGAAATGACATAAAAACATGGCAACGCATGCTCAGTCACTCTCTTCCACGCTACCTTACACCCTCTCCCTCCCTCTATCTCTCCATCTCTCTCTACCCCTCTCTCTCCATCTCTCTCTCCCTTTCTCACTCATTCTCGGTCTCCCTCTCTCTCTACCCCCCTCTCTCTCTCTATCTCTCTCCCTTTCTCCCTCTCTCACTCATTCTCGCTCTCCCTCTCTCTCTACCCCCCCTCTCTCTATCTCTCTCTCCTTTCTCCCTCTCTCACTCATTCTCGCTCTCCCTCTCTCTCTACCCTCTCTCTCCCTTTCTCCCTCTCTCACTCATTCTCGCTCTTCCTCTCTCTCCATCTATCTCTCACTCATTCTCGCTCTCCCTCTCTCTCTACCCACTCTTTCCCTTTCTCCCTCTCCCTATCCATCTCTCTCTCTATCTCCATCTCTCTCTCCCTCTCTCACTCATTCTCGATCTTCCTCTCTCTCCATCTATCTCTCAATCATTCTCGCTCTCCCTCTCTCTCTACCCCTCTCTCTATCTCTCTACCCCGCTCTCTCACATTCTCGCTCTCCATCTCCATCTCTCTCTCCCTCTCTCACTCATTCTCGATCTCCTTCTCTCTCCATCTCTCTCCCCATATCTCTTTCTTCCTCTCTCTCTCGAGTTCGTGCATCTAAGCTAATGCCATTTTCAGTGCTTTCGTTAACATGTTTGGGGAGGGCTTACAGGGTCGATTATTGGGATCGTCGCAAGCTTCCGTCACGTGATGTTGCTGGCAAGGGAACTGACCAAATGTGTCTGATGGACAGTTATTACGATCTGTCCACAAAACTAAACTAGACATCAATATCTGTCCACAAAACTAAACTAGACATCAATATCTGTTGACAGAACTAAACTAGACATCAATATCTGTTGACAGAACTAAACTAGACATCAATATCTGTCCACAAAACTAAACTAGACATCAATATCTGTTGACAGAACTAAACTAGACATCAATATCTGTTGACAGAACTAAACTAGACATCAATATCTGTTGACAGAACTAAACTAGACATCAATATCTGTTGACAGAA